>CM042140.1:122403869-122447996 GCA_023376005.1 Doryteuthis pealeii
ATAAAAATAAGAATAAGAATAAGAATAGGAATAAGAATAAGAATAAGAATAAGAATAAGAATGATAAAAGTTTAACTTGTTTTGTCAATTGCATCTCTTATCAATTGACTTAGCAGAAAAAAGTAACATGTTCTATTTTGAAAAGCTTTTGAAAACAACTTGAACAAAAGATGAAGAAATAATCTTTCGATGATAATCTATACCTAAAATTGGTGGATTCTGTGTCTTTTTCTTTGAAATGCTAAGCGTTAAATTTGATTTGTCACTGATTTTATCGTTGTGTGGATTTCCTTTTACTCAAATACTAAACGCTAACTGAATTTTTCCGATTGTCACCAATTGGGGTAACACAGTAATAAAATTAAAAATAGTCAGGGAGGGTTTTATTGTTGTATATTTGTTTACTTTTGTTTCAATGCTTTATTTTCATTTGGCTCTAATCTTACTGGGTCTTAATCTGTAGACATCCATATATGATAGTCGACTGAAGGCGCGTGGTGTAATGGCTAGAGTCGTAGGAAATGGACTCGTCGACCCGGGTTCTAATCCTGTACGAAGTTGTTTGCATTTCACATAGCGCTAATACGCTAGGGAAAGTTTGCATTCAACTATTCTCCCTCCAGCTATGGGTAAATAGTAGGGCCGACTGGGCTCTTTAATCTTGGTAAGGCAACCAGTCTAGGAGAAGTGTTGAGCTTATATATATATGTATGTGTGTGTGTGAAAGAGTGTGTGTGAAAGAGAGAGTGTGTGTGTGTGTGTGTGTGAGAGAGAGAGAGAGAGAGAGAGAGAGAGAGAGAGAGAGAGAGAGAGAGAGAGAGACTTAAATGAAGATTATTATACTTTTTACATATTGAACTATTTGTCGATTGCTCTTAAGTAAAAATATAAATCATTGAAATAATTAGATTATCATACTGTGGTATATCCACAGGTCCTGCCAGTGATTTTATATTTACTTGGGAAAAATTGTGAACGTATGAACTCAAATCCGATGAAGACTTCAATGAATAGAAAACAACATTTTCCCCGTTAAAATTGCGATGAAAATATCTTTAATTTTAAACTAATTAGAAACCCTGCATGATTGCGAAGATCGAATGTTCAATTTTGTATGAATTTCAAAAGAATTCTGAATATATTTCTATATGTTGATTTGTATGTAATGATTTTTTTGTTGTTTTTCATACATGTGTGTATTTATACAACTGCTTGAAGATGTATACGTACACACATACAGTCACATAAATACACATGCAGACTTATACATATTACAAGTCGTCTATCCGCGAAGGTTTAGCAATTATTTTCTCGTCGCGTCGACTATTATCAAAGCAGGAAATTAAATCCTCACTTGGGGATCTTCTATTATTCGCCCTTTATTAGCTTAAAACTTTTGCAAAGTTTGTTTTTTGAAAGAACATTTCAAATAAATCTCTATTCAAATTAAGATATCAAATATTCATCATTAAGAATACTAGCAAAAAAACCCCAAAAAAAACTTCCTCTGGGCGGTGTAAAAGTTTATTTTTGAAAGATATTGTCTGAAGTGGGTGGGAGTTAAAAATTCAATGTCAATTATAATTTGTATCATAAGTAAGTAAAATCATCAAATTTATTAAAGGAGTAACAATTAAAACAATTTGAAATGGAAACTTAGTTCTGTCCCCCTAAAATAAAATTTTACGTGCATCTATTAATTATTAATTAAATAATTATTTTGAATATTTTACACATAAATCTTACATAAACTCGTAGATATTTATTTATTTGTAAACTTTTTAGTTAACCTTTTGATACTGAAAAAAAATGACTATTACTTGTTTGTAAATAATTTTCTCGTAAAACTCTATACGTTAGATAACTTTAGATATATATTAATAAAACAAACTATATATAAACATATAATACCAGGAATGTATTGGAGCGTCTAAGGTGGCATACTCAAATTTTGAATGTATATAATACAAGGTTGTTCTTTATTCCATGTATTGACGATTTTGGGTAATGTGACGTAAGCACTGACGTAGTTTCGGTTACAGACAAATAGATACCGAATCACCATTATCAATAGATATAAAATTTTTCCAAATTTTCTGAAATCAAATCATTCCTTTACTTTAGAAATGTATTATATGAGTGGTCAAATAATTCGTCTGTTTCTTTCCCTTCATATCTATGTACATATTTTGGTTCCTTCAAATCGGTTCATATGTATCATTGTCTCTATTAATCCATGTTTGTTCTTATCTATATGTTACATAGCAGGATCAATTGAAATGTGTGTACGTAGATGATTACTGTTCGATATCTGATGTGGCGTCGAATTGAAGAGACGTGTAATTTCTATACTTATCTTATACTGTTCTACTTATCTCTAGACTTGACCTGGTAGGGTCTCTACTATTCTGGGTCTGTCAGTGTCCGGTAGTCTGGATCTGTTGTTGGGCTGGCATTTTCTCTGTTCTTTCAATATGGAAATTATTTGGGATTTTCTTCGGGTTTACTTTTCTTATTCCGTTGATAGTTCTTAATAACGAACACAAACAGTTCTTGTTTTTATTCAAAGCCCATATATTTTATTTTATTCACAAGTAAAATCTATCTATCTATCTATCTATCTATCTATCTATCCTATTCTGTTCTATTTATCTATCTATCTATCTATTCCAGTCTCTTCTTATCTATCTATCTATCTATCCTAGTCTGTTTTATTATCTATCTATCCATCTATCTATCTATCTATCTATCTATCTATCTATCTATCTATCTATCTATCTATCTATCTATCTATCTATCTCCCAGTCTTTTATTTATCTATCTATCTATTCCAGTCTATCTATCTATCTATCCTATCTATCTATCTATCTATCTATCTATTTCCAGTATATCTATCTATCTATCTATCTATTCCAGTCTTTTCTTATCTATCTATCTATTCCAGTCTTTTCTTTATCTATCTATCTATTCCAGTCTTTCTTATCTATCTATCTATCTATCTATCTATCCCAGTCTGTTTTATTTATCTATCTTTATTCCAGTCTTTTCTTATCTATCTATCTATTTATTCCAGTCTTTTCTTATCTATCTATCTATTCCAGTCTTTTCTATCTATCTATCTATCTATCTATCTATCTATCTATCTATTCCAGTCTTTCTTATCTATCTATCTATCTATCTATTCCATCTTTATCTATCTATTCTATCTATCCTAGTCTGTTTTATTTATCTATCTATCTATCTATCCAGTATCTTTTATTTCTTATCTATCTATCTATCTATCTATTCCAGTCTTTTCTTATCTATCTATCTATCTATCTATTATCTATCTATTATCTATCTATCTATTCCAGTCTTTCTTATCTATCTATCTATCTATCTATCTATCCTAGTCTGTTTTATTTATCTATCTATCTATCTATTCCAGTTTTCTTATCTATCTATCTATCTATCTATCCTAGTCTTTTATTTATCTATCTATCTATCTATTCCAGTCTTTTCTTATCTATCTATCTATCCTAGTCTGTTTTATTATCTATCTATCTATCTATTCCAGTCTTTTCTTATCTATCAATCTATCTATTCCAGTCTTTTCTTATCTATCAATCTATCTATCTATCTATCCTAGTCTGTTTTATTTATCTAACTATCTATTCCAGTCTTTTCTTATCTATCAATCTATCTATTCCAGTCTCTTATCTATCTATCTATCTATCTATCATCTATTCCAGTCTTTTCTTATCTATCAATCTATCTATCTATCTATCTATCCTAGTCTGTTTTTATTTATCTAACTATCTATTCCAGTCTTTTCTTATCTATCTATCTATCTATTCCAGTCTTTTCTTATCTATCTATCTATCTATTCCAGTCTTTTCTTATCTATCTATCTATCTATCTGTCTACCCCATTTTGTTTATATCTATCTATCTATCTATCTATTTATTCCAGTCTTTTCTTATCTATCTATCTCCTTTTGTTTATATCTATCTATCTATCTATCTATTCCAGTCTTTTCTTATCTATCTATCTATCTATCTATCTCAGTCTGTTTTATCTATCTATATGCTGCTTGATGAATGAAAGATTTTAAGTGCTCATTAATGAATCTGCGCTATACAATTCTTCTATCCTTAAAAGTTTTTACTTGTGACATCCATAAATAACGTAATCACAATCACACGTTTGCATGTATTTGTAACTATGTGACTATATCCATATCGTTCTGATTGTGTGTGTGTGTGTGTGTGTGTGTGTGTGTGTGTGTGTGTCTAAGCATCTTTATGCTTCTCTATCTGATTAAGAATATCATCAAACCGAAGTTGGCACCACATCCTGTCTTTAATCTTTTTTTTTTTCAATCAATTTTGAAAGTTGAGAATTTTCTTTCTTGCATCGCCTTATCTTTCGGGGTTGGAAATCGCTTAGCACCTGCTGCCTTGTAACATTTTATTGGTATTTTCTAAAAATAAAAGCAACGAAAAATAAAATAAAATAATAAAATAATAATAATAATAATAATAATAATATAAAATTACAATACAAAACAAAATCAAACAAACAAAATAACGGCAACAACATTTTATTAGTATTCTCTAAAAGTAAAAGCAATATGATAATAATGATGATACTACTACTACTACTACTACTACTACTACTACTACTACTACTAATAATAATAATAATAATAATAATAACAATACAAAACAAAACAAACAAAATAATGTCAAAACATATCGACTATTACAACAATAAGTACTCTTTTCAGGTGTCTCGCAAATCCTTTTGCGGTTTGCATTCGAAGAAGAGAAAGAAGAGGAAAAAGAAAAAGAGGAGGAGGAGGAGAAGAAGATGACAACGATGATGATGATGATGATGATTATGATGATTATGATGATGATCAAAAATTGCTATCCCTGTTTTGTGAAGGAAACACTAACCTACCATCTTCAAATTGTCTCTGCATATCAAACTTGAAAAATTACCATATAATTAGTAAGAATTAATTGATGCATTTTGATAGCAAAAGAAAATTATCGATCAGTTTTTTCTTGTTTTCTTGTTCGAGTGAGTGTGTGTATTTACACATCTATGTATATATAGATTTTTGTTTAAGTTGTAAGGTTTTCCGCGTATGCTTCACTTGTTTGTTATACAAATAAAGATTACAAGATATAAATACTGTGTTTTAAAAATATAAATGACTTACCAGTCATGTTAGAATTGGTATTGTAAGTGATATTGATATATTGAACTCGGGAGATTTATAGTAATTGTTATATTGCCGGTTAAGGCAGATGTAAAAAATTTTTTATAGTTAATGTATTTTTATTGAAAGGTTGTTTATGCGTTAAAAATATTTAGAAAATTATTTACTAAGGAGAATTACGAAGGGATTTAATATTTTAACTAAAAGTAAATTGGATAATTCTTAAATACACGAATTGTTCCAAAATATGAATTATTCATTCTTGATGGTAATGTTGACGCTATAACATTTCAGTTTTTGCAGCCTTCATCAGGACACGTGGTGAAATCTTGTGTAGAAATGGTATGAGACTTTTGGGAATATGAAAAATGCTGGTCGTGTATAGGGGAAGGGGAGGTGTAATCAGTGTCAACCAGTTTAGGTTTTCAGTCGTATAGTTGACCTTAGGGTTGTGGTTTAATGATAGGGGGGGGGCTATGTTTACAGGCTTTGTAAACTAAGAGGCAGTGGGGAAATTTAGGTTATGTGTTGATACCCTAGTGCGTGCGATTATGTGGGGGTAGTTAAGTTGAGGAATTGGTTATTCTTTGAATTATGGTAGGGGAAAATTGTTGTTTTTTGTGGGATGCTTTGTGTAGTATTTAAGGAAGATCATATTTTGGCTTCTTTAACGATTACTTCCTTATAGGATTTTCGGGGTCGGGTGTACCTTCGGGCGGCTTGTCCGCCCCGGGTTAAAATCACGAGCGTCGATCCCAGGGGGCCATCCCCCTAGGCAACACCTGCCCCCTTGATTTAAAGGGACAGGGCTGGGTTTATTGCCCAGTGCCCGAGGCGCCCGCCTTGAGGGAGGAATGCCGAGGGGATAGACGCAATTTTTAAACCCACCACCAATGAGTCTCGGCTTGTAGGTGGTCCCACGTTAATAGGGGCTTGTGCCTGACCTTGTACAAGTGGGGTACGAGGATAATACCCTTCCTTATAGGATTTTTTATATTCTTCTATTTTTTAAACTTCCAGTTGTATTTATATATGTTTATATTTTCAAATATATGTGCTTGAGTTCATTCTCGCATTTATCTCTTCTGTAGATACACAAATGTGACAAAGTCTTGACACGATGAGTAAACGTGTTTCAACAGAGACATCTTGAAAACTAAATGTGCAGTATACTGTGACATAGTTCTCTCAACCCTCATACTGCTATAGTCTAAAAATATTCCTAAAATGTTTTTACATGTTTACTTAGGGCCTTTTACAATGGAATAAGTCTATATATTTGTTGTGAGGTTTTAAGGGGTCATATAAGAACAAAACGACGGGTAACAAATGTAGGAAAATGTATTAACAGAAAGTAGTCAAATACAATACATAGAAGTGGAAATTACGTCCGACAAATAGAGTTATTGGCTTACTCGCATTGGCTTACTGCCAAGCCACAATTATCCCTGTTACTTATAGTAACCCGTCGGCGCATTCCATTGGTCAATAGGGTATATCACCTATAACAATATTGATACCCGAGTTCCTTAATTTTCCGACCGTTATCATCTTGCAACACCCTCTGGTTAAAAATGAGACGGTCCAAATCATCCAAGATGAAATGCAAAATGTAAATCCTGATTATCTGCTGTTGCTTATTTGCTGAATTCTTATTTCTTATGAGTGTCGTCACCTCAGTTAAATAATGGACCATTTCGTTTTGATTATAAAGAAAGAAAGGGAAGAAAAAGGACATGCTACACAGAAAAATATAATGAGAAAGAAAGAGAGCAGGGAAAAGATAGAGAGAGTGAGTGAGCGCGTGGAAGCGATAACGTTTATCTGTTTCAATCGAACATAATGAAAAGATGAAAAGAAGAAAAAAAAGAAAAAAGTGAGAGAGAGTTAAATGAAGATTATTATGCATTTTACATATTGAAATATTGCAATAGCTCTTAAGCAAACATATCAAACGGGTAATAATTAAATTATCATACTGTTTTATACCCACGTGTCCTGCTAGTAATATTTGCTTCTGACAGTAATGGTATCTGGTGGCTTTCACTATGTATCGAGAGACAAGTCTCCTTAATACATGACACGCTTCTCTCTATTCTCATTGAATTTAACAATGATTTTATCTGAGTAGTTACAATTATTTCTTAGATTTCGAGTTTTCTAGATTTTTTTTCTTTTCTCTCCAATTATCCTTGTTTCTTATACGTCACTTCTTTTTACCACGACACGTGCTTCGTTTGCAAAACAATGCCAGAACATAAATGATGCTTCAAAAGTCTGAGGCATCAATACTAACAAAAATATAATGGTATCGCTGAGAAAAAAACAACAAAAACAAAAAAGCAAAAAAAAAAAAAAAAAAAAAAAAGCAAGAATCTACATCCTGTCATTGATAAAACGGAATTTCCATGTGTGAGATTAGTGAGAGTAAAATCCGGAGTCAACTGAAAAAAAGGCGGGAAAGATTCGCCGAAACGGAAGCCATTTTTGCGCAGTTGGTTCATTTTGCGAATTTATCAAAGTTTGTTTTAAGGTAGCGAGGTTGATTCCATGATAAAACAACAACGCTTCAAATTTGGCTCATCAGAAAAAAACTAAAGGGAAAGACTTGCCTTCAGTGACGAATTTAGACGCTGTTGAAGGAAATTATACTTTAAAGATTTTAGATTTTTAAGAAACTTTATGCATAGGTGTGAAAGTGTAAAATGAAATAAACAAAAATCTCAAGTACGTGTAGATAATAGGGGAAAGATTTTTGGATGACGAAACAGAAGGCTAACTGCCGATTTCTGATTGGTCGACAAATGCCATGTGGCGAAGAGTGGAAGAGAAATAGTGATGAGAGGTCAGTCTGGACGAAGCTGTTGAAGGGAACCGACCTAAGATGCCTAAAGGATTGTAGGAATAGCTGCCTACAGTCTATGAGGAGCAAAATACAAGTTCACAGAATGTAATGACGAAAGGGAAAGCACGTACTTCTAACCTTATTTATTCACATATAAACTCAACAACAGACAATATAACAAGTACTTAGGGGCAGTACTTACAGTTCATAATTCTCCCTCGTTGAGGGTGGTGTCAGGTTGAGTCTTCAGTTGTTACTCCCTCACTGTGGGGAAGATTCCTTCAGTCACAAGAGACTGAGACAAGAGCTCGTTCCTACGAGGCTCACACGTTGGTACCAAAACCGTAAAGGGGGTTCTTCCCCCAACCTGACAAGGGACGTTACCTTTTCTACTTCCTGTCCCCGAAGGCACAGGAGAGTTCTAGTCAATACAGGATAAAATAAATGTGCGTATGAGAAAAAAAACAAGAACGTCTTATGTTGTTATTAAAAACTATGAACGGTACAAGACAAGGTATCCTCAAGAGATTCCCAAGTTGTTCCAGACTCAAACAGCGAGAATGCCATCCAGCCCAACAACTGATCAAGAGATACTAGCTGTTCCAGTCCAGAACAGCATACAGCAACTCTGGTCAGGCCCCGAGAATTAATACACGATAATGAGAAGATAAGTATATTAATATTAGCCTTACAACGTCACCGCTACTTTTAGATCGAACCCCGCAACCCTACAAAATTTCTTTGTCTAAATATTTCGAAGAAAATGGAAAAAATAGAAAGGCAGGTAAAAATGAATTGAAGAAAGAATAATGACAAATGCTGAAGTTACAGCGCCTTCTGTAACTGTAAAGTCTAATGTCCACCCTGTCGGCTGGGGCGTTAGAATGCACGACTGCACCTCTGCAGAGGGGTAAGACTCCCACAGTGGGGCCACCTGTTGGCCGTAGGTGGCGACCCGTGATGCTTAAGGATAGAACCCAGGTGGATGAGCAGTTCATGACTTGCAATATTCCACTTTGGCCCTATCTTGGGCTAGACGGGTGGTCGGAGTGGCCTCCTCCGATCAATCGGCTGGTCACGTCAAGCCCTAGCACCTATATGATTTTCCCAACCCTATTGCCCTTATGGCAAGCTCCAACCCCTTTTTATCATATGGGTGCTAGAAGGCGGGGGCTGAGGGTCTACATGTCCTGGGAATGACGTTAAACTCTCTGATGGTGAGGTTCCAGTTTTGGAGGTTTGGGGAATGTGGAGCATCCCTTCATCACCATTGCTCCCTGGTCCACTCTGACCCGGAGTTGTAGTACCTGTTAGGGTCCCATCTATGGGTTAAATAGAAAAATGTATTTATAAAAAAATTGTATTATCCATTGAGAATGAATTTCTTTCAAAACTTTATCGGCATTAAGTGACCTACTGGGGTTGATATGCCGTAAAACCAAACCAAACCAAACCAAACCAAACCAAAGTCTAATGTACGAAAAACAGCCCCGACCACAGATGTCACCGGTAAAGAATATATTATATATATATATATATATATATATATATATATATATAATGTCGTTTTCGCTGTATTACAGTTACATACATCCATATGTACAAATATGATTATTTTAATAATATATAGATAAAGCTAATCAACATAATGGTAAGTGGGTGAAATGAAAAGTGAATGAAATGAATAATAGAATAAGAAAGAAAGGAACTATTCAAAAAGAAGTGTCGATGGGAAGAATATTAAAGAAAGAATGTGAAAATAAAAAGACATTTTAATTGTACTATATATATCATTTAATAGAATTTATAAATTTATATTTGACCAATATATTAATCACATTTCTGACAATAAGTCTGGTGGCATTTTATGCTGCTTGAGAGCCTTGAACTAGTAGTAATGATATTTAAGCTCCTAAACTCCGTTTGAACACAAAGTTATCGCCTGATGATGACTTTATTTTAAGGTACATAAAAATCACCTAAATAAGACCCGAGGTTACAGCAGCCTGAACGTTGAATTTGTACATACAATAATAAAGATGAGGACAACAGTCCGAAATATCAAAATTATTCAAATAAAGAAAGGTTTTGATTGTAGCAAAAATAGAGCTGTAAAGACCAGTAAACGGTGGAGAAAAACTGTTAAAAAGTTTAAAGGAGAATACAGAAACCTTTATGTGATTTGCTGGCATACAAAAAATGATGTGGGTCACTAATTGCCAGATGTATAATTTTATTACAAAAGTTTTAAATATATGACTATTTTAGGCAAGGAATCACTTGTAAACATGTCTAGTTTCCTAGCCTTTTGCAATTTTATATATACTCATACTATATACTTTCATGTACAGGGTGATTGAAAAGTAACTCCCTATTTGAAACTATTTATAATCTTTTTATATGCAGTTATATTTTTCTCAATTCTTTAATGTATGTTCCTTAATATACAGGCTGATTGAAAAATATCTCCTTATTTTAAACTATTTATAATTTTTTTAATAATGTAGTTACATTTTTCTCAATTTTTAATGTGTGTTCCTTAATATACAGTATGATTGAAAAATATCTCCTTATTTTAAACCATTTATAATTTAAAAAAATATGTAGTTACATTTTCCCAATTCTTTAACGTGTGTTCCTCAATATATGGCAATTAAATCTCTGTTGTTGTTGGTGGCTGAATCCTCATTTTCCTGGGAGATGGATGAGTAGACGTGGTCCGCATGAATGGTCGGTCAGAAGTTGGGATCAAACACTCTCCGACTTTTTCTTTGGGATTGGTTGAAGGAGCAACTCTAAGAAACCAACGTCTTTGGAAAAACTTGAAGGACGAATACGAGAATTTATTTCTGCCATTCCACAAGAGTTCTTCGGAAGATCAGTTAATGCGATTCCTGAACGGCTTGAGAGGCTGGAGATGAATGCTGGTGCCCATATAGAATTTTAAATAAAACTGTTATGTGTTCTTTTCGTACTCATATTTTGTATAAAGAATAATGATTCAGAAATAAATTATAAGATTTGTAAAATAGGGAAGGGAGTTACTTTACAATAACCCAGTATATATATTACAATAGTGTACGGAAGGAAAAAGAGAAAGTAGAAAGATATCGTCGTTTATTCGAAATGTGTGTGTGTGTGTGTGGTGTGTGTGTGTGTGTGTTGTGTGCACGTGTGTGTATGAGTGCGTGTGTAATTACAAACTTCTTCTGGAATTTAAACCTCGGAATTGTTAAAAATATATTCAGTGTTGAAAGACGCAAAGAAAAACAAATGCAACAAAAACCTCTTCTTCTTCTTCTCCTTCTTCTTCTTCACATAACAAAATATCTTTTCTTTCTTATTTGTTAATTCATCGTTTTGGGGTTTCGTTTTGCAAGGTCAAATATCAATGAAGAGTTTTTTTTATTTAAATATTTCGATTTCATTTCAACTCGCCTATTTCATATTGATTCTTTTTTGTTATTTTGTTTTCGCACATAAATGTAAAAAGAGGAGCCGATTTGATGTGTAAAGTTTCTCTAATGAAATAAAAAAAGGAAACGACCTTTTTCACTTGAGAATTTGTCAGAGGCTTCAAAAAACGCTTATTAAATAAAAATGAGTGTTTACCATCTGCAACTTTTACGTCACTCTACACGGTTGGTTGGTTGGTTGGTTGGGTTGGTTGGTTGGCTGGTTGGCTGGTTGGTTGGCTGGTTGGCTGGTTGGTTGGTTGGATTTTACAGCATATCAACCCATTGGGTCATTTTATACCGAATACATTTTTGTTTTATTCATTCTTGGTGGGTACTCAATTTTTAAAAACATTTTAAAAACTGATTCTTTTCTATTTAAACCATATTTTCTCATCGAGGCTGGTCAGTTTAACGTGGGAATCCATACACATATGTATAGGGAAAACATTGTGACTACGTGTGATTAAGCTTTGTATTATGTGGATTTTTCGGTCTATTGTCCTTATCTTTATTGTTATGTACATAACGTTTCGGCCGATGTTCCATCCGGCATTCTTTAAGTATTTCTTGTCGAACTCGGGATCCTTCTCTGAAACATCCGAAGAAGGGCGGGTGGTACATCGACCGAAACGTTGTGTATATAACAATAAAAGTGATGACAATAGTTCATAAAATCCAAATAATAAAAATTATCAAGCCTCATCTAAAATAATTCAGAAAAATAGTGTCAGGAAAGCGTCAGAATATTACAGATAGATGGGGCGGTGCTGCCTCTAAATCGGGATCCCTAGAACAAGGTTACATTCTTTTTTTATCGTATCTCACCTGAAAACGAAATTTGTTGTAGTTATTGTTTGTGTTTTGTCGTGTGAGGTTTGAAGGTTTATTGTGTTTTTTTTTGTTCTTTGATTTTTAAAAATATATTACTAGATATATATGTTATTTTATTAAATAAAGTATCAAAAGAATGTGCCCCTGGCACAAGTATTTAAGTTTTAATGTAATAAAATATCATATTAAATTAGAAAGACTAACGTAAATTGAATAAGAATGAATACAAAAATATTACACTTATTTTAAAGTTATTTTAATTGATATTATATAAGATTATGGCTAAACTTGCAATTGGTCGGAAAATTAAAACGAAAAAATTATGAATGAACTTTTTGCGAATTGGGTTACGGTTTAGGGTTGGGGATTAAGGTTGTTTTTAATTACGTATTGCTTAAAAAAACACAAATTACTATACATTTAATTAACCATTGAAATTAATTATTGAATCCAACTGTAGACACATTAGTCTCAGTTGTTTGTGTTAGTATTGCAATGTATAATTTCAATTAAACTTGGTTTAAAAAAAAATTCAACATTAAATTTACAGTAATTTGGGTTATTTTTTTAAAGCAATACGTAATTAAAAACAACCTTAATCCCCAAACCCCTAAACCGTAACCCAATTCGCAAAAAGTTCATGTGGGACCACCCAAAAACTTTCCGTTTTAATTTTCGGACCAATTTGCAAGTTTAGCCAAGATTATATATAGGATTGCTTTTGATACATTTGAGAATAACTTAATAGTATAAGAAAACAGTAACAGCAAATAATCATATATTAAACACATTTTTGTTAAAAACATTATGCTAATTATTCACACCATATACTATGTAAATATTTATTTCTTAGAGATATATAACACATTTTTCACGTTTTTAATGCATTAATAATATGGATGGTTTTGCGGCAAATCTTTAATAGAGAAAGTACAACTGATAATCCAAAGGTGGAGAAATAATAATCTGATGTTAAGCAGATCTGAGACAAATGTTCTAATCCAAACGTATATAATTTCGTCATTTTTACCGATACTTAATAGTTCTTATGAGAATAAATATTAAAATGAAAAAAAAAAAAAAATTCCTGCTGTTGATTTTCCCAAATTCTTGAATGGAAACAAAAATGTTCAGTTCTTAATTTTTGTTTTTTATAAAATGGATATCACTGTTGTTATTTCATTTTTAGCTTATATTTATACACGCACGCACGCACGCACGCAGAGACACACGCACGTATATGAATATATATATACGTGTGTGTGTCTCTGTGTGTGTACTTGCGTGCGTATATATATATATATAAATCAGCAGATTATTAGCCTCTAAATCAGGGCAACAGTAAACTATGAAATAATCTATAATATACAGTGATTCATTGCAATGTTAGCATCATCTATAATGTTATCATCTTTCTTCTCATTTTTTATCTCTCTTTCTATCTCTCTTTCTATCTCTCTCTCACAGACACACACATACACACACAATTATAGATACACATCTCTCTTTCTATCTCTCACACAAACACTTATACACATAGATACATATCCATCTTTCGATCTCTCTCACCCACACACAAACATATATATACACACATTATAGATGCACATGTTTATTTCTATCTCTTAAATACACATATATACACACACATATAAACAATCACACACATATACACACACACACATTATAGATTTACATATTTCCTTCTATATCTCCCCCTCTCACACACACATAAACACACACACACACACACACACACACACACACACACACACACACACACACACACACACACACACATATTAATAACACCAACACATACACACATTCATTAATAACGCGAAATTCCTCAAGTGCTTGAATAAACTTTTTAAAATCTTTGTTTTATTTTTATTTGAATTTGATTATTTTAAAAATAATTTTCAAAAAGATTCATAATGTTTTCATTATAAGTCTTACTGGTAGAGTATGTTTTTCTTACACGCTAAATATACAGCTTCTATGTTTTTCTTTACATGTTAAATGTAACGATTCCTTTGGAATAGATATCTAAGCATAAGACTATTCAGGTTGTATATTAGGGACTGCCAATTTTGTTGTCATAGGCGTTTTTTACAAAATAAATTTACCCCACTCCCGATTGAAAAAATAACAAAAATCTGGGAATCATGCATCAGGTATTTTATTTCAAAACTTTCTGATTTTTTTCAGGTTACTTAACATTGGCCCCCTCCACTTCTAGGGCGCAAAATATCGGTGGGTTTATATATTTTTGAAACTAATTCCAGTATAAATAAAAACACAAAAGACCGAAGGTGTGAACAGAAGAAAATATTAAGAGGGAGACCCTGATAGAAAATAAGTACCAAAAATTGGAAAATTAGATGTAAAAAGCAAAAAAAAAAAAAAAAAAAAACAACTAAAAAACAAATTTTGGAGATCTTTTTTTTACTCTGTTGTTGTTTAAATATATTATTGCCTTTTATATCATATAAGTGAAAAAAGTATACATTGGTATTTGTTCTGTTAAGTGTGAAGGTCTCAGTTTTCAATTGAGTTTTCTCCAAAGATTTTTAGATAACAAAAATAAAGTAGACTAGTAATTAAATAAATATTTGTTTTTAGAATCTAAAAATATGAAATTTGAACCTTAAGATTGGGAGTTTCCTATTTCAAATGAATTTTATCAATTAATTAGGTATATAAATTGTTTCCCCAAAAACATGTATAGTTGGCGCAAACGGTAATATTTATTTTAAAGAATTTCGATTTAGTTACATTGAATCAGTTTGATTGAAATGATACAATAATCTAAAAGAAATAATACGTTGATTAATAAGATAATTCCCTGATTTTTGGTAATTTTTTGTTGGGTCAGTGAATTGCCACTATGACCTACCATAGATGCGGGCATATCATGTTAAACTTGCTTGTAAAAAAAGGCTTCCCTTTTCAAGGTACGGGTTCTCAGGGTAAACAAGTTTTTCGCACTGCGTGTTTGAAACGAAAAAAAAGTTGTACTATATTTAAATGAATATAAAAATTAAGTAATTTTTCAGTGCATAGTGTATTTAATGTTTTTTATTACTGATTTCTAATAAGAAACTTTAAAAAAAAATGTTTTACAATTCTTATAAAAGGCTTTTTTTTGAGTGCATCATAAATCTTCACTTAGCAATTTTTAGCAAAATATAATTGTTTAAAATGTATTAAAAATAAATTACATATGTAAAATTATTTTGCTTTTTTTTTCACTGATGCTCATTATGTTACTACTTTTCAACTTAGATAAACGTTATTTGACCTTAAATAATCAATTTAATTAATTTTGATTTGTTTTTAAAATGAAAATGAGTGAACAAATTGGCAGTCAATAGTCAATCTCGATAAATTTGGACTTGAAAAGTGAAAGATTCTAAAGACATCAGTAATTGGTTTGTTTTGTTTTACGGCATATCAACCTCAGTGGGTCATTTAATGCCGATAAAGTTTTGAAATAAATCAATTCTTAATGGATAATACAATTTTTTTTATAAATACATTTTTCTATTTAACCCATAGATGGAACCCTAACAGGTACTACAACTCCGGGTCAGAGTGGACCAGGGAGCAATGGTGATGAAGGGGTGCTCCACATTCCCCAAACCTCAAAACTGGAACCTTACCATTAGATAGAGTTTAACGTCATTCCCAGGACATGTAGACCCGCAGCCACCGCCTTCTAGCACCCATATGATAAAAAGGGGTTGGGGCTTGCCATAAGGGCAACAGGGTTGGGAAAATCATATAGGTGCTAGGGCTTGACGTGACCAGCCGATTGATCGGAGGGGGCCTCTCCGACCGCCCGTCTAGCCCAAGATAGGGCCAAAGTGGAGTATTGCATGTCATGAACTGCTCATCCACCTGGGCTCTATCCTTAAGCATCACGGTTCGCCACCCACGGCCAACAGGTGGCCCCATTGGGGGAGTCTTACACCTATGCAGAGGTGCAGTCGGTGCATTCTAACGCCCCAGCCGACAGGGCGGAAAGACATCAGTAAGTATACTTATATCATTAGTAAGACCATTGCATTCCATTAACAGGAGGTAGTAAGATACTATGTTGCATTTTGAGGTTTTATTATTGCATGTCTGTGGTCACATTAAGGCGGTAAGATAAGTGATAGCGTTCTTTATGACATTTGACATTTTCTGTTTTAGAATAAGTAACTTATTCCATTTTCTTTTTTCTATATCTAATCCCATTTTTGTCAATACGTCTGGTGGCATCTATGCTGCTTGGAGCGCTCTTGAGTAATTGGTTATGATATCAGCTTCGAAATTCTATTCTGAAGATGACTTATTTTAAGGTAATTTAAAAAAACAGAGTCCGAGATTACAGTAACCTCAACGTTGTGTTTGTACACAATAAAAATGAGGATAACAGTCTGAAATACCAAAATTACATGGACAAGTGTCGTGCACAAGATAAACAATGATAAAATGAACAAATGAAGCGACTTTCAACCTCATGCCAAGAAACGGTCTGTTAGAATTATCTAGAAAGTTCGCATCTATAAAATCGTTCTTATTCTATATTTTCTCAGTTGGTAGAGCACCCGATTTGGAATCGCAATGTTCTGAGTTCGATACCAGTCCCCACCAACTTAGCGTATGAGTAGTAGCACAGATTGGATAATCTGATCTGAGCGGTAAAGTGAAGAGCTGGTGGTAGGTGTGGTGCTTTACCCCAGAAACAATAACAACTCCGGTCTAGCGCTAACGAAAAGGGGATATACTCCCTCGCTGTCTGATTGATACCGACAAAAGGCCACTCCACCAACTTTAGTTACTTACATATTAGATAGAATGAACTTATTTTTCTGAGGATCGAGCCTTATCAAACCGGGAATGAAAAAACTTTCTTTTTACATCGGTTTTAACTAGTGGTCTTTCATTAGAGTCTATATCGACGTTATTGGTATTCCTTAATTGTACGACCGTTGTAATCTTGCAACACGCTCTGGTTAAAAATTAGATCGTACTAATCGTCCAAGATGAAATGCAAAAATGTAAATCCTGATTATCTGCTATTGCTTACCCGCCGAAATCTTATTTCTTATGAGTGTCGACAACTCAGCTACATAATGGACCATTCCGTTTTTATTATAAAAAAGAAAAGGAAGAAAAAGGACATACTACGCAGAAAAATATACTGACAAAGAAAGAAAGACAGCGAGGATCAAACTCACTATTCAGTAGTAACGGCTCTAGCGAATCTAGCTTGCTAACCATTACACCATGGAGGAACACCCTATAGGTTGCTTAGATGTGGCTCAAGGACAGAAGTATGGGGCACCCAATGAGAATCGAACTCACGAAGAATGGTCTACAACTCTACAAGAGGTGCACTTAAATATCCTACGAGTAGGATTTGACACAAGGTCACAAGGTATGGGGCATCTAGCGAGGTTCGAACTTGCTTTTCAGTAGTAATGGATCTACGAGACTTGCTTGCTTCCTATTACACCACAATGGGACTCACCCATTGTACTAACAGTATATTGACGAGAATAAAATGAAAAAATTGGTTTGTCTGACTAGTCATTTATTCTAGTTGTGTTAATATTCAATTATACCTCCCTTCGGCAGATACCGCCTTCAACAATATTTGCACCCAGCCACCTCAAAATATCTATGGGTTGCTACTCTTTAAAATGACCCGTGTTGCATTGCTTTTGTGTTTGGGACAATTGATAAACACCTTTGCCGTGGTGGGTGGTTTGCTAAGTGGCTTGTTGAGCTGAATATTACTGCCGAAGAGAAGTAGATCCTCACTGTGTGACTAATAATTGATGCCTTGTGCTAGACCAAGCTGATACTAGAAAATATCTGTCAGTTTGTTCTGTGGAAAGTTCTATACCTGGACTCCCCTCTTTATTGCCACTGTTGAATACGTTTATGTCGCGTTTATAAAAAAAAGTACTACATTAATATGTGGTAAGCGTGATATATATATAATGTTTTATAAATTGCTGATTTTTAATATCGTCATGAATCAGTTCCTATTCTAATTTTTTTTTTTTTGTATATTTTTTCCGATCCTCACTGGGTGATTAATTCTGTGTTGTGGAAGAATAAGCTAAGACTAGTTTATTCTGTGGAAATCTGTATACGTTGACCCCCCCTGTTTATAGCTAGTGTTGAATACTTTTATGTCGCATTTATAAAAAAAAGAGTACAACATTGATATGTTGTAAGCGTGGTGTGTGTGTATATATATATATATATATATATATATATAATATATGTTTTATATATATATATGTTTTATAAATTGCTGATTTTTTTTTTTACATCGTTATAAATTAATCACTATTTGATTAATTTCTTTTTATTTAGGAATGTCTGAAAATATCCAAACGAACTTCCTTCTTTTTGCAAAATTGAACCTAAGAAAACTTTCGAAGTGAAGTCGATCCTCGCTAGGTGACTAATCCTTTCTGTGTTGTGCAAGAACTAAGCTAAGACCAGTTTATTCCGTGGAAAGTTCTATACCCTCCCGCCCCCTCTTTATTGCTATTGTTGAATTCTTTTATGTCACATTTGGAGAAAAAAAAGATTTGTTTTCATACATTTTCTCGTATTTTAGGATCGTCGTGAATTACTTATTTTCTATTATTTTCTCAACATTTATCGTATAATTATTTGGAAGTTAAAGAATTTTTCATTAAGAATAATGTCTGAAAATTCCCCAACCAAAAATCCGCTGTACACAGCAATATTTCAAATAGAGCATCAACTTTATTGCTCTCTGTGACAACAGAATCTCAACAGACTCCAGTCTCTACACAAATGGCACCCCCACCAGAATCAGCATCTGCACTAGTGAGAGACCCGCAAGTGTCAACATCTCTGCAAAAGACACATCCAAAGACATCAGCACATCTTCAAATAACATCTCCAGAAGCATCGTCACCTCTACCAATAATAGCCCTACCGGCATCTCCACTGATCTCTACGACCATAGCACCTCAACAGATACCAGTCTCTTCACAAATGACAGACCCGCCGGCATCTCCACTGATCTCTACGACCATAGCACCTCAACAGATACCAGTCTCTCCACAAATGACAGACCCACCGGCATCTCCACTGATCTCTACGACCATAGCACCTCAACAGATACCAGTCTCTTCACAAATGACAGACCCGCCGGCATCTCCACGGATCTCTACGACCATATCACCTCAACAGATACCAGTCTCTTCACAAATGTCAGACCCACCGGCATCTCCACTGATCTCTACGACCATATCATCTCAACAGATACCAGTCTCTTCACAAATGACAGACCCACCGGCATCTCCACTGATCTCTACGACCATATCATCTCAACAGATACCAGTCTCTTCCCAAATGACTGACCCGCCGGCATCTCCACTGATCTCTACGACCATAGCACCTCAACAGATATCAGTCCCTCCACAAATTACGTCTCCACGGGCATCTCCATTACCCTCTACCACCATATCACCTCAACAGATAGATCCACACTCATTAGCATCAAATCTTCCGTCTCTTGCAATGGCACGTCCACGGCAAACAGTATCTCTTGAAAACACACCTAAAAAAAAAAAATCACCACGTCAGAAAAAAAAACGTTCACGGTTTTTGGTATCTTCACAAATGACATTTCGATCCTCATATCCTCCTCTGCCGTCCAATTTACTGGACAGGTCAGAAGCATCTCCAATACAGACTTGGTCTGATTCTTCAGTTTATGTGCCTGAATCTTACAATTTCGATGAACGTTTGCCAGACTTCGAACAGGGCAACATATCATCAATTCAGCCGATATCAATTCCAACTGGATCCCCGATTCCGGGTACGCCGACATATCTGTCCGGATCTCCGTGTCATTGTGCGTCATATCCGGCCGGTTGTCCGATTGGTGCTGCACCGTCATTTCCGGCAGGATCTCCGATTCGTGCTGCACCGTCATATCCGACCAGATCTCCGATTCGTGCTGCACCGTCATTTCCGGCAGGATCTCCGATTGGTGGTGCACCATTATATCCGTCCGGATCCCCGATTCGTGGTGCGCCGTCATATCCGTCCGGATCCCCGATTCTTGGTGCGCCGTCATTTCCAAAAGGATATTTTCCAACTGGATCTCCGATTCCGGGTACACCGACATATCTGTCCGGATCTCCGTGTCATTGTGCGTCATATCCGGCCGGTTGTCCGAATGGTGGTGCACCGTCATTTCCGGCAGGATCTCCGATTCGTGCTGCACCGTCATATCCGACCAGATGTCCGAATGGTGGTGCGCCGTCATATCCGTCCGGATCCCCGATTCGTGGTGCGCCGTCATATCCGTCCGGATCCCCGATTCGTGGTGCACCGTCATTTCCAAAAGGATATTTTCAACTGGATCTCCGATTCCGGGTACACCGACATATCTGTCCGGATCTCCGTGTCATTGTGCGTCATATACGGCCGGTTGTCCGAATGGTGGTGCACCGTCATTTCCGGCAGGATCTCCGATTGGTGGTGCACCGTCATTTCCGGCAGGATCTCCGATTGGTGGTGCACCGTCATATCCGACCAGATCTCCGATTGGTGGTGCACTGTCATATCCGACCAGATCTCCGATTGGTGGTGCACCGTCATATCCGTCCGGATCACCGATTCGTGGTGTGTCCTCATTTCCGACCGGATATTTTCCAACTGGATCCCCGATTCCGGGTACGCCGATATATTGGTCCGGATATCCGAATCATAGTGCGGCGTCATATCCTGCCGGTTCTCCGATTCGTGATGCGACGTCATTTCCGACCGGATCCCCGATTTGTGGTGCGCCGTCACATCCGGCCGGATCCCTCCAATAGTGAGCACATTGGCAACTACGAGCGGCAGACAGAAATGTAAGCTTTCCTCTGATTCTTCAGTTTATGTGCCTGAATCTTACAATTTCGATGAGCGTTTGCCAGACTTCAAACAGGACATCAATTCATCCGATATCATTTCTGATTGGATCTCTGATTTCTCCGATGCGTGATGCGTCGTCATTTCCGACCGGATCTTTGATTCGTAGGGCCCCGTCATTTCCGACCGGATCACCGATACTCACCACACCGGCAACTACGAGCGGCAGACAGAATTGATGACCTTTTGCCAGAAAAGTCGAACGAAGAGCAAGATTAATATTCAACCGATAATTGATCAATAGTAATGTTATGGTATAAAATATAATCTGTAGATCAAAAGGGACGTAAAGAATTTTACACCTAGACATAATTCAATTTTCATTAGCCAATACATAACAAAAAAAGGCCTACATTTCTTGGAATTGGAAGCTATGAGACTGGGGTTCACGACTGGGGACTGACTTGTAATTACTATTAAATAACAATTACAAATAATTCCATATTTCTAAAGGACTTATTTACCATTCTGTATGTTTACAGTCAAGTCACGTTGAAAGCATCGGTTCCCGCTAGATCGCCGAGGTTAAGCCGCGATGAGCCTGTTCAATACTTAATTGGGTGACTACTTAAGCAACTGCAGGTACAGTAAGCAATCGAAATAAAAACTCTTCGACTCGGCATTAAATGAGCCGTAAAGGGTTGATATGCCACAAAACAACCAATCAGTCAGAAGCCCGATTATGTAAACTCTTTTTAAAATACCTTTTTGAAGGTTTCAAACTGAACTGTTTCTGCAAATCTCCTCCTCATTTAAAAATGAATGTTTTAATTGCCGCTACAGTTTGATTACAGAGGAAAAACTTAAAAGGAAACTTTTTTTTGAGGCTCAAGAGGTTTTTTTGGTAAACTGTTGTTTTAGTTAGTTTTGATAACTTAAAAAATTAAGTCTTTTCATGTTTGAAAATACCTTTTTACAATTTACCATTTTGCTATCATCTTTTTGCCTTTAGAATAAAACAGAAATTCAGAAGAAGCTTCAGTAATCCAACTATTTCGAGTGTGGAGTACCCCTTCATTTTCATTACTCCCAGGCCCACTCTGACCTAGAGTGGTAGTCCGATCTTTGGTCCAAATAGGCCAGTTTGAAAACTATTCGTATTTAATAGGACCATATGCAAAGAGAAAGCACCCTAAAAAAACAACTACATAAAAAATGCAATGAACGCGATTTCCTAACCTCTCGACATAAAATAACCCGAGACGGATTAACATGCCGTTAATATCAATAAACTAATCAAAAATATAATTTTATCAGTATTTTACCCTTTTTAGATAGTTTATAGTAAAGACCCCCCCCCCCAATATTCTTATTATATTTTTTACGGTTCATCCGAAGATCTTTTTTAATTTTTTTTTCTTTTTCTTTTTTTTTCTTTTCTAAAATTATGTTTTACGTCAGAAGGCTCGAGCTTGAGCAATAACTGAAGTATTCCATTAAAGATTCCTATACCCAGAAATTGAAAATATTATTCCTAGAATGTAATCTTTCTCTTGGGATTTTTTTGTTTCAATACCGCCATAATTTCATAAAAGGAACATGTATTAAGTGCCTTATCATAATTGACTTTAGTCACTACCCTTTTAGTAAGTCACTCTGTCTGTTGGGACTGTAAAATACATCGACTGTACCTCTGCGGAGGTGTAAGACCCCTAATTTTTACGTTCAAACCGGATCTCCGATTCGTGATGCGTCGCTTAATCTATATATTAATACTCGTGTTCCTTAATTGTACTACCGCTATCATCTTGAAACACCCTCTGATTAAAAATCAGACCGTCCAAGATGAAAGGCAAAAATGTAAATCCTGATTATCTGGTGTTGCTTATCCATCGAATTCTTATTTCTTATGAGTGCCGTTACCTTAGCTAAATAACACTGGGGAATCATTTTGGCCAAAATTTCTGTTGAGTTTGATTAAAAAAAAAAAAAAAAAAAAAAAAAAAAAATTCATTTGTTTTAGACTAATATTGGCATGCCGATTTCAAACTACAGTCAGTTTTCTGCTATCACGTCAAGTTCTTTTTTCTACAGCATGCTCTCAAAATAAGCAACAATTGTATTGTTTGTCTGTAATTAATATGACTGGTCAACTGATTGCGTTGATTACTTTATTGAAAAGGAAGGAGAATTTTTCAGATCTGGTGACTAGTTTGATTCCCAGACAAAGGGCAAATATCAGCTGATTTGTGAAGCTAGTCTATTTGCATATTTTTGAATAAAATTTGGTAATTAAGACAAATCTTGCGACCCTCACAAGATGTGCAAGCAATGGGTTGAGTTTACGGATCTTGATCAAGAGAACAAGTGATAAGTTGGCATTTGGTATACTAATATAATTGCTCACTGTTACTTTCATTCATTGAAAAGCTCACTATATAACAAAAAAGAAAACAACAAAAAACAAAAAACAAATGTAAAATTAAGTCTACCATCAGCTATATACGTCCAGTAACTTATTCAGCTGAAATCCTAGTGTCAGTTTACCTTCAACTTCCCTCTCTTGAAGATCTCAATTATGATGAAGAACTCGGTACGGTAATAATTCGAACTTTAAAACTAAAAATGACTCAGTTCATTGGGTATTCAGCATCAGTTGAATGAGTTGGTCCAAGTTTTGGGATTCTCGAAAAAAAGCTTCAGAATTCCTAGCATCAAGACTGAATAAGAAAAATTGCTTGAAAAATAAACGAAGACATCCTACTTTTGATTGAAAGTGGATTTCTACAGTACTTTCAAAATGACAGTAGGTTTTATGCATCGCCGTGACATACTGGAACTTACTTGAGGAATTGGGAATTCCAATTTACAACTCTACTGAATGGCAACTGTTAATCGATATCTCAAATCACAGCTTAAAGTGTGTCTTCCTTACCTAATGGTAATGTATATGGTGCAGTCCCACTTAGCCATTCAGTTTGTCTTCATGAAAAATATAAAAACAGTCATTGAGTTCTCGCAATATTATGAACACAGTTGGATCATCGGTGTTGACCTTAAGTGGTATGCTTCCTTCTTGGTTAGAGCATAAAGTGAAACTGTCCACAGATTGAACACTATAGAGATAACTATACGTGTACATTTTTACCATAATTACTTGCACACAATTTGACTTACAATAACATTTGTATGAACAAGATGAATTTTTACAAATATTACAGACAAGTATTTTTTTTTTCATGGTAAAGTTTTAGAACATTCAATAAAATAAGCATAACAAAATTTAGTAGATGTTCTATTTTTATGGATTTTGAAAAAAAAATCGAGAATATCCTGTCGCACAAAAAGTTGATGTGATATAAAAAAACAAAAAACTAGTGTAATTTTTGGATTCAGAGGTAAAAGAAAATAGTTAAAAACAAGAGTCAGATCCAGCTTAATTAAAATTGTGTTACCAGTGTAGTGAATCATTGCGTTTTTATTATGAAAAAAAGAAGAAAGGTAAGCAAAATGATATGCTACACACAAAAATATGACAAAGAAAAAAAGAGGGGTTGAGCGCGCAGAAGCAATAACGCTAATCTTTGTCTATTGAAAATAATGAAAAGATTAAAAGTAGGAGAGAGAGACTCAAATCAAGATTATTATACATTTTACATATTGAATTCTTTTGCAACAACTCTTAAGTAAGCATATCAAACGATGTAATAATTCAATTATCATACTGTGGTATATCCACAGGTCCACTTTAGTCCTTACTTAGGCTAGACGGGCGGTCGGAGAGACCCTCCGACCAATCAACTGGTCATGTCAAGTTCTAGCACCTATATGATTGTCCCAACCCTATTGTTTCTTATGGCAAGCCCCATCCCTTTTTATCATACATGTCTTAGAATGTAGTGTCTAAGGGTCTTGTTTTTGGTATGACGTTAATATCTAATGGTGAAGTTTCATTTCTCCACCTCTGTGGAATGTGGAGTACCTATTTATCACCAGTACTCCCAGGTCCACTCTGACCAAGAGTGATAATATCTGTTAGGGTCCCATCTATTACTTAAATAGAAAAATGTGTTTAAAAAATGTTTAAAATATCTGACTCGGAAATTTCACTCCATAGAATGAGGCCATCGTCGTCTGCGACGGATTTCTATAAGGAAAAAAACAACAAAAGAATTAAAAAAATAAGTAAGCAAAAACGCATCACTAGTAAACTTATTACGTATACTTTATTCTCTCAGCAATAAAAAAAAAAATAAAATAAAATAAATAGAAATTGCATCACATAACAGGATGTAATTCAATTTCGATTCTATTATTATTATTTTTAGAACAGATATTTGAGTCACATGCAGCACGGTTTTTAAATTGAACTCTCTTATTCTAAAATTATTTTCTGAAAAAACTATTTCAAAGTATTTTCCTATTTTTGTTTTTTTAAAGCAACCGTAAGCAGTTTTTAAATTTATTTTTTCTTTGTATTCATTGACCTGGATTAAAGAACTGGTGTTTTTTTAATGATCATTGAACTGTTCATTAGATTCTACAAGGTGTCTGTGGGCTCTTTAAATAATTTTTAATTTTAAAAATGCACACGGACTTTGTGGACAAACTTTATTTTGTTATTTTTTTCCATCTATTTGATAAGGTGACATAACAACTTGTTTATTTAAATGACAAAAATGATAGACATTCAAAATAAACATGATTGTCTGGTTGGTTAGGGTTTTCGGCATGTCAACATTTGTTGGGTTATTTTATGCCGAAAATGTTTTATTAATTTTTGATGTGTATTCGATTTTTTAAAACTTCATTTCTTTTAAACACATTTATTTAAACTCATTTTTTCTATTTAACCAATAGATAGGACCCTAACAGGTACTACCATGCTGGATTAGAGTGGACCTGGGAGTAATGGTGATGAAGGTTACTCCACACTCCCTAGAGCTCCAAAATTGGAACATCACCAGCAGATAGTTTAACGTCATCCCCAGGACAATAGACCCTCAGCCACCACCTTCTACACATATACGATAAAATGAGTTGGGGCTTGCCATAAGGGCAATGGGGTTGGAGCAATCGTATAGATGCTATGGCTTAACATGAGTAGTCGGTCGGTAGGAGAGAGCCTGCTTCAGAGCGCTTCGGCCTCTGGAGTGGCTAGATAATAAATTAACAGCGTCAATCCCAGGGGCTTATACTCCCAGGCAATACCTGCCCCCTTGATTTAAAGGGACAGAGCTGGCTTCATTGCCCAGCGACTGAGGCGCCCCCTCGAGGGGAAATGCCGACAGGATCGACGCATTTCTTCTGCCTAATCCGTACAAGTGGGTACGAGGTAAATATCCAGGAGGGAACCTTTGCTATTGTTGTTTTTTTTATTGATTAATAAATGATCATAGTTGTTCATTCGAAGCAAACATGGTAATGTGTAAAATCGTTGAAAATGGGAAAGAAATGAAAAGCCGTCAATTTGGGAATTTGATAGACGAACGGAACATGAAGCAAAGCAGAAATTGACGAGACCGAAAACTGGAAATAGATTTTTTTTGTTAATGGAATTCGGTTTACTTAAGATTTTAGATAAACTGTGTCAAAAGAAGTGGGTAGATCATATATTTCGGAGTTATCTTAGATGCTGTACTTTGATAATAAAAAAATAGGGTACAAATGCAGAATAGAGCGCAAGAGATAATATCATTAGAATAGCAATTTACGTATTAGCATTAGATTATAGAAACTCCCGAAGTTGTCTAACCCTAACACTAACCCTATAAACTGTATCAAAAGAAGTGGGTAGATCATATAGGTCGAAATTTTCTTAGATGCTGCTCCCAGATAGAAATAGTAATTTAACGAGAGAGAGAGAGAGAAGGAGAGAGAGAGAGAGAGAGAGAGAGAGAGGAGAGAGGGGGGGGCAAGCAAACATTATTTGAGGAATACCTTACATTTATTTATCTTTATGATTTGAATTATTTGGATTTTCGGACTATTGCCATTGGGAAAGGTATGCATCCAACTACTCTCCCCCCGGCTATGTGTAAATAGTTGGGAAAATTGGCCTCTTTAACCTTGACTAGGTTAACTGTCAAGAAGAAGGAAACTCTGAATTCAAACCCGTTAAACTCCTCTAAAGAAATTGACCATGTGTCACATCGTGTTCGTGTGGTATATATATATATATATATACATTATATATATATATATATATATATACCCCATGATGACGACTGGCGAAACAGGCGAAAGCACCGGGATAACAGTATAAGAATATTCTATATCAATTGGATCCAACACCAGAAAGATCGCCAGACGACAGATCCAAAAATGAAGGAGTACTCCGTGTTATTCAATAACACATGCCTGAAAAAAAATATATGTCAGAATTGTCTTTTCCAGATGAAAATAGTAATCTAACGCGACGAGAGAGAGAGAGACAGACAGACAGACAGACAGACAGACATTATTTGAGGAATAGCTTACGTTTATTTTCTGAATTGTTCAGATGAGGCTTGATATTTGTATGGATTTTTCGGACTATTGCCCTCATCTTTATTGTCCTATACACAACGTTTCGGCGATGTTCCTCCGGCCTTCTTCAGTTGGACACATAGCGCAACGGACATAAGGGTTGTTTAATACAGATCTAAGGGAAACCATCTGTAGGCTGCAGGTTCAATCCTGGCCAAGGGTGATAATAACATAGAACACTTAACATAGCTTAACACCTGTACTCGTCATGGTTAACGGATGGATTAAAGAACGGTTTTTGTTCGAAGTTCCGTGAAGGCTCGCGAGTTTTAAGAGAAATTTCACGAGTTCGAGAAGGTTCCCGAGTTCGACAAGAAGTTTCCCAAGTTCGAAGAGAATGTTTCCGAGTTCCAGAACGTTCGACAACAAACACCTAAAGATGGGGACAATAGTCCGAAAAATTCAAATAATACATGATTTTTATTATCTTTATTTTTCGGACTGTTGTCCTCATATTTATCGTGATATATAAAAACACAACATTTCGGCCGTTGTACCCTCCGGTCTTCTTCAGGTGTACCTTGTCTATCCGAGTATAGAAATGCTTCAGCTTGGGAATCTGTTTTGAATATAAGAGTTTGTTGTGCAAACAAGGCGCTTTTCTTTATATATCACGAAAAATATTATGTTTGTTTTTGTCTGACGATGAGGAAATATTCCGAAAAATCAAAATAATAGTTTACGTTAGTATATGACGAATAAATCCCAGTGATTATTAATGACGGCACCTGTTGCTATAGTTTCGTATTGATTGACAGATGATAATATCTATTCATTGTGGGTTATTGACGACAGAGTCACATTTAGGCCTCTTGTCTCTTATCAACTTTAATGGTGATGACTGAACGACTTACGGAGTGGTAAAGAGCTGACTACGATTGTTAGAGATAAGAATATCAGTGATATAGAATCAACGTAGAATGAGAGCATTTGCTGTTTGAGTCATTTAGGTATATATATATATATATATATATATATATATATATATAATATATATTATATAAAAGAAAGATAATATTAAATTCTTCTCTAAATATTTATATATATATATAAATAATTGGTAATTTGCTTGAAGCGTTGTTAAGTATGTTATAATATATTAAACTTTGAAGCAATACAATGCGTCTAAAAAATAAAAATAAAAGATGTTGCTTTTTGGTCTTATCGATTTCAAAGAAACTTTATCATCAGAGACGAAAATCAGAAAATGGACGTGCTTAAGTTTTTTTTTTTGCGTGATGATACTTTCTTTTTTTCTTCTTTTTTTCCCTCTTCTTCTTTTTCTCCTTTCTCCTTCGTTCCCCCTTCTTTATGTTATGAATGAAATGGGCGAATAACATGCAATTTCTCATTTTTTTCTAAATTTTTTTTGAGAACGAATGCTTAAGATCCTTCCTTGTATATGTATCCAAATTGTCTGTTTATCATCCGGTCAAAGTTGTGGCAAACATTGCGACAATGTATATATATATATAAGAAAAGACTTTCAATAATATTAAATTCTTCTTCTAAATATTTCTTATTGCATATCCTAAGTGCTCTAAGAAAGAAACCTATTATGATACCACTTTTTAACATGTTGTTATGGTGGGAATAAATGGATGTAGTCATTTTTTGTTGGTATTCTTATGAATAAACTTTAAATTCTAAAATGTTGTTATTGTTTATAATAAGTTGTGTCTAAAAATGGGTAGGGTGTGGTTTTGTTCAAGTTCTGTTAGTAAATTTAATGGAGGGTTCCCAATCATTTAGTTTGTCAATGATATTAGTTAAATTAAGTATCGAGTAAATGAATAAGGTGTCGTCAATGTAACGGGAAAAAATTAGTGTTATTAGGTAAATATATTGAAAGGGACCGGATTCTAAGAATTGGAGGAAATAAGCACGCCAAAATGCGCTCAAAGTTGACGCCCATAGGCAACAATAACGATCTGATAGGTAAATCATACTCCCCCATATATATATATAATATATATATCAACCCCTCCGCATGAGTAGGATGTGACACAAGGTCAATTTCTTGAGCGAACTTTAACAGGTTTGAATTCAGAGTTTTACTTCTCCTAGACTGGTTACCTAGCCATGGTTAAAGAGCCTAGTCAGCCCTGCTATTTACCCATAACTGGAGGGAGAATTGGTTTCATACCTTTCCAAGGGTATTAGCACCATGTGAAATGCAAACAGCTCGTCAGGAATTGAACTCGGGTCGACGAGTCCATTTCCTTCGACTCTAACCATTAGACCAGGCGCCTCCAGAGTCATTTATGTAGGATAATGGACATTTGTGTTGAATAGAAGAAAGAATTTTCCTTCATGGAATTTTTTAAAGTTTTGAATAATGCTTAAAAGTAAAAATTCTCAACCGTACTTTTTGGAAAACTCAGATAGTTGGTTGGTTGATTTTGATTTTAATAAAAATAATAATACGGTAACAATGGTGTTGTTGTTGACCTGTATTTTATTCTTTCTTGAATTTTCGAGGTAATACCTCTTTATCAAAAAAATTGAACTGAAGCAGCTCCAGCTATGGCATTTCTTTCCCAAATGAAAAAAAAATTCATTTGGGAAAAATGCCATAGCTGGACTGCTTCAGTTCAATTCTTTGATAAAGAGGTATTACTCGAAAATTCAAGAAAGAATAAAATACAGGTCAACACACACACCATTGTTACCGTATTATTATTATTTTTTTTATTTATTCCAAACTGCATTGTGATAGCTTCTAAATCAACCTCTAACCAATACATACACATGCTTCAAGCAAATTTGAACTCTCTCTCTTTTTATATATATATATATCTGTGTGTGTGTGTGTGTACCATGTTTTCCACCGAAAAGACCGACTGCAAAATAAGACCTAGCGTGATTTTCAGGATGATTTTAATATAGTCCTAACCTTAAAATAAGCCTAGTTGAGAGAACAGACAGACTAAAGAAATAATTCTTTCACAATTACATCATGTGACCATCAAAACTCTACCCCCCTCGATAATAAGCCCTTGTGTCCTATTTCGAACTGTAAATTAATATAAGCCCTTTCTTATCTTCAGTAGATCGATAAATCGATAAACAGATAGATAGATAATGGCTTGTTCTTTTCCTTCTAAAATTGACTGAAAACTATAAATGAGCTTTGATTTTTAATCATTTGTGTATAAGCTAAACATTCACATGTTATTACTTTTACACTTTCAGTTAAAATCTTGCGTTGGAATTAAAAATCAAAGCTCATTTTAGTTTCAGTCAATTTTAGAAGGAAAAGAACAAGCCATTATCTATCTATCTGTTTATCGATTTATCGATCTACTGAAGATAAGAAAGGGCTTATATTAATTTACAGTTCGAAATAGGACACAAGGGCTTATTATCGAGGGGGGGTAGAGTTTTTTGGTCACATGATGTAATTGTGAAGAATTTTTATTTCTTTAGTCTGTCTGTTGCTCTCAACTAGGGCTTATTTTAAGGTTAGGACTTATATTAAAATCATCCTGAAAAATCACGCTAGGTCTTATTTTGCAGGTCGGTCTTTTCGGGTGGAAAACATGGTACACACACACACACAGATATATATATATATAAGAGAGAGAGTTTCATAATTTGCTTGAAGCATTGTGTATGTATTGGTTAGGAGGTTGATTTAGAAGGCTATCACAATGCAGTTTGGAATAAATAAAAAATAATAATAATACGGTAACAATGGTGTTGTGTGTTGACCTGTATTTTTATTCTTTCTTGAATTTTCGAGGTAATACCTCTTTATCAAAAGAATTGAACTGAAGCAGTCCAGCTATGGCATTTCTTCCCAAATGAATTTTTTTTTTCATTTGGGAAGAAATGCCATAGCTGGACTGCTTCAGTTCAATTCTTTTGATAAAGAGGTATTACCTCGAAAATTCAAGAAAGAATAAAAGTACAGGTCAACACACAACACCATTGTTACCGTATTATTATTTTTATTAAAATCAAATCAACCAACCAACTATCTGTAGTTTTCCAAAAAGTACGGTTGAGAATTTTTACTTTTAAGCATTATTCAAAACTTAAAAATTCATGAAGGAAAATTCTTTCTTCTATTCAACACAAATGTCCATTATCCTACATAAATGACTCTGGAGGCGCCTGGTCTAATGGTTAGAGTCGAAGGAAATGGACTCGTCGACCCGAGTTCAATTCCTGGACGAAGCTGTTTGCATTTCACATGGTGCTAATACCCTTGGGAAAGGTATGAAACCAATTCTCCCTCCAGTTATGGGTAAATAGCAGGGCTGACTAGGCTCTTTAACCATGGCTAGGTAACCAGTCTAGGAGAAGTAAAACTCTGAATTCAAACCTGTTAAAGTTCGCTCAAGAAATTGACCTTGTGTCACATCCTACTCATGCGGAGGGGTTGATATATATATATATATATATATGGGAGTATGATTTACCTATCAGAGTCGTTATTGTTGCCTATGGGGTCAACTTTGAGCGGCATTTTGGCGTGCTTATTCCTCCAATTCTTAGAATCCGGTCCCTTTCAATATATTTTACCTAATAACACTAATTTTTTCCCGTTACATTGACGACACCTTATTCATTTACTCGATAAACTGTAATTTAACTAATATCATTGACAAACTAAATGATGTGGAACCCTCCATTAAATTTACTCATGAACTTGAACAAAACCACACCTACCATTTTTAGACACACTTATTATAAACAATAACAACATTTTAGAATTTAAAGTTTATCATAAGAATACCAACAAAAATGACTACATCCATTTTTATTCCCACCATAACAACATGTTAAAAAGTGGTATCATAATAGGTTTCTTTCTTAGAGCACTTAGGATATGCAATAAGAAATATTTAGAAGAAGAATTTAATATTATTGAAAAGTCTTTTCTTATATATATATATACATTGTCGCAATGTTTGCCACAACTTTGACCGGATGATAAACAGACAATATTGGATACATATACAAGGAAGGATCTTAAGCATTCGTTCTCAAAAAAAATATTTAGAAAAAAATGAGAAATTGCATGTTATTCGCCCATTTCATTCATAACATAAAGAAGGGGGAACGAAGGAGAAAGGAGAAAAAGAAGAAGAGGGAAAAAAAGAAGAAAAAAAAGAAAGTATCATCACGCAAAAAAAAAACTTAAGCACGTCCATTTCTGATTTTCGTCTCTGATGATAAAGTTTCTTTGAAATCGATAAGACCAAAAAGCAACATCTTTTATTTTTTATTTTTTAGACGCATTGTATTGCCTTCAAAGTTTAATATATTATAACATACTTAACAACGCTTCAAGCAAATTACCAATTATTTATATATATATATATAAATATTTAGAAGAAGAATTTAATATTATCTTTCTTTATATTATATATATATATATATATATATATATATAATATATATATATATACCTAAATGACTCAAACAGCAAATGCTCTTCATTCTACGTTGATTCTTATTCACTGATATTCTTATCTCTAACAATCGTAGTCAGCTCTTTACCACTCCGTAAGTCGTTCAGTCGATCACCATTAAAGTTGATAAGAGACAAGAGGCCTAAATGTGATGCTCTGTCGTCAATAACCCACAATGAATAGATATTATCATCTGTCAATCAATACGAAACTATAGCAACAGGTGCCGTCATTAATAATCACTGGGATTTATTTCGTCATACTAACGTAAACTATTATTTTGATTTTTCGGAATATTGTCCTCATCGTCAGACAAAAAACAAACATAATATTTTTCGTGATATATAAAGAAAAGCGCCTTGTTTGCACAACAAACTCTTATATTCAAAACAGATTTCCCAAGCTGAAGCATTTCTATACTCGGATAGACAAGGTACACCTGAAGAAGACCGGAGGGTACAACGGCCGAAATGTTGTGTTTTTATATATCACGATAAATATGAGGACAACAGTCCGAAAAATAAAGATAATAAAAATCATGTATTATTTGAATTTTTCGGACTATTGTCCCCATCTTTAGGTGTTTGTTGTCGAACGTTCTGGAACTCGGAAACATTCTCTTCGAACTCGGGAAACTTCTTGTCGAACTCGGGAACCTTCTCGAACTCGTGAAATTTCTCTTAAAACTCGGGAGCCTTCACGGAACTTCGAACAAAAACCGTTCTTTAATCCATTCCGTTAACCATGACCGAGTACAGGTGTTAAGCTATGTTAAGTGTTCTATGTTATTATCACCCTTGGCCAGGATTGAACCTGCAGCCTACAGATGGTTTTCCCTTAGATCTGTATTAAAACAACCCTTATGTCCGTTGCGCTATGTGTCCAACTGAAGAAGGCCGGAGGGAACATCGGCCGAAACGTTGTGTATAGGACAATAAAGATGAGGGCAATAGTCCGAAAAATCCAATACAAATTATCAAGCCTCATCTGAACAATTCAGAAAATAAACGTAAGCTATTCCTCAAATAATGTCTGTCTGTCTGTCTGTCTGTCTGTCTCTCTCTCTCTCGTCGCGTTAGATTACTATTTTCATCTGGAAAAGACAATTCTGACATATATATTTTTTTCAGGCATGTGTTATTGAATAACACGGAGTACTCCTTCATTTTTGGATCTGTCGTCTGGCGATCTTTCTGGTGTTTGGATCCAATTGATATAGAATATTTCTTATACTGTTATCCCGGGTGCTTTCGCCTGTTTCGCCAGTCGTCATCATGGGGTATATATATATATATATATATATATATGTATATATATATATATATATACCACACGAACACGATGTGACACATGGTCAATTTCTTTAGAGGAGTTTAACGGGTTTGAATTCAGAGTTTTCCTTCTTCTTGACAGTTAACCTAGTCAAGGTTAAAGAGGCCAATTTTCCCAACTATTTACACATAGCCGGGGGGAGAGTAGTTGGATGCATACCTTTCCCAATGGCAATAGTCCGAAAATCCAAATAATTCAAATCATAAAGATAAATAAATGTAAGGTATTCCTCAAATAATGTTTGCTTGCCCCCCCCCTCTCTCTCTCTCTCTCTCTCTCTCTCTCTCTCTCTCTCTCTCTCTCTCTCTCGTTAAATTACTATTTCTATCTGGGAGCAGCATCTAAGAAAATTTCGACCTATATGATCTACCCACTTCTTTTGATACAGTTTATAGGGTTAGTGTTAGGGTTAGACAACTTCGGGAGTTTCTATAATCTAATGCTAATACGTAAATTGCTATTCTAATGATATTATCTCTTGCGCTCTATTCTGCATTTGTACCCTATTTTTTTATTATCAAAGTACAGCATCTAAGATAACTCCGAAATATATGATCTACCCACTTCTTTTGACACAGTTTATCTAAAATCTTAAGTAAACCGAATTCCATTAACAAAAAAAATCTATTTCCAGTTTTCGGTCTCGTCAATTTCTGCTTTGCTTCATGTTCCGTTCGTCTATCAAATTCCCAAATTGACGGCTTTTCATTTCTTTCCCCATTTTCAACGATTTTACACATTACCCATGTTTGCTTCGAATGAACAACTATGATCATTTATTAATCAATAAAAAAAAACAACAATAGCAACAGGTTCCCTCCTGGATATTTACCTCGTACCCCACTTGTACGGATTAGGCAGAAGAAATGCGTCGATCCTGTCGGCATTTCCCCTCGAGGGGGCGCCTCAGTCGCTGGGCAATGAAGCCAGCTCTGTCCCTTTAAATCAAGGGGGCAGGTATTGCCTGGGAGTATAAGCCCCCTGGGATTGACGCTGTTAATTTATTATCTAGCCACTCCAGAGGCCGAAGCGCTCTGAAGCAGGCTCTCTCCTACCGACCGACTACTCATGTTAAGCCATAGCATCTATACGATTGCTCCAACCCCATTGCCCTTATGGCAAGCCCCAACTCATTTTATCGTATATGTGTAGAAGGTGGTGGCTGAGGGTCTTATTGTCCTGGGGATGACGTTAAACTATCTGCTGGTGATGTTCCAATTTTGGAGCTCTAGGGAGTGTGGAGTTCATCACCATTACTCCCAGGTCCACTCTAATCCAGCATGGTAGTACCTGTTAGGGTCCTATCTATTGGTTAAATAGAAAAAATGAGTTTAAATAAATGTGTTTAAAATAAATGAAGTTTTAAAAAATCGAATACACATCAAAAATTAATAAAACATCTTCGGCATAAAATAACCCAACAAATGTTGACATGCCGAAAACCCCAACCAACCAGACAATCATGTTTATTTTGAATGTCTATCATTTTTGTCATTTAAATAAACAAGTTGTTATGTCACCTTATCAAATAGATGGAAAAAATAACAAAATAAAGTTTGTCCACAAAGTCCGTGTGCATTTTAAAATTCAAAATTATTTAAAGAACCCTCAGACACCTTGTAGAATCTAATGAACAGTTCAATGATCATTAAAAAAAAAACATCAGTTCTTTAATCCAGGTCAATGAATACAAAGAAAAAATAAATTTAAAAACTGCTTACGGTTGCTTTAAAAAACAAAAATAGGAAAATACTTTGAAATAGTTTTTTCAGAAAATAATTTTAGAATAAGAGAGTTCAATTTAAAAACCGTGCTGCATGTGACTCAAATATCTGTTCTAAAAATAATAATAATAGAATCGAAATTGAATTACATCCTGTTATGTGATGCAATTTCTATTTATTTTATTTTATTTTATTTTTTTTTTTATTGCTGAGAGAATAAAGTATACGTAATAAGTTTACTAGTGATGCGTTTTTTGCTTACTTATTTTTTTAATTCTTTTGTTGTTTTTTTCCTTATAGAAATCCGTCGCAGACGACGATGACCTCATTCTATGGAGTGAAATTTCCGAGTCAGATATTTTAAACATTTTTTAAACACATTTTTTCTATTTAAGTAATAGATGGGACCCTAACAGATATTATCACTCTTGGTCAGAGTGGACCTGGGAGTACTGGTGATAAATAGGTACTCCACATTCCACAGAGGTGGAGAAATGAAACTTCACCATTAGATATTAACGTCATACCAAAAACAAGACCCTTAGACACTACATTCTAAGACATGTATGATAAAAAGGGATGGGGCTTGCCATAAGAACAATAGGGTTGGGACAATCATATAGGTGCTAGAACTTGACATGACCAGTTGATTGGTCGGAGGGGGTCTCTCCGACCGCCCGTCTAGCCTAAGTAAGGACTAAAGTGGACCTGTGGATATACCACAGTATGATAATTGATTATTACATCGTTTGATATGCTTACTTAAGAGTTGTTGCAAAAGAATTCAATATGTAAAATGTATAATAATCTTGATTTGAGTCTCTCTCTCCTACTTTTAATCTTTTCATTATTTTCAATAGACAAAGATTAGCGTTATTGCTTCTGCGCGCTCAACCCCTCTTTTTTTTCTTGTCATATTTTTGTGTGTAGCATATCATTTTGCTTACCTTTCTTCTTTTTTTCATAATAAAAACGCAATGATTCACTACACTGGTAACACAATTTTAATTAAGCTGGATCTGACTCTTGTTTTTAACTATTTTCTTTTACCTCTGAATCCAAAATTACACTAGTTTTTTGTTTTTTTTTATATCACATCAACTTTTGTGCGACAGGATATTCTCGATTTTTTTTTCAAAACCATAAAAATAGAACATCTACTAAATTTTTGTTATGCTTATTTTATTGAATGTTCTAAAACTTTACCATGAAAAAAAAAATACTTGTCTGTAATATTTGTAAAAATTCATCTTGTTCATACAAATGTTATTGTAAGTCAAATTGTGTGCAAGTAATTATGGTAAAAATGTACACGTATAGTTATCTCTATAGTGTTCAATCTGTGGACAGTTTCACTTTATGCTCTAACCAAGAAGGAAGCATACCATTTTAAGGTCAACACCGATGATCCAACTGTGTTCATAATATTGCGAGAACTCAATGACTGTTTTTATATTTTTCATGAAGACAAACTGAATGGCTAAGTGGGACTGCACCATATACATTACCATTAGGTAAGGAAGACACACTTTAAGCTGTGATTTGAGATATCGATTAACAGTTGCCATTCAGTAGAGTTGTAAATTGGAATTCCCAATTCCTCAAGTAAGTTCCAGTATGTCACGGCGATGCATAAAACCTACTGTCATTTTGAAAGTACTGTAGAAATCCACTTTCAATCAAAAGTAGGATGTCTTCGTTTATTTTTCAAGCAATTTTTTCTTATTCAGTCTTGATGCTAGGAATTCTGAAGCTTTTTTTCGAGAATCCCAAAACTTGGACCAACTCATTCAACTGATGCTGAATACCCAATGAACTGAGTCATTTTTAGTTTTAAAGTTCGAATTATTACCGTAACCGAGTTCTTCATCATAATTGAGATCTTCAAGAGAGGGAAGTTGAAGGTAAACTGGACACTAGGATTTCAGCTGAATAAGTTACTGGACGTATAGCTGATGGTAGACTTAATTTTACATTTGTTTTTTTGTTTTTTTTGTTTTCTTTTTTGTTATATAGTGAGCTTTTCAATGAATGAAAGTAACAGTGAGCAATTATATTAGTATACCAAATGCCAACTTATCACTTGTTCTCTTGATCAAGATCCGTAAACTCAACCCATTGCTTGCACATCTTGTGAGGGTCGCAAGATTTGTCTTAATTACCAAATTTTTATTCAAAATATGCAAAATAGACTAGCTTCACAAATCAGCTGATATTTGCCTCTTTGTCTGGGAATCAAACTAGTCACCAGATCTGAAAAATTCTCCTTCCTTTTCAATAAAGTAATCAACGCAATCAGTTGACCAGTCATATTAATTACAGACAAACAATACAATTGTTGCTTATTTTGAGAGCATGCTGTAGAAAAAAAGAACTTGACGTGATAGCAGAAAACTGACTGTAGTTTTGAAATCGGCATGCCAATATTAGTCTAAAACAAATGAATTTTTTTTTTTTTTTTTTTTTTTTTTTTTTTTTAATCAAACTCAACAGAAATTTTGGCCAAAATGATTCCCCAGTGTTATTTAGCTAAGGTAACGGCACTCATAAGAAATAAGAATTCGATGGATAAGCAACACCAGATAATCAGGATTTACATTTTTGCCTTTCATCTTGGACGGTCTGATTTTTAATCAGAGGGTGTTTCAAGATGATAGCGGTAGTACAATTAAGGAACACGAGTATTAATATATAGATTAAGCGACGCATCACGAATCGGAGATCCGGTTTGAACGTAAAAATTAGGGGTCTTACACCTCCGCAGAGGTACAGTCGATGTTTTTACAGTCCCAACAGACAGAGTGACTTACTAAAAGGGTAGTGACTAAAGTCAATTATGATAAGGCACTTAATACATGTTCCTTTTATGAAATTATGGCGTATTGAAACAAAAAAATCCAAGAGAAAGATTACATTCTAGGAATAATATTTTCAATTTCTGGGTATAGGAATCTTTAATGGAATACTTCAGTTATTGCTCAAGCTCGAGCCTTCTGACGTAAAACATAATTTTAGAAAGAAAAAAAAAAGAAAAAGAAAAAAAAATTAAAAAGATCTTCGGATGAACCGTAAAAAATATAATAAGAATATTGGGGGGGGGGGGTCTTTACTATAAACTATCTAAAAAGGGTAAAAATACTGATAAATTATATTTTGATTAGTTTATTGATATTAACGGCATGTTAATCCGTCTCGGGTTATTTTATGTCGAGAGGTTAGGAAATCGCGTTCATTGCATTTTTTATGTAGTTGTTTTTTTAGGGTGCTTTCTCTTTGCATATGGTCCTATTAAATACGAATAGTTTTCAAACTGGCCTATTTGACCAAAGATCGGACTACCACTCTAGGTCAGAGTGGGCCTGGGAGTAATGAAAATGAAGGGGTACTCCACACTCGAAATAGTTGGATTACTGAAGCTTCTTCTGAATTTCTGTTTTTATTCTAAAGGCAAAAAGATGATAGCAAAATGGTAAATTGTAAAAAGGTATTTTCAAACATGAAAAGACTTAATTTTTTAAGTTATCAAAACTAACTAAAACAACAGTTTACCAAAAAAACCTCTTGAGCCTCAAAAAAAAAGTTTCCTTTTAAGTTTTTCCTCTGTAATCAAACTGTAGCGGCAATTAAAACATTCATTTTTAAATGAGGAGGAGATTTGCAGAAACAGTTCAGTTTGAAACCTTCAAAAAGGTATTTTAAAAAGAGTTTACATAATCGGGCTTCTGACTGATTGGTTGTTTTGTGGCATATCAACCCTTTACGGCTCATTTAATGCCGAGTCGAAGAGTTTTTATTTCGATTGCTTACTGTACCTGCAGTTGCTTAAGTAGTCACCCAATTAAGTATTGAACAGGCTCATCGCGGCTTAACCTCGGCGATCTAGCGGGAACCGATGCTTTCAACGTGACTTGACTGTAAACATACAGAATGGTAAATAAGTCCTTTAGAAATATGGAATTATTTGTAATTGTTATTTAATAGTAATTACAAGTCAGTCCCAGTCGTGAACCCAGTCTCATAGCTTCCAATTCCAAGAAATGTAGGCCTTTTTTGTTATGTATTGGCTAATGAAAATTGAATTATGTCTAGGTGTAAAATTCTTTACGTCCCTTTTGATCTACAGATTATATTTTATACCATAACATTACTATTGATCAATTATCGGTTGAATATTAATCTTGCTCTTCGTTCGACTTTTCTGGCAAAAGGTCATCAATTCTGTCTGCCGCTCGTAGTTGCCGGTGTGGTGAGTATCGGTGATCCGGTCGGAAATGACGGGGCCTACGAATCAAAGATCCGGTCGGAAATGACGACGCATCACGCATCGGAGAAATCAGAGATCCAATCAGAAATGATATCGGATGAATTGATGTCCTGTTTGAAGTCTGGCAAACGCTCATCGAAATTGTAAGATTCAGGCACATAAACTGAAGAATCAGAGGAAAGCTTACATTTCTGTCTGCCGCTCGTAGTTGCCAATGTGCTCACTATTGGAGGGATCCGGCCGGATGTGACGGCGCACCACAAATCGGGGATCCGGTCGGAAATGACGTCGCATCACGAATCGGAGAACCGGCAGGATATGACGCCGCACTATGATTCGGATATCCGGACCAATATATCGGCGTACCCGGAATCGGGGATCCAGTTGGAAAATATCCGGTCGGAAATGAGGACACACCACGAATCGGTGATCCGGACGGATATGACGGTGCACCACCAATCGGAGATCTGGTCGGATATGACAGTGCACCACCAATCGGAGATCTGGTCGGATATGACGGTGCACCACCAATCGGAGATCCTGCCGGAAATGACGGTGCACCACCAATCGGAGATCCTGCCGGAAATGACGGTGCACACCATTCGGACAACCGGCCGTATATGACGCACAATGACACGGAGATCCGGACAGATATGTCGGTGTACCCGGAATCGGAGATCCAGTTGGAAAATATCCTTTTGGAAATGACGGTGCACCACGAATCGGGGATCCGGACGGATATGACGGCGCACACGAATCGGGGATCCGGACGGATATGACGGCGCACCACCATTCGGACATCTGGTCGGATATGACGGTGCAGCACGAATCGGAGATCCTGCCGGAAATGACGGTGCACCACCATTCGGCAACCGGCCGGATATGACGCACAATGACCGGAGATCCGGACAGATATGTCGGTGTACCCGGAATCGAGATCCAGTTGGAAAATATCCTTTTGGAAATGACGGCGCACCAAGAATCGGGGATCCGGACGGATATGACGGCGCACCACGAATCGGGGATCCGGACGGATATAATGGTGCACCACCAATCGGAGATCCTGCCGGAAATGACGGTGCAGCACGAATCGGAGATCTGGTCGGATATGCGGTGCAGCACGAATCGGAGATCCTGCCGGAAATGACGGTGCAGCACCAATCGGACAACCGGCCGATATGACGCACAATGACACGGAGATCCGACAGATATGTCGGCGTACCCGGAATCGGGGATCCAGTTGGAATTGATATCGGCTGAATTGATGATATGTTGCCCTGTTCGAAGTCTGGCAAACGTTCATCGAAATTGTAAGATTCAGGCACATAAACTGAAGAATCAGACCAAGTCTGTATTGGAGATGCTTCTGACCTGTCCAGTAAATTGGACGGCAGAGGAGGATATGAGGATCGAAATGTCATTTGTGAAGATACCAAAAACGTGAACGTTTTTTTTTCTGACGTGGTGATTTTTTTTTTTTTAGGTGTGTTTTTCAAGAGATACTGTTTGCCGTGGACGTGCCATTGCAAGAGAGGAAGATTTGATGCTAATGAGTGTGGATCTATCTGTTGAGGTGATATGGTGGTAGAGGGTAATGGAGATGCCCGTGGAGAACGTAATTTGTGGAGGGACTGATATCTGTTGAGGTGCTATGGTCGTAGAGATCAGTGGAGATGCCGGCGGTCAGTCATTTGGGGAAGAGACTGGTATCTGTTGAGATGATATGGTCGTAGAGATCAGTGGAGATGCCGGTGGGTCTGTCATTTGTGAAGAGACTGGTATCTGTTGAGATGATATGGTCGTAGAGATCAGTGGAGATGCCGTGGGTCTGACATTTGTGAAGAGACTGGTATCTGTTGAGGTGATATGGTCGTAGAGATCCGTGGAGATGCCGGCGGTCTGTCATTTGTGAAGAGACTGGTATCTGTTGAGGTGCTATGGTCGTAGAGATCAGTGGAGATGCCGGTGGGTCTGTCATTTGTGGAGAGACTGGTATCTGTTGAGGTGCTATGGTCGTAGAGATCAGTGGAGATGCCGGCGGGTCTGTCATTTGTGAAGAGACTGGTATCTGTTTGAGGTGCTATGGTCGTAGAGATCAGTGGAGATGCCGGTAGGGCTATTATTGGTAGAGGTGACGATGCTTCTGGAGATGTTATTTGAAGATGTGCTGATGTCTTTGGATGTGTCTTTTGCAGAGATGTGACACTTGCGGGTCTCTCACTAGTGCAGATGCTGATTCTGGTGGGGTGCCATTTGTGTAGAGACTGGAGTCTGTTGAGATTCTGTTGTCACAGAGAGGCAATAAAGTTGATGCTCTATTTGAAATATTGCTGTGTACAGCCGGATTTTTGGTTGGGGAATTTTCAGACATTATTCTTAATGAAAAATCTTTAACTTCCAAATAATTATACGATAAAATGTTGAGAAAAATAATAGAAAATAAGTAATTCACGACGATCCTAAAATACGAGAAATGTATGGAAACAAATCTTTTTTTTCTCCAAATGTGACATAAAGAAATTCAACATAGCATAAGAGGGGCGGAGGGTAATAGAATTTCCACGGAATAAACTGGTCTTACTTAGTTTTTCTTGCACAACACAGCAGGATTAGTCACGCTAGCGAGGGATCGACTTCACTTCGAAGTTTTCTTAAGGTTCATTTTGCAAAAGAAGGAAGTTCGTTTGGATATTTTCAGCATTCCATAAAAAGAAATTAATCAACATATGATTAATTATAAATTTCTAACTCTTTTTGGTCACAAAGACCTCCTTGTATCTACTCGATGTTAAAAAAAAAAATCAGCAATTTATAAAAACAAATATATATTATAAAACATATATATATTTATGAATATATATATATATATTAATTTATATACACACACACCACGCTTACACTATCATGTTTTTGTGTACTCTTTTTTTTTAAATGCAACATAAAAGTTATCACACTAGCTTAAACAGGGGGGGGTCAAACGTATTACAGTTTCCCACAGAATCTACTAGTCTTAGCTTATTTCTTACAACACAAGAATTAATACCCAGTGAGGATCGGAAATAAATATCCAAAAAAAAAAAATTAGAAGTAGGACTGATTCATGACGAATTAAAAAAGTCAGCAATTTAATAAAACATTAATATATATATCACGCTTACCACAGTATTAATGGTGTACTTTTTTTTACTAAACGCGACCATAGAATCGTTTCAACACGTGGCAATAAAGAGGGGAGTCCAGGTATAGGAACTTTCCAACAGAAACAAACTGACAGATCATTTTTCTAGTATTCAGGCTTGGCTAGCACAAGGCATCAATTATAGTCACACCAGTGAGGATCTACTTCTCTTCGGCAGTAATAATTCAGCTCAACAAGCCACTTAGCAAACCACCGCACCAACGGCAAGGTGTTTATCAATTGTCCAAACAACAAAAGCAATGCAACACGGGTCATTTTTAAAGAGTAGCAAACCCATAGATTTTGAGGTGGCTGGGTGCAAATATTGTTGAAGGCGGTAATCTGCCGAAGGGAGGTATAAAATTGATATTAACAACAACTAGAATAAATGACTAGTCAGAACCAAACCAATTTTTTTCATTTTA
>CM042140.1:122448096-122458096 GCA_023376005.1 Doryteuthis pealeii
GGCACCAAGACAAGGAGTGTGGGTTGCCCAGTGAGAGTCGACACTTTGATCCATCAATGGTCGGGTAGATTCTAAACTTTCGTAACATATAGCCCCATATGAGGTCTCAAACACCAGAGTCCTAAATAAACACAGCACACACCCATCACACACACATCATTCCACTCATTCCTTCTCGCTCCTCCAACCGCCCTCTCTCTTCTCACACACTACCACACACTTACACACACACACACACACCTACACACACCGACACATATATATATATATATATCATATATACTAGTATATACGGGTATATAATATATAGGTAATTACACTGGCATTGCTTAATATATACATTTTTATATGTGTGTATGCACCAGTGTTAATTGTATACGTTTCTTTAGTCTCATGGTTAAAAGTTACGTATATAATTTAAATGTATAAATAATGTATTTCTACAATATCTCTCTCTCTCTCTCTCTCCCCTCTCTCTCTCTCCTCTCTTCTCTCTCTCTCCTCTCCTATTATACTATATATTATATATATATATATATATATATACAAGGAACAGTAACAGGTGCCGCTATACCAAAGGATTGACAAATTATCAATTACAATTATTTCTTTTTCAACGTAGCAAAATTCTCTTATCAATTATACGTAAATTCTGTTTTGAATATTATAACATACATAACGAAAGTTTAGAGGAAAAATATCACTCCAGAATACACTTAAACAACTTGTCAAATGAGAACTATGATCCATACTCAGGCTTTTACCTAATATCTACCACAACTATACAATGTTCCCTCTCCACTTTTCCCGATCTGTATCCTCTCTCAATATATATATATATATATACTATATATAACTATATATACTACTAGTATATATATATATCATATTGCGTGGATCGATACTCAAGTGCTTTCGTTTACCAAAATCGAGACTCACACTTTCCTATATATATATTAATATATATATATACTAATATATATATATAATATTATAATATATATATATGCGAATCATACGGTGGGGAAATTTAATCGAACAATATGAGAGAAATTATTTAAAATAATAACATTCATATTCACACATTCACTATACACTAACATCTTTCATTTTATCCGACTCACATACAAACATTACTTAACACTGTCCTGCAAGATGCGTACAAAAATATACCGAAATGCTTTAAGTATTGATACATAGAAACATTGTTCTCCTAATGATAACATTCCTGTGTTTGTTCTCAATACTATACATATATAGTAGTCACTATATAAATTAGAATATATATAATATATTGCGTGGGATGATATCAAGTATTTCTTTCATAGTATTCAACCTAAAATTGTGAATTCAAACTTCCATATAAAGATTTGCGCTATACATTATTTACATTTACACGGAGTATTATAAAATAAATGAATTAAATGGATTCCTTGGTGAAGATACAAATTTATCTAAACGATTTCTTTACCACTTTTCAGCTGATTTTATTACACATATCCTCAGATCTCGCCATCGGGTATAAATATTGGTATATTTCCCGTTTTACGATTTTTGTTTGTTTTCCAGTTAATATAACTATATATAGTATACTACTATACACTGCCGTTTCAACTTTTCCGTTGTTAGTGATTCGTAATAAATTTCCAAAAGTGCTCAATATAATAAAAACAGAGCAATAATTAATATATAATAATAATAATATAATAAAATAAAATAATAATACATTAATAATAATAATAAATAATAATAATAAGAGATGAGACTGTAAACCAGTAATGAGATGAGACTGTAAACAAGTGTACTATTGCGATGTAGCAACTAGCACAACGGGTAGTACTCAAAACGAGACAACGACTGGGTGGGGAAGGTATCCACTGGGGGAATTATGCAAAACAATTAATTTTTGAACCATACAAAAAAATCGGTTATAAACATAAACCAGAGAATCTGTTCTTGAGAACGAAACGCTATTAAATATTGCCTCTGGGACTTTGAAATAAAAACAGATCACCTCTTATCCCAGCAAGAAGACCAGATCTAGGCTGATTAACAAAAAATAAAGAAACTGTCAACTGGTGATTTGTGCAGTTCCAGCAGATCACAGGGGAAGCTAAAGGGAAAATGAAAAATGAACAATATCTGGAACCTTGCCAGAGAAATAAAAAAGTTATGGAATATGAAGTCAAAGTTGATACCAATTGTATGTGGTGCATTGGACCGATACCAAAAGGATTGGAAAAAGGGTTTAGAACAGTTTGGGAAATCAGATTGGAGGCATTTGAAACCATTCAGAACACTGAACTACTGCAATCTGCCAGCAATACTCAGAAGAGTCCTGGAGAACCTGAGGGACACTTACTGATCTTCAGACTCTAGTGCAAAGACCATCAGCCTAATGCTGATGTGAAAACTCAAAAGGAGTAAATAATAATAATTAATAAATAATAATAATAATAATAACTATGAATAGCAGGGTAAAAAGAGTTTAAAGATACCATGGTTTTAATTCAAATGATTTATTCAGACGCCTAAGCCGTATGCTTAACTAAGTCGCATGTACATTCTCTTAATTAAACAAAAGAGTTTAAACTAAGGAATTCTCATCGACTTAATTTGGATTGAAACCATGGTAGATCCAATAATTCTTTTCTCTACCATCTACTACTATTAATTATACTATATTACTATACTTTATATATATACCTATATATATATATATAATATATATATATAAATAGTATATATATACTATATATATATATATATTTATACCAACAAGTTTTTTGGTACAGCTAAATTTATATATAATTTAAAAAGAATTACATACTTTATGATCAGCAATTTTGAATAGTATAAAGAAAAGGTGACGAAAGAAGGAGAAATTTTAAAATATAATAGTATTATATATATTATATATATATTATATATAATATATATATATTATATATATGCGTATATATGGTAGTACACAAACTTTTACAGAATTTCCCGATTGAGATATATCCCGTGATCTTGACCCCCCCACCCCTATCAGAAAATAAAGAACATTATATTACATTGATTTTTCTTTTTCTCTAAAGAAATAAGATTTTTTAAAATTCTTATTATGATTTTATAGACTATAGGCCTGATACGCCTTGACGACATACACACAGATATTTAGCATGCTTAGCTAATGTAGAGTAAACGTCAGTCAGTCTACCAAAATGGAATAACCTGCTTTGAACATATACACTAACGTACGCGCACACACAATTATATATACTAGCAGGATCTGCGAATATACCCATAGAATGATAATTCAATTATTACAACGTTTGATATGTTTACTTAAGAGCGATCCTGAATAGTTCAAATATGTAAAAGTACAATAATCTGATTTAACTCTCTCTCACTGTTTTTTTTATTTTATTTCTTCCCTTCTTTTCATTATGTTGGATTGAAATAGATTAGCTTTATCGCTTCTGCGCGCTCACCCTTCTCTCTTTCTTTCCACTTACTGTTTTTCTTTCTTCATTTTATTTTCTGTGTAGCATGTCCTTTTTCTACCCTTTCTTTCTTTATAATAAAAGCGGATTGGTCCATTATTTATCTGAAGTGACGACACTCCATAAGAAATAGAATTCGGTGAATAAGCATCGTCAGATAATCATGATTTACATTTCGCATTTCATCTTGGATGGTTTGGACAGTCTCATTTTTAATTCAGACGGTGACTTGTTGCAATGCAATAATCAAAAACATACCTAAAAATAAACTACAAGAGTTGAACTTTTTATATGTTTTTTTTACTAAATTGATTCTATCCATCTATACAATGTGGTTTATTAATTTTCAATGTTACAACTGCTACAAGACTTTATGAACACCCTAATATATTATATATACTATATATATATATATATATATATATATATATATATATATATGCAGCAGATTTAAAATGTGACAACAAAGATGGCAGTCTTGTTGAAATGTATAATCTGAAACATAGAAGTATTGCAATACTTTACGAACCACCCTATATTATATATATATATATATATATATATAATATATATATATATATATATATATATATATATAATTATATACTTATATTTGTTAAAGAATAAAGAATAAAAGAAAATATAAGTATTGTAAAAATAACGGGTTGCAAGAAAAATAAAACACTTATTGCAAAAAATACGGACATAAAATGAGGATTCAGTTTATTTTATGGTAGGAATTTACGAGGAAAAAGTTAAGGATTACCAGTGCATATATATATCTATATATATATATATGTGTGTGTGTGTGTGTGTTTTTGTGTGTGTGTGGTGTATTTACTAACCCCTCCACACGAGCAGGATACAATACAAGGTCAATTTCTTGAACGGAGTTTAATAGGTTTGAATTCAGAGTTTTCCTTTTAGACAGGTTGCTTAAACAAGGTTAAAAAGCCCAGTCTTTAGCTGGAGTGAGCGTAGTTGGAGACATACCTTTCCCAAGGGTATTAACGCCATGGGAAATGCAAACAGTCTTGTCCAGGATTTGAACTAGCGTCGACGAAACCATGTATTTGTTTATATAGATGTTAGTGACACTTATATATTATTACCGGGCTGTGTAATTAAGTTTCATATTAAATTCAAATCGATTATAGATTTTTAATCTTTTTTACCACTTTGTTTCCCCTCATCTATTAATAATGGAGATTCGCTTCCGGTTTTTGTCTGTAACAAAAATTACGTCACTGCTTACGTCATATTACCCAAAATTGTCATAACAGAATAAATACACTCAAAATTTGAACATGCAACATTAGACAGTCCTGCATTGGGTTTTAAAACAAGTTTTAATAATACATGACTTGTATTATATATCTATATATAGTTTGTTTTATTTTAATACATATTTAAAATTTACATTTCAAATTGTTTTATTTTTTAATCCTTTAATGAATTTGATGTTTTGCTTACTTAGAGTACAAAACTCGGTGACATTGAATTTTAACTCCCACCCCTCCAAATCTATTTTTACATCGTCCGGAGGGTATTTTTTATTTTGCTAGTCCAATTAATGAATTTTGCTAGTCCAATTAATGATGTTATGTTTTGCTAGTCCAATAATGATTTTTATGTTTAGTATTTCTGTTAAAACCGTTGATCGTTAAGCGGAAATGTATTCTGCGGGTAATAGTTTACTGTGATCCATAGATTTGATAGTTACTGTAAAGTGTTACTGGTTTATTTACCGTGGGTAGGCTGAAAAGTTCCAAAGTTTGAAAAGTTCATTTGAATAACACTTTATCTTTTTGGATGATGAGATCAAAGCACTGCAACACTGATACCAGAAGGCGCGTATGGACCGAAGATGGGGGGCAGGCTATATGAAAAATAAAACCTCATTTGGTCAGATTCCATGAGAGTATCTTGGTTAGACTATGAACTTTTCAGTCAACCCTCATATCTATATATCTCTGTTCACATCTATCTATACTATTCTATCTATCTATCTATCTATCTATCGTCTTCTTTCAGTCATTTCATATCTTTTCTATCTATCTATCTCTTTTAGACTCATATTCTATCTATCTATCTATCTATCTGTTTCTTTCAATCATTTCATATCTTTGTATCTATCTATTCTCTTTTAGACTTCATATCTATCTATCTATCTATCTTATCTATCTATCTGTTTCTTTCAATCATTTATATCTTTTCTATCTATCTATCTCGTTAAGACTCATACTATCTATCTATCTAATCTATCTATCTATCTATCTATCTATCTATCTATCATTCAGTCATTCCATATCTATCTTTCTATCTATCTATCACTTTCAAGACTTCATATCTATCCATCTATCTATCCCTTTCAGACTTTTCATATCTATCTATCTTTCTATCTATCTCTTTCAGTCTTTTCATATCTATCTATCTGTCTATCCATTTATCCATCTATGGGATTATTTACGTACTAGCGGGAACGGTGGATATATCACAATAGGATAATTTAATTATTACGACTTTTGATGTTTACTTAAGTGCTATTGCGATTACTTCAATATGTAAAAAGTATAATAATCTTGATTTAACTTTTTCTCTCTGTCTCTCTGTCTGTCTCTCGCTGTCTCTCACTATTTTTTTTCTTTATTTCCTCCTTTTCATATTTTCATTCTATTCAATTGAAACAAATTAGCTATTCACCTCCGCACGCTCACCCTCTCTCTCTATTTTCCCCTATTCCATTTCTTTTTCCTTTCATTTTCTTATTATATTTTTTCTGTTTAGCATTTCCTTTTTCTTCCCTTTCTTTCTTTACAATAAAAACGGAATTGTCCATTATTTAACTGAGGTGACGACACTCATAAGAACTAAGAAATTCTCTCTCTCTCTCTCTCTCTCTCTCTCTCTCTCTCTCTCTCTTATATATATAATATATATATATATATATATATATATAAAAGGGCCGGTTCTAGCTGAGTCAGAAGAGTGTCCGACTGGAAACCAAACGGTTCCTGGTTCGATACCGGTCACCGCCAACTCAGCGTAGGAGTAGCACAAGGAACTGTGCGGTAAAGCGAGAAACTGATGGTAGGTGTGGCGCTCCACCTCAGATGCTAAAAACAATCCCTTAGTCTAGCCCTAGTGAAAAGAGGATAGACTCCCTCGCTGTCTGGCGACTTTAGGCCAACGACTATATAAGAGAGAGAGAGAGAGAGAGAGAGAGAGAGAGAGAAGAGAGAGAAGAGAGAGAGAGAGAGAGAGAGGTGGGGAGAAATAGATATACAAATAGATGGATAGAATATATAGATGTAAATATAGTTATAGATATATATATAGGTGGAGTATATATTTTGCACACACATACACACACATATATATATTATACAGAGAGAGAGAGAGAGAGAGAGAGAGAGAAGAGAGAGAGAGAGACGAGAGAGAGGGAGAGAGAGAGCGTGAGAGAGAGAGAGGAGGGGAGAAATAGACATAGAAATAGATAGATGGAATATATATAGATGTAGATATAGCTAATATATAATATATATAATATATATATATATATAGTATATATAAATATATATTATATATATTATAATATATATTTAATTTGCTGAGTTTTTATAGATCAGTGTTTATTATAAACAGCTACCCATTATAAACATTGATATATAAAAACTCAGCAAATTAAATAAATATTAGCTCTCACAATTTGTGATTGAGCACTGTATTTCTTTGTTTCATCACAAAAAAATGTGTGTTTTTATAATATACCTATATATATATATATATATATATATATATATATATAGATGGAATATATTTTTGCACACACACACAGATATATATATATATATATATATATATATATATATACGAGAGAGAGAGAGAGAGAGAGAGAGAGAGGAGATAGATAGAGAGAGAGAGAGAGAGAGAGGGGGGTGCATATGCATAAGCAACCCCATATAAAGAGCAGTTATCGATGCATTGTATTTTGAATTAATGAGACCCAAATGTGTGCAAACATGAAATGCTGGCGACAATTAAATTGTCTCCAACAGCAAATTGTACATGATGTCATATAAACATTTAGAGAAAGAAAAAAGAAGAGAGATAAGATTAAATGTCATGAAACCACGTGGTAGATGAGGAGTCACTTAGAAACAAAGAGGAGACATGTCTCACACAAATGTGTGTGTGTGTGTGTGTGCGTTGTGTGTGTGTGTGTGTGTGTGTGTGTGTGTGAGAGAGAGAGAGAGAGAGAGAGAGAGAGAGAGAGAGAGAGAGAGAGAGAGAGAGAGAGAGAGATGCAGAAAAGAGTTAGGAGAAGCAGAAGGTGAGACAGAAGGAAACCGAAGAGGAGAAACGATAGAGAAAATATGGTATGATGTGCATGTGTGATTATGTAAACATACGCAAGGCGCATACACATACACACAACTACTTAAGAAGTCACATATTTGCGTACACGTACACGCACACACAAACTCACACAAACGCACTGGCACTCTCTCTCTCTCACACACACACATATATTAACCCCCCCCCCATATATATATATATATATATATATATATATATATATATATATACAAGTTAAAGAGACAGTTCTTTCAGGCCGTTGTCGTCTCAGTACTGCTGTATGGCTGCACCACCTGGACCCTAACTAAACGACTAGAGAATAAACTAGATGGGAGCTGCACAAGAATGCTGCAGGGGATCCTGAACAAGACGTGCAAACAACACCCTAAGAGAAAACAGCTGTACGGTCACCTGCCACATATCACCCAAACCATCCGAGTAAGACGGACAAGACACGCAAGATACTGCTGGAGAAGCAAGGACGAACTCATAAGCGACGTCCTCCTGTGGAAGCCAGCACATGCAGACGACAGTGTGGGCCTACCAGCAAAGACGTACATTGATCAGCTCTGTGCGGATACAGGATGCTGCATAAAGGACCTCTCGAGAATGATGAGCGATAGGGACAGATGGAGAGAGATTGTCATGGATATCCGCGCTGATGGCGCGACATGATGATGATGATGATGATCATAATCATCATATATATATATATATATATATGGGAGTAAATATGGAAATTAAATCCGACAATATAAAGAAAATTTGAAAAAACAAGTATTCCGAAATTGGGATGAATTTAAACGCTTCTTGAGAGTTCTTGCTGTTTCCCCAATGTATTTTTTGTTGCTGGGGAAACAGCAAGAACTCTCAAGAAGCGTTTAAATTCATCCCAATTTCGGAATACTTGTTTTTTCAAATTTTCTTTATATATATATATATATATATATATCTTTCGTTAGTGGGTTACCTTGTAAGTTGGTATTAGGATGATTATAAGTTGGACCTTTCTTGGAAAAACGGAATGTTGAGAGCTCGATGTTCAATATCATTGAACCAGGCAATATAACTGATGAAGAAAAAGGATTAAAAATTGGCCACATCTGATTAAGAATCAATGATGGGACAAACCACCCAAACTGACTCATCAATAAAAAAACAACGGATCAAAATAAAAAATTTCGAGATATTATTTACCCTACGCGTAGGATTTGACATAACATTACAAATATGGGGCATCCAACGAGGATCAAACTCGCTATTCAATAGTAATAGTCATGTGAGACTAGCTAGATAACCCCTACATCACGACGAATATTCCTCGGCATCTTTGGTTTCAGATGTGAGAAGGTCATACACAATGATTCTGGCAATTCCGAATTCTTACCTTAAACTAGGCCTTAAAACTACTGAAGCTGATTGTAGCATTTGGAAAGTGGAATAAAATGAAAGAATATCTGACCGCATTTCCCAAAATTTGTTTAAATTATATGAATACAAAATTAAATGATTTTCATAATATCCGTTTGAAAACAAATTCCAATTATTAACTATAAACACGGTGGTAAGTATTTACCCAGACTGTTCCTATATATACACAGCGGTACCTTGTTTTAATAAAGATACACTTTATTAGTTACTTGAAACCATATAACTCTTTGAAAACAAATGAATTTTATCATTAAATAGAAATAATTACTTGAAACCATATAATTATTTGTCTTAGAATTAGATAGGAATACTTGATATCATATAACTGGAAATCATTACAGAATAGATATTTAAAGCTATAATTGTTTATTGGGGATAATTATTATTAGTTACTTGAAACGCAAACAATATGAAGGACCTATTTGAAAATGTTAACATAGAGGATATTTTCTCCTTTTTGAGGGAAATAAAATTATACCATAGAATATAGACATGAAACAAATCAATGGCATACAGTATGATTCCCAATAATGCTAACACATTGTTAAAACCAATTACTAAATGTATATATATGAATACACAATATGTATAACAACCCAACCGCTAGGCATGATATAACCCTGGACGGGTTGATATGCCGTTAAAATTAATAAACTAACCAACCAAATTGAAACCATAAAACAATCTTAGCTTTAATTAACTATTCTTAGTGAAATAAT
>CM042140.1:122463096-122482852 GCA_023376005.1 Doryteuthis pealeii
AAATGAAGCAATCTATGATAAAATTAACTTAAATATTATGTGAACTTACCAGCTGTCATTAAACCTTTGAAAACCTTTTTGTTTTCTTTTTTTTTTGTCTTTTGCAACAACTAACAGGAATAGATTCAACTGAATAATAATTGGGTCTGTGTCAGACAGGAAGAGACAGTTACATTAAGTGAAAGAGATAAAACATTCCCCTCGTCATGGCCTCATTTTCATCCAGGCATTTAACAAGCGACAATTTTCCTTTCACTTCTTTAAATCATTTGGTCTATCATTTTGGCCACTGTTGTTTTGTCTTTTTAAAAAATTTTATTATGTATTTGAAAAAAAAAAAAAAAGAAATGGCAAAATTACGAAAGAATAAAATTGATTCTTTCTGAAGAAATTTAAATAAATAACTCCTTTTCAAATCAACCATTCATCATCAGAATTGCAAATTTTGTCCTGTTCTTCTGATTAAAAAACTATCTTTTCGTTTGAAATCATTTTGATATTTCGGTTGTTGATTCCCAGGCAAAAAAACAGCCTCATACGCATTGTACATTCTCTCTCTCTCTCTCTCTCTCTCTCTCTCTCTCTCCTCTCTTTCTCGCTCACACACACACACACCCACACACACACACGTTTGCTCGCTCGGACTCTGTGTTTATATGTGCATGTGTGAAAGAAAGAAAGCAAGCAGGAAAAAAAGAAATGTAAAAAATAATCGAAAATTAATGAAATAAATATTCAGACATAAATTCTAATGTCGATGTATTTTTTATCCTTCAAAGCTAGAGAGTTAGTTCTACTCAATTCAAATCTTTTTCAGCCTGACACATGGATTGTTGTTACTTGCAGGAACTTATCAGGTTAAATTTAAATTACCTATGGCCGGTCAAGCACCCGTCGAACAAAAATAAAAAGAATGAGAATTCTAGTCCAAATGCAGAATAATGAAGATTTCAGAAAAATATTTTATAATATCTATCAATCTATCAATCTATCCACACACACACACACACACACACCACACACACACATATATATATATATATATATTCATATATATATATATATATATATATATATATATATGGGGAGCGTCTTTTCATTCAAACAAATTTGGTTAAACATAACAGAATCCTAATTGTTTTCAATTTTTTTTCTTTTTTGTTTCAAGTTTCCAAAAACTTCTTTCAAGTTTCTTAACAATTCTTTCAAGATGAGGACACCAAAAGAATTGTTAGGAAACTTAAAAAGAAAAAAAAAATTGAAAAAAAAAAAAAAGGATTCTATTATGTTTAACCAAATTTGTTTGAAATATATATATAATATATATATATATATATATATATATATATAGGTAAAAATATCCAATCGACTAATAGGTTTGGGATGATTCTATTTGGGGTCATCTATATCCCTCGTATATCCACAATGCATGCCCATGTAGATACACGCTTATAGATTTATAGAAGGATTACTTCAAATCCCTAAGAGAGCTCAATGTAAGATAATACATAAATTACATATACAGAACAATAAATTTATAATAGCCAAATGACGGTTTGTTAAATTTTTCTTTCTTATCAAAGTACATATATATATATATATATATATATATATATATATATATATATATATAGAGAGAGAGAGAGAGAGAGAGAGAGAGAGAGACAGACAGACAGACAGACAGGCAGACAGAGAGAGACAGAGAGAGACATAGAGAGAGAGAGAGACAGAGGTGTAGATGGAAAACACATACACATGCACTCATACTCACTAAAGTATGGTTTGGTTTGTTTTACGGCATATCAACCTCAGTGGGTCATTTGAAATACATTCATGGATACTCAATTTTATTTTTAATAAACTCATGTTTTTCTATTTAACCCATAGATGGGGCCCAAACAGGTAATAGCCCTCTGATTCAGACTGAATCAGGGAGTAATGGTGATGAAGGGGTGCTCCACATTCCCCAAACCTTTAAAACTGGAACTTCACCATCAGATAGAGTTTAATGTCATTCCCAGGACATGAAGACTCCCAGCCACCGCCTTCTAGCACCCATATGATAAAATGGGTTAAGACTTGCCGGGCAATAGTGTTGGGTTAATCATATATGTGCTAGGGCTTGACGTGACCAGAAAATTGATCAAAGGGGGCCTCTCCGACCGCCAGTCTAGCCAAGTAAGAGCCAAAGTGGAGTGTTGCATGTCATGGACTGCTCAACCACCAGGGTTTCATCGTTAAGCATCACGGGTCGCCACCCACGGCCAACAGATGGCCCCATTGAGGGCACTAAAGTATGTATAGATATCATAATAAAATTTAGGAAACCATTCGATATTTTTTGAAATATTAATGTATTTAGTTATATAAATATTTTGTTCTATATAAAGAAAAGAGAGTGAGTGACGTATTGAGATAAATTAAATTCATACATAACCGCTGAATATGTGCTGAATCTCTCTTCAATCTCTCCAAGAAAATAATTGTTTTAATTTACCCCCCCCCCCCCAACAAGTTCTTGATGTTCAAAATGTAAATTTTTGACATTTCATTAAAAGAACGATGATTATCTCAGCAGATGGAATTGGATATCATACAGATTTCACTGGTTATTTCTCTTTTTTAAAGATTTGATTCGAAACACAGAGATATAAAGGCCCCGTTTGCTGGGGCTTTAGAATACACCAACTGCACCCCTGCATAGGGGTAAGACTCCCCACCCCACCCCCAATGAAGCCACCTGTTGCCATATTCGAAACAATCGTCTCAAAGTTTTTCCCCAAAAATTGCATTTTCAATACAATTCATGTTGACTATTGTTGTTGTTTTTTGGTTCATATTCGGATTATTTATGATCACTGTTGACAATACAGCTTCACAATCTTCCAAAACCCCTATCTGCAGGTGATTTAGAATACACTAACTGTACTTCTGCAATGGGGCCACCTGATGGCCGTGGGTGACGATCCATGATGGAATCCTGGTGACTGAACACCCCATGATATGCAACACTCCACTTTGCCCCTTACTTAGGCTAGACGGGCGGTCGGAGAGGACCCCTCCGACTAATCGGCTAGTCACGTCAAACCCTAGCACATTCATTTTCCTGACCTTTTTGCCCTTACGGCAACCCTTCAACATTTTTATTATATATCTGCTAGAAAGGGGTGGCTGAGGGTCTTAGTGTCCTGGGTATGACGTTAAACTCTATCTAATGGCGAAGTTCCAATTCTGGATCTCTGGGGAATGTGGAGTACCCCTTCATCACCATTACTTCCAGGTCCACTCTGATCCGTAACACTAAGGGTATCATCAATGGATTAAATAGAAAAAAATGAGTTTTAAAAATGTGTTTAAAAATTAAGTTTAAAAAAATTGAGTATCCATTAAGAATGCATAAAACAAAACGTCTTCGACATAAAATGACCCAACAGGGGTTGACATGCCGAAAAAAGCAACCAACCAACCAACCAACCAACCAACCAACAAACTAGAATCATGTATAAAATAATAAGTCACAATATTAAAATTCCGAGAGCACAGAATACCAGCGAGCCCGGATGTAATTGTCGTAATAAACAAACATGCCACTTGAATGATAATATCATGTACAAAGTCATTGTATGTATTTATCCCCCCCACCAGAGCAGGATGTGACGCAGGGTCAGTTTTAAACCAGAGTTTAACAGTATTTGTCCGAACTTTTGAAATGAGGCTTGATAATTTGTACTATTTGGATTATTCGGACTATCGTCCTCATCTTTATTGTTATATACACAACGTTTTGGTCGATGTGACCCCCAGCCTTCTTCAGGTGTTTTTTCTCGCAAGGTTCCTGGTTTGATGCCGCTCCCCGCAAACTTAACACGGGAATAGCACAGATTGGGTAATCTGATCTGTACGATAAAGTGGAGAGCTAACAGTAGACGTTGCGCTCCACCTCAACGAAAGGAATCTCCCTGATCTAGCGCTTGCGAAAAGGGGATAGACTCTCTCGCTGTCCGGCTGATACCGACAATAGGCCAATACGCCGACTTTATTTTACTAAAGGTAATAAAGACGCCGTGTGATTGAAAAAATAAGTTACAGATTTTATCATTTAAAGATTGTCGTTAGTTGTTGAACAAAATAATGTTTTTTTTCTTATCACATTTTCCTTATTAAAGTTTGGTCGAAACTTTGCCTGTCACATGTGACCCCTAACTGACCCCACTTTACTTCACACTCTCTCCAAAACGCATAATTATAAACTTTGCTTATAATACGCTTTGTTGTGTATATTCATTGTTTTTTTTGTTTTTTTGGTTCCACTACTTACTTCATATATTCCTTTTTTTCCTACGTCCATTCTTTGTCTCTCCAAAATTTGTCTACTTCTTTCCCCTTTTTTTTCTTGACCTTTGTCATAGCGACAACCGACCTGCTTTTATTTAAAAACCTTTTCACGGTCAATGGTTTTCTTATATTTACCAACCCCTCCGTGTGAGGAGAATGGGACACAAGGCCAATTCCTTAAGCGGAGTTAAACAGGTTTTCTAGTCACATGAAACTCATGTTACAATGAAAAGAGTGCAATATTTTAAGTGAGATTTTTTTAGATTTCCTACTGCTCAATTGTTCAAGTACTGATCACTTTAATTTTTTTTAACTTAAAGGGCATATTGATTGAGTATGCTTATATATATATATATATATATATAATATATATATATATAATTAATTTATTCTAATTAATTTATTTTATTTATATCTTACTAGTATTTTCTTTTATACATCATTATACTCTAATGTTTAAATTTAAAATCTTTTTATTTTACTTGTCTATTTATATTTTAATATACTACTCTGTTTTTTCTGTCCTGTCACTTTTTTGTCTGTCTGGACACCCTAGAAATCAACTTTGAGATGTATCTCTTTTTTCATTCACTTCCTGTTTCTATGGTTACAATCCCACACTGTTAAAAATATATATAATTTTTTAAATTATTTTTTGTTTTTGTTTGAATATATATATTCAGCTCTTTGGGTTTTTTTGTGATATGCTTGTCCATAAGTGAATTTAGACCCATCTGATGAGACGAAAATTTGGGGAGCCGGTTTAAATCAACTTAGATTTATATGGGCCCCAATTTTCGTCGAAATAAATTTATTATGGGATTACTGTATTGAGTTCTTCCTTATATATATATATATATATAATATATATATATATATATATATATATATATATATATACATAATATATATATATATATACTAAACTTATTGGTAAATCCTTGCGGTAAGAAAAAAACCCGGCAAATAGTTTGAGAGTAAAAAATATACTACCAAATGGGGAAACAAAAAGACCAAGAGGGTCGTATCAACCGAAAATAATCGATTAATGCTATAACACTTGGCCTAAAGATATATATATATATATATATATATATATATATATATAAATGGACTCTCCCGTCGATTATCGACGTATGAGGGTTCATACACACAATGAACTCCCACACAGGGATTTGTTTATAGTGGTGAAGGCTTGTGTTGGACCATCCACACTTTTTGGCACAGTCGATAGGAAAGAATTGGTGCATCAAATGTTGCCACAAACCCAATCAACGACCGACCTCAGGAATATTGAATTCAGAGTTATCCCTCTCCTAGACTGGTTACCTACCCAAGGCTGAAGGGCCCAGTCTGCCCTACAATTTAACCCCTAGCTGGAGGGAGAATATATGGATTCATACCTAGTACGAGCAGAATGGGACACACGGCCAATTTCTTAAGCGGAGTTTAACAGGTTTGAATTCAGAGTTTTTCTTCTCCTAGGAGAGGGAGTAATTAGATGCATACCTTTCCAAAGGCTATTAGCCCTATGTGAAATGCAAACAGCTTCTTCCGGGATTTAGAGCCCGGACCAACGAGTCCATTTCCTACGACTCATTAACCATTAAACTACTATAATACTATACATACATACATATATGTTTATATAGCGCGTTTTCATCCTGGCTGGAGGTAGCCATATTGAAAAGACGTGTTACGTCGAAACACGTTGTCTATGGATGGGATACTATACTTCACCGTGCAATATCTTCTATTTCGTTGTCCTTGACAAGCAGTTTCCCTTTCATATTGTTATTGACACTATGAGCTCGTGTTCTCTATGCAAATATCATATGGATCATTTATCATAGACAGTCTTACTACTAGCGTCATTCTATTGTTATATATATATATATATATATATATAGACTGTTACCAGAATAACACACACACACACACACACACACACACACACATATATGTGTTTATAAAAAGTGACACCTGTCGATAAAATAATAAACTGGATAAGTCGGGGTTATAAAGAATATAACAGTGCGCTCAATATGTTTGAAGAGCGGATTTAATGTCATTTGTTTACTTCGGCGTGTTTTTAATTAATTAACTTAATTAATTAATTGCAGATAACCCTGATGATCCAAACAAGGTGAAACCCAGGCAGGCTATCTGAACATATATATATATATATATATATATATATATATATATATATATATATATATATATAAACATAAACAATAGAATGACGCTAGTAGTAAGACTGTCTATGATAAATGATCCATATGATATTTGCATAGAGAACACAAGTTCATAGTGTCAATAACAATATGAAAGGGAAACTGCTTGTCAAGGAAATATAAGATATTGCACAGTGAAGTATAGTATCCCATCCATAGACAACGTGTTTCGACATAACACGTCTTTTTAATATGGCTACCTCCAGCCAGGATGAAAACCCGATATATATATATATATACATATATGTATGTATGTTTAGTATTATAGTGTGTACAGAATAACCTATTTGAATTTCACCATAAGGATCTTCAAGGTTAAATCATCTGAATGAATCAAGGTATTGATTAATTACAGTTAACAGCGGGAGCTCATATTGTAATAAATCATAAGTACAATATGGACTCCCTCAGTTAACTGTAAATAATAAATATCTTGATTAATTCAGTGATTTAACCCTGAAGATCCTCATGGTGAAACTCGAGTAGGTTATTTCTGAACACACTATAATACTAAATCCGCCCTACTTACGTATTGAGCACTTTTATTTATTATAACGCTGACTTATCTGAGTAACACTTATACCAACCAAATATTGAGACCAACCAATATTTTTTACCGGTAAGTCATTCCCTTTACACACAACACACACACACACACACACACATATATATATATGTATATGTATATATATATATATATATATATATATATATATATATATATAAAAGTGGGGGTTGTTTGCAAAAACAAATATCTACAGACATTACATTCTATCCGAAAGTATAGATCGAAACACATATATAATCATTTCAACCATCAAACACCGACTACATGGATATTCAAATCTAAATCCAGGAAAATCTGGAGTTAAGAGTATTCTCTACTACCAATCTATTGAATGTGAAGAGCCTATTTTAACAATCATACCCTTTACTTTATATATATGTGTATATGTACTTCCCGTAAAAAAATGAAACGATTATTCAGATATAGGTCGGCAAAAATCAGTGCCGTAATTCTGTCTTGAATCATATTACAGACACTACACTCGGATCCTATGCAGGATTATCGCGGCGCATAGACGTCTGTCATTTAATAAAAATAAAATTTTAATTAATTAACGAATAATATAAAAACTAAGAATGCTTGATATCTATTAATATTAATAATAGAGATTCGCTTCCGGTTTTTGTCTGTAACAAAAACTACATCGCTGCTTACGTCACACTGTCTAAAATCGTCATAAATAGAATACACTCAAAATTTGAGCATGCAATGTTAGACAGTCCTCATTGTTTTTAAAAACAAGTTTTAATAGATACATCCCCAGTATCATATATTTATATATAGTTTGTTTTATTTTAATAGACATTCAAAGTTAATAGAACTTAGTTTTGATTTCAAATTGTTTTATTTTTTTTTACTCCTTTAATAAATTTGATGATTTCATGATTTATGGTTCAAAATCTCCGGCATTTAATTTTTAACTTCCACCTCCTCAAGCAATATCTTTAAAAAATGTATTTTTACATCGCCCGGATGGTGTTTTTTTATTTTGCTAGTATTAATAATGGAGATTCGCTTCCGGTTTTTGTCTGTAACAAAAATTGTGTCACTGCTTACGTCACACTACATAAAACGTCATAACATAGAATAAATACACTCAAAATTTGAACATGCAATGTTAGACAGTCCTCATTGGTCTTTTAAACAAGTTTTAATAAATACATACCTGGTATTATCTATCTATATATAGTTTGTTTTATTTAATATATATCTAATTTTATCAGAACTAAGTTTCCATTTCAGATTTTTTATTTTTTACTCCTTTAATAAATTTATTTTATTTTACTACCCTTTAATAAATTTGATGATTTTACTTTACTTATGATACACACTCTCTGATATTAAATTTTCAACTCCCATCCCATCAGACAATATTTATTTTACGTCGCCCTGAGGGTGTTTTTTTTATTTTGCTAGTCTAAATAATAGAGCAAATACCATTCTAAAATCCTAAAACGAACTATGTTTCTTCTACTCAATCAATCAAAAATTGATTTTTAATTTCCCGCCTGATGATCGCAACAACGCATGAAACTTAGAGTAGTGTGTATTATAGTACGAATACACTTAACATTTAACAAGTTTCAGCGCCGCAGAAGCTTCCCATGCAAAAATCAAATAAATTATTGGTATTTTTTTAAAGTCAAATTGAGTCTGATCATAATACGAAGGACTGTTGACAATGTTTGATTATTTTTATTTTTTCTCATGGTCTGTCTTTTTGAATAAGTGTCGTTGTGGCAAATAAACATTTTTTTTATTTACTAAAACATGCTTCTCTGTAGATATCACACATTTTTCTGTAGACTTAACATTTTTTCAACTCCTCAGCCAACCAAAAAATTTGATAAGAGACCTCTGTTCAAGCATGGACCACTGGTGTCGTTTTGAATAGCCTCAAAACAATATTTTTGAGAAATTACAATAAGTTTTGGTATAAACCAAATTCCAAACAAACCAATTTAATGGAAACAAAGTCTAAAAAAACAATTTTGCTATGAAAAAAACGTATTTATTGAATAACACTCGTATATATACATACATACATATTATATATATCATATATATATATATATTTATGTCTGTGTGTGTTCGTGTGTGTGGTTGTGTGTATGCGTGTGTGCATGTGTGTATGTGTGTGGAGCTATGGGTGCGTTTTGTGTTGTTTGTGAGTGTGTGTGTGTGTGTATGTGTGTATGCGTGCGTGCGCGCAATGTGTGTGTTAGATAATTACTGACTTGAGACATCGCCCGCAAAATCGTTGTCTTTTCGATTAATAAGCAGGTTCAGATATTGAAAGCTTCAGAAATGTAAATATGCTAATTATTTTTTCTTGAGTGGGCGAAATTACTCCAGAGAGAGAGAGAGAGAGAGAGAGAGAGAGAGAAGAGAGAGAGAGAGAGAGAGAGATATTTCTTTCCTTTCCCGTTATATATGTTTTTTTATCGATTATATATAAATGTATGTAAAAACCTAAATTATTTATGAGTGTACTTTATTGTCTATGTCTGTACATATCAATTGGTGTTTATATAAACCTCAACTCTGCCTTTTACTTCTCGGATAATTTTTTCTAAAAACTTTCGTCTGATTGTTTATAATTCTTGAAAAATATGGTCTGACTTGTATTTCAAACTTCACTCACATAAAAGCCATGAAACTTTATTATATTTTCATTTGCGTCTTGTTGATAATTCCATTATGCAATATCGTCTTTCATTATATTTTAAGTCAGAGACTTTGACGTAAATAAACAAATGTACAAATGCTTAATTTTTACACTCACCTTATGGCGACACAGATTTCTTTGACGTTACTGCTGATTGTTTTGTTTTACGGCATATCAACCTCGGTGGGTCATTTAATGCCAAAATAAAGTTTCGAATATCAATTCTTAATGGATAATACATTTTTTTTAATAAATACATTTTTTTCTATTAAACCCATATGATGGACCCTAACAGGTACTACCACTCCGGGTCAGAAGTGGACCAGGGAGCCATGGTGATGAAGGGGTGCTCCACATTCCAAACCTCCAAAACTGGAACCTCACCATCAATAGGTTTAACGTCATTCCAACGACATGTAGACGCCGCAGACCACCGCCTTCTAAACCACATATGATAAAAAGGGTTGGGGCTTGCCATAATAAGGGCAATAGAATTGGGAATCATATAGGTGCTAGGGCTTGACGTGACCAGCCGATTGACGGGAGGGGGCCCCTCTCTGACGCCGCACGCAGTACAGCCAATAGGCCAAAGTGGTATTGCTCATCCATCTGGCTGCTGTCCTTAGCATCAGGTCGCCACCTCACGCTAACAGGTGGCCCCATTGGGGGAGTCTTGCCCTCTGCAAGGTGCAGTCGGTCATCTAAAACGCCCCAGCCGACAGGGCGGTACGCTGGAGTCCTATCAATGAGATACCTTAGCTCCATAATAGTTTTCATTGTTAATTGAAAATTTCTATTTTAGAAATATGTCATTTGTCTCATCCATTTTATTTTTTCTATATCTAATCCATTTCTGTCAATAGGTTGGTGCATTATGCTGCTTGAGAAAGTAGAAACACCTAAACAAGATCCCAAAGTTACTGTGGATTGAACGTTGTGTTTAATACGTACCACTATAAACGATGAGGACAAATATAAAGATTATTTTCACATCTTTAAAAAAAGTAACAGACAAATAAAAAAAATAAATTATGATTACATGCACTTGAATCAAATTATCGGCTTTTAAATAAACTAATAATGGATTGATATTGTGGTAAACATTAAACCAAACCAAACCATACAATTTTTAAGACAGAATACGGAAATAATTGTTAATAGGAAAACTAAATTCGTGTGATATTAGTTTTAATAATATGAGGAATGAAGCAATATGCATAATTGAATATATCAGAGGATGCCAAAAATTGGTTTCATGTGTAAATTCCATTGAAAATATCTATCATCCATTAGCATTTGGTTTTAATTACAATCGCATCCAAAGTTGTCATAAAACGTTGGAATGCAAGTAATTAAAAAATGCTAATGAATGAAATTGATATTTCAATGGAATTTACACATGAAACATTTTGGCAATCTACTTGATATATTACACATAATCATATTGCTTCATTCCTCAATTTTAACTAATATCACACGAATTAGTTTTCCTATTTAACAATATCCGCTATTTCTGTCTTAAAAAATTGTATGGTTTGGTTTGGTTTAATTGGTTACCACAATATCAATCCATTTATTTTATTTAAAGCCGAAAATTTGATTCCATGTCATGTTTTAATCATAATTATTTTTTTTATTTGTCTGTACTTTTTTTTTAAAGATGTGAATATTTTATATTTGTCCCTATCTTTATAGTGGTACGTATTAACACAGACGTTAATCCACAGTAACTTTGGATCTTGTTTAGGTGTTTCTTACTTTCCTCAAGCAGATAAATGCCCACCAAACTATTGACAGAAATGTGATTAGATATAGAAAAAATAAAATGGGAAACAATGACATATTCTAAAATAGAAAATTTCAATATAACAGATGAAAACTATTATGGAGCTAAGGTATCTATTGTAGGACTCCAGCGTAACCCGCCCTGTCGGCTGGGCGTTAGAATGCACCGACTGCACTCTGCAGAGGTAAGACTCCCCAATGGGGCCACCTGTTGGCCGTGGTGCGACCCGTGATGCTTAAGGACAGAGCCCAGGGGATGAGCAATACTCCACTTTGGCCCTATCTTGTGGCTAGAACGGCGGTCAGAGAGGCCCCCTCCGATCAATCGCTGGTCACGTCAAGCCCTAAGCACCTATATGATTTTCCCCAATTCTATTGCCCTTATGGCAAGCCCCAACCCCTTTTGTTATCATATGGTGTTAGAAGGCGGTGGCTGCGGTCTAACATGTTCGTGGGAATGACGTTAAAACTCTATCTGATGGTGAGGTTCCAGTTTTGGAGGTTTGGGAATGTGGAGCACCCCTTCATCACCATTGCTCCCTGGTCCACTCTGACCCGGAGTGGTAGTACCTGTTAGGGTCCCATCTATGGGTTAAAATAGAAAAATGTATTTATAAAAAAATTGTAATTATCCATTAAGAATTGATTATTTCGAAACTTTATTGGCATTAAAATGACCCACCGAGGTTGATATGCCTAAAAACAAAAACAATCCAGCGTTAACGTCAAAGAATCTGTGTCGCCATAAGGTGAGTGTAAAAATAAGCATTGTACATTGTTTATTTACGTCAGTCTCTGACTTAAAAATATATGAAAGCGATATTGCATTAAATGAATTATCAACAAGACGCAAATGAAAATATAATAAGTTTCCATGGCTTTTATGTGAGTTAAGTGAAATACAAAGTCAGACATATTTTTCAAGAATTATAAACAATCAGACGAAAGTTTTAGAAAATTATCCAGAAGTAAAGGCAGAGTTTGGGTTATAAACACCAATTGATATGTACAGACATAGACAATAAAGTACACTCATAAATAATTAGGTTTTACATACATTTATAATAATCGATAAAAAACATATATAACGGGAAAGGAAAGAAAATATCTCTCTATCTCGTCTCCTCGTCTCTCTCTCTCCTCTCTCCTCTCTCTCCATTCTCCTCTCGGATATTCGCCCCACTCAAGAAATAAATAATTACATATTACATTTCTGAAGCTTTCAATATCTGAACCTGCTTATAATCGAAAAGACAACGATTTTGCGGGCGATTGTCTCAAGTCAGTATTATCTAACACACACATGCGCGCACGCACGCATACACAATACACCACACACACACACTCACAAAACACACACAAACGCACCCATACGCTCCACACACACATACACCATGCACACACGCATACACACAAACACACACCGAACACAACACAGACATAAATATAATATATAAAGTATATATATGTAATGTATGTATATATAGAGTGTTATTCAATAAATACGTTTTTTTTCAATAGCAAAATTGTTTTTTAGACTTGTTTCCATTAAATTGGTTTGTTTGGAATTGGTTTATACCAAAACTTATTGTAATTTCTCAAAAATATTTGTTTTGAGGCTATTCAAAACGACACCAGTGGCCATGCTGAACAGAGGTCTCTTATCAAATTTTTGGTGCTGAGGAGTGAAAAAATGTTAAGTTCTACAGAAAAATGTGTGATATCTACAGAGAAAGCATTTTTAGTAAATAAAAAAATGTTATTTGCCACAACGACACTTATTCAAAAAGACAGACCAAGAGAAAAAAATAAAAATAATCAAACATTGTCAACAGTCCTTCGTATTTGATCAGAACTCAATTTGATCTTTAAAAAAATACCAATAATTTATTTGATATTTGCATGGGACTTCTGCGGCGCTGAACTTGTTAAATGTTAAGTGTATTCGTACTATAATAACACACTACTCTAAGTTTCATGCGTTGTGCGATCATCAGGCGGGAAATTAAAAAATCAATTTTTGATTGATTGAGTAGAAGAAACATAGTTCGTTTTTAGGATTTTAGAATGGTATTTGCTCTATTTAGACTAGCAAATAAAAAAACACCCTCAGGGCGACGTAAATAAATATTGTCTGATGGGATGGGAGTTGAAAATTTAATATCAGAGAGTGTGTATCATAAGTAAGTAAAATCATCAAATTTATTAAAGAGTAAAAATAAAATAAATTTATTAAAGGAGTAAAAAAATAAAAAATCTGAAATGGAAACTTAGTTCTGATAAATTAGATATATATTAAAAATAAACAAACTATATATAGATAGATAAACCAGGTATGTATTTATAAAACTTGTTTAAAAGACCAATGAGGAACTGTCTAACATTGCATGTTCAAATTTTGAGTGTATTATTCTATGTTATGACGTTTTATGTAGTGTGACGTTAAGCAGTGACACAATTTTTGTTACAGACAAAAACCGGAAGCGAATCTCCATTATTAATACTAGCAAAATAAAAAACACAATCCGGGCGATGTAAAAATACATTTTTTAAAGATATTGCTTGAGGAGGTGGAAGTTAAAAATTAAATGCCGAGATTTTGAAACCATAAATCATGAAATCATCAAATTATTAAAGGAGTAAAAAAAAAATAAAACAATTTGAAATCAAAACTAAAGTCTATTAACTTTTGAATGTCTATTAAAATAAAACAAACTATATATAAATATATAATGATACTGGGATGTATCTATTAAAACTTGTTTTTAAAAACAATGAGGACTGTCTAACATTGCATGCTCAAATTTTGAGTGTATTCTATTTATGACGATTTTAGACAGTGTGACGTAAGCAGCGATGTAGTTTTTGTTACAGACAAAAACCGGAAGCGGAATCTCTATTATTAATATTAATAGATATCAAGCATTCTTAGTTTTTATATTATTCGTTTAATTAAATTAAAATTTATTTTTATTAAATGACAGACGTCTTGCGCCGCGATAATCCTGCATAGGATCCGAGTGTAGTGTCTGTATATGATTCAAGACAGAATTACGGCACTGATTTTTGCCGACCTATATCTGAATATCGTTTCATTTTTTTACGGGAAGTACATATACACATATATATAAAGTAAAGGTATGTTGTTAAAATAGGCTCTTCACATTCAATAGATTGTAGTAAGAATACTCTTAACTCCAGATTTCCTGGATTTATTTGAATATCCATGTAGTCGTGTTTGATGGGTTGAATGATTATAATATGTGTTTCGATCTATACTTTCGGATAGAATGTAATTCTGTAGATATTTGTTTTTGCAAACACCCCCACTTTTATATATATATTATATATTATATATATATATATATATACATATACATATATATATATGTGGTGTGTGTGTGTGTGTGTTGTGTGTAAAGGAATGACTTACCGGGTAAAAAATATTGGGTTGGTCTCATATTTGGTTTGGTATAAAGTGTTACTCAGATAAGTCAGCGTTATAATAAATATAAAGTGCTCATACGTTAAGTAGGGCGGATTTAGTATTATAGTGTGTTCAGTGAAATAACCTACTCGAGTTTCACCATGGGATCTTCAGGGTTTAAATCCACTGAAATTAAATCAGATATTATTATTTACAGTTAACTGAGGGAGTCCATATTGTACTTATGATTAAATTACAATATGAGCTCCCGCTGTTAACTGTAATTAAATCAATACCTTGATTCATTCAGATGATTTTACCTTGAAGATCCTTATGGTGAAATTCAATAGGTTATTCTGTACACACTATAATACTTAAACATACATACATTATGTATAATTATATATATAAATATCGGGTTTTCATCTGCTGGAGGTAGCCATATTAAAAAGACGTGTTATGTCGAAACACGTTGTCTATGGATGGGATACTTACTTCACTGTGCAATATCTTATATTTCCCTTGACAAGCAGTTTCTTTCATTTGTTATTGACACTATGAACTTTGTTTCTCTATGCAATCATATGATCATTTATCATAGACAGTCTTACTACTAGCGTCATTCTATTGTTAATGATTTATATATATATATTATATATATATATATATATAATATATATATATATATATATATGTTCAGATAGCCTGCCTGGGTTTCACCTTGTTTGGACATCAGGGTTATCTGCAATTAATTAAATTAAGTTAATTAATTAAAAACACGCCCGAAGTAAACAATGACATTAATCCGCTCTTCAAACATATTGAGGCGCACTGTTATATTCTTATAAACCCCGACTTACCAGTTTATATTTTATCGACAGGTGTCACTTTTATAAACACATATATGTGTGTTGTGTGTGTGTGTGTGTGTGTGTGTTATTCTGGTACAGTCTATATATATATATATATATATATATAACAATAGAATGACGCTAGTAGTAAGACTGTCTAGATAAATGATCCAATATGATATTTGCATAGAGAACACGAGCTCATAGTGTCAATAACAATAATGAAAGGGAACTGCTTGTCAAGGACACGAAATAGAAGATATTGCACGGTGAAGTATAGTATCCCATCCATAGACAACGTGTTTCGACGTAACACGTCTTTTCATATGGCTACCTCCAGCCAGGATGAAAACGCGCTATATAAACATATATGTATGTAGTTATAGTATTATAGTAGTTTAAATGGTTAATGAGTCGTAGGAAATGGACTCGTTGGTCCCGGCTCTAAATCCCGGAAGAACTGTTTGCATTCAACATAGGGCTAATAGCCTTGGAAGGTATGCATCTAATTACTCCTCTCCTAGGAGAAGAAAAACTCTGATTCAACCTGTTAAAACTCCGCTTAAGAAATTGGCCGTGTGTCCCATCTGCTCGTACTAGGTATCGAATCTTACTTCTCCTCCAGCTTAGGGTAAATTGTAGGGTAAAATCAGACTGGGCCCTTCAGCCCTTGGGTAGGTAACCAGTCTAAGGAGAGGATACTCTGAAATTCCAATATTCCTGAGGTCGTCGTTGATTGGGTTTGTGGCAACATTTGATTGCACGCAATTTTTCCTATCGACGTGCCCAAAAGTGTGGATGGTCCAACACAAACCTTCACCACTTATAAACAAATCCCTGTGTGGAGTTCATGTGTGTATGAAACGCCTCATACGTCGATAATCGACCGGAAGAGTCATTATATATATAATAATAATATATAATATATATATATATATTCTTAGGCAAGTGTTATAGCATTAATCGATTATTTTTCGGTTGATACGACCCTCTTGGTCTTTTTGTTTCCCAGTTTGTAGTATAATTATTTACTCTCAAACCAAAAAATAATTTGCCGGGTTTTTTCTTACCGCAAGGATTTACCATAAGTTTAGTATATATATATATACTTTATATGTATAATATAAGAATATATATATATATATATTATATATATAATATATATATATATATTAATAGGAAGATACTCAATACAGTATCCTCATAATAATTTATTTCGACGAAAATTGGGGCCATAATAATTAAGTTGATTTAAACGGCTCCTCCAAATTTTCGTCTCATCAATGGTCAAATTCACTTATGGAGCATGATACAAAAAAAAACCAAAGAGCTTGAAGTATATATATTCAAACACAAAACAAATAATTAAAAAAATTATATAATATTTTTAACAGTGTGGGATTGGTAACCATAGAACAAGTGAATGAAAAAGAGATCATCTCAAGTTGATTTCTAGGTTCCAGACCAGACAAAAGTGCAGGACAGAAAAAACAGAAGTAGTATATTAAAAATATAAATAGACAGTAAATAAAAAAGATTTTTAAATTTAAACATTAGAGTATAATGATGTATAAAAGAAATACTAGTAAGGATATAAATAATAAAATAAATTAAAATAAGAATAAATTAATTTAATATATATATTATTATATATATATATATATATATATAAGCATACTCAATGCAATAATGCCTCTTTAAGTTAAAAAAAATTAAAGTGATCAGTCTGAACAATTGAGCAGTGAGGAAATCTAAAAATCTCACTTAAAATTTGCACTCTTTTCATTGTAACATGAGTTTCATGTGAACTAGAACTGTTTAACTCCGCTTAAGGAAATTGCCTTGTGTCCCATTCCATCACACGGAGGGTTGGTAAATATAAGAAAACCATGACCGTGAAAAAGGTTTTTAAATAAAAGCAGGTCGGTTGTCGCTATAACAAAGGTCAAGAAAAAAAAGGGGAAAGAAGTAGACAATTTTGGAGAGACAAGTGACGTAGGAAAAAGGAATATATGAAGTAAGTAGTGGAACGAAAAAACAAAAAAAAACAAATGAATAACACAACAAAGCGTATTATAAGCAAAGTTATATATGCGGTTTGGAGAGAGTGTGAAGTAAAGTGGGGTCAGGTTAGGGTCACATGTGACAGGCAAAGTTTGGACCAAAACTTTAATAAGGAAAATGTGAATAAGAAAAAAACAATTATTTTTGTCAACAACTTAACGACAATCTTTAAAATAAAAATCTGTAACTTATTTTTTTCAATCACACGCGTCTTTGATTACCTTTAGTAAAATAAAGTCGGCGTATGGCCTATTGTCGGTTCAGGCCGAAGCAGAGAGTCTATCCCCTTTTCGGCAGCGTAGATCAGGGAGATTCTTTCGTTGAGTGGAGCGCAGACGTCTACTGTTAGCTCTCCACTTTATCGTAAATCAATTACACCAATCTGTGCTATTCCGTGTTAAGTTGCGTGGAGCGGCATCTCTAAAACCAGCACCTTGCGAGATAAAACACCTAAGAAGGCGGGTCACATCGGACATAAACGTTGTGTATATAGACAATAAAGAGAGGACGATAGCCGAATAGTCAATAGTACAAATTATCAAGCCTCATTTCAAAAGTTTCGGAACAAATACTGTTAAACTCTGGTTTAAAACTGACGCCTGCGTCACATCCCTGCTCTGGTGGGGGGATTAAATACAATCAATGACTTTGTACATGAATATTATCATTCAAGTGGCATGTTTGTTTATTACGACAATTACAATCCGGGCTCGCTGTATTCTGTGCTCTCGGAATTTTAATATTGTGACTTATTATTTTATACGATGATTCTAGTTTGTTGTTGTTGGTTTTGGTTGGTTGGTTGGTTCTTTTTTCGGCATGTTCAACACCTGTTGGGTATTTTATGTCGAAAACGTTTTGTTTTATGCATTCTTAATGATACTCAATTTTTTTAACTTAATTTTAAACACATTTTAAAACTAATTTTTTCTATTTAATCGCATTGATAACCCTTAGTGTTACGGATCAGAGTGGACCTGGAAGTAAATGGTGTATGAAGGGGTACTCCACATTCCCAGAGATCCAGAAATTGAAACTTCGCCATTAGATATGAGTTTACGTCATACCACAGGACACTAAGACCCTCAGCCACCCCTTTTAGCAGATATATAATAAAATGTTGAAGGTTGCCGTAAGGGCAAAAAGTCAGGAATGAATGTGCTAGGGTTTGACGTACTCCGATTAGTCCGGAGGGGTCCCTCCGACGCCCGTCTAGCCTAAGTAAGGGGCAAAGTGGAGTGTGTGCAGTATCAATGGGGTGTTCAGTCACCAGGATTCCATCATGGATCTCACCCCACGGCCATCAGGTGGCCCATTGCAGAAGTACAGTTATGTATTCTAAATCACTGCAGATAGGGTTTTGGAAATTGTGAAGCTGTATTGTCAAAAGTGATCATAAAATCGAATATGAACCAAAAAACAACAACAATAGTCAACATGAAATGTTGTATTGAAACATGCAATTTTGGGGAAACTTTGAGACATTGTTTTTTCGAATATGGCAACAGTGGCTTCATTGGGGGTGGGGTGGAGTCTTACCCTATGCAAGGGGTGCAGTTGGTGTATTCTAAAGCCCCAGCAACGGGCCTTTATTCTCTGTGTTTCGGAATCAAAATCTTTTAAAAAAGAGAAATAACCAGTGAATCGTAATGATTCCAATTCATCCTGCTGAGATAATAATCGTTCTTTTATGAATGTCAAGAAATTTTACATTTTGAAACATCAAAGACTTGTTGGGGGGGGGGGGTAAATAATAACAATTATTTTCTTGGAGAGATTGAAGAGAAAGATCAGCACATATTCAGCGGTTATGTATGAATT
>CM042140.1:122482952-122510452 GCA_023376005.1 Doryteuthis pealeii
TTATATAAGGAGTGCTACAATTCACCACCTAAATTTATAGACTTGGCGAGGTCACGTGGTTTATTCCTCCACCAATCAACAGACAATGCGTGACTAGTTGACGAAGGAACTTACAACCAAAGGAATTTTCCAAAAATATTTAGAAATCATCTTTATTGTTATCTGTACAATGTTTCGGCCGATGTACCCTCCAGCCTTCTTCGGGTATTTCTTATCGGGCTCGGGAGCCTTCTTGAACTCGGGAACCTTATTTTAACTGGGTACAGGTGTTAAGCTGTGTTAATTATTATTGTATGTTACCGTCGCCCTTGAACAGGATTGAAGCTGCAGCCTAGAGATAACTGTCACTTAGAACCGTCTTAAACCAACGACTTTATCCACTACGCTAAGTGTACAGAGAAATTTGAAATAAAAGTTGGTACTCAAGTTTCCTCTACCAGTGTAATTTTTATAGATGTATATCGCGGATGTATTTGTTTCGGTATTAAATGACCCGAAAAGGGTTGATATGCCGTAAAATAACTATTCAGTGTCAATAACTGTCAGAGTGTGGGATAAATGTGGGTACTCAAGAAAGAAAACAAAGACACCAAATCAAATCGTAACACGTGCACGATAACAAGTGTACAAAGAAAAGTGTCTATTGTTTGTATTGTGACACTATCTGAAATCGACCAATGATTCGTCATTGACTAAATTACGGGGAATTTTCAGTTTTGTTTTTTTTCCGATAAGGAGAAGAAAAGAAAAGAAAATCTTAATGAGGTTCTTATTTGATTAAGCCATTATCATTTCTTTTTTTTAAGTTAAATAAAAGACCCGAAAATTCAATTAGCACGATAATTAAAAAAAAATAATTCAAAATAATTTAATTTTTAGAGAAATAAATTTTATATTTTATTTAGTTTCCTTCCAAAATCTTTTTTTTTAAATTGATACTTTTTAAGTACGAGTAAAAAATATATGCAACCAAGCGCTGGCATTTCAGTTCTAATGAATACGTATACAAGGTGTGTCAAAAAAGTATCGAGATTTTTGGTACTTTTTCACACACCTTGTATTCTGAAAAAAGTAGCGTTCCATTTATTGTTCATTTATATCTTGGTAAAAACAGCTTCAATCTCGATACTTTTATGACACTCCTTGTATTCTGAAAAAAATTAATGTTCGATTCATTGTTCATTTATATCTTGGTAAATACAGCTTCAATCTCGATACTTTTATGACACTCCTTGTATTCTGAAAAAAATAATGTTCGATTCATTGTTCATTTATATCTTGGTAAATACAGGGCCTAAACGTTTGTTACTGAACCTGATAGGTACCCATACGGCACATCAGGAACATAACAGGCAGTTGGTCAAAATAAAAAAGTATATTTCAAAAATTAGACCTGATCGTGCATACACACATACCGGTGGAGCGGAACACATCCCAAACGGCAATTTTCCCGTTTGGACTGATCGAGTTTGTGCGTGTCCGATTTGGCCTGTGAAACGCTGCACCCAGCATTTAAAGGTTCATTCGATCAGTGTGCTACAGGATTTACCATTCGTCTGTGCATATATAGACGACGTTCTGATCGCTAGTACAAACGAAAACGAGACACTCAGCCATGTCAGGCAGGTGTTCGAAATCGTTTCAAACAACAATGGTTGTGGTGATACCCGATAATGTGTGTTCGGGCAACCTGTGGTGATATTCCTGGGACACCATATCGCTCTGCTGACGGCATTTCTCCGTCAGCGGACAAGGTGAAATCTATTCAGGAATGTCCTGTCCCTAAAAGCATGAGACAACTGCGCGCATTTCTTGGCCTAGTAATTTTTTACCGTATGTTCCTTCCCCATTATGCACATGTACTTTTACCATTAACTAACATGTTAACCAATGAGAAAATGTCAGTGTAACAATGTCGGAAGAGGCAGAGGCAGCTTTCAGCAAGGTGAAGGAGATGTTATCTGATACCACTAGGCTATCCCCTATCCAATCTAACCGTGAACTGTGCCTGGTGGTGGATGCTTCAGCAATTGGGATTGGAGCCGTCCTGCAACAGGAATGCCAGTCTGGATGGACACCAATTTCCTTTTTCTCCAGAAAGCTGACGGATGCGGAAACAAGATACAGTACATTTTGGAAGAGAATTGCTGGCCACATTCGCCGCAATACGAATTACCGGCAACTGTTAGAAGGACAAAATTCACATACTGACAGACCATAAGCTCTGTTAGGCGCCCTGAATCCTCGTCAGAGAAGTACCCCCACGGGAAGTCCGCCAAATGGACTACATCCTCCAGTTCACGCCGGACATCAGGCACATAGATGGAAGAGACAAATTTCCTGCAGATACCTTATTGCGGGGGATTAACTCATACCTGTTGGAACCCTCAATAGATGTACACACTTTCTCCGCAGAGCAACAAAAAGATGAACATCTGCAGCGTTTTCTCCAGGGAAATAAAACCGTGTTATAGCTGGTGAAAGTCAGCTACCCCAACACTACGGAGAAGATAGTTTGTGATACTAGCACGGGCAGGCTACGCCTGTACGTGCCCACGCCCCTACGAAAAAACATTTTCAACGTGGTACACAACTTGTCACACCCTGGGGCCAACGCATACGTACAGTTGCTAACCGAAAGATTCGTGTGGCCGCGAATTAAGGCAGATGTGAGAGCATGGACGAAGATGTGTTTAAAGTGCCAGAAAGCCAAAATTGGTCGGCACACTAACGCTCCATTGGGAGAATTCCCACCTACGGACGAAAGATTTAAGCACATGCACATCGACATCACCGGACCACTCCCGACGTGCGAAGGCAGTCATACTGCTGACATGCATCGACAGATTCTCCAGGTGGTACGAAGCACTGTCGAGTGCAGACTTGTCAGCATATACTACGGCCAAAACATTCCTGCTGGTTGGGTCGCAAGTACGGCGTCCGGAGAAAGTGACGACGGACAGAGGACGCTAGTTCGAATCCGAATTTGTTTCCACAAATTATCTCAACTTCTGGGCACCAAAAATATCCATTTACAGTAATACATCCCAGGCAAATGGCATGGTGGAGAGGCTGTACCGTAGTTTTGAAGCATCCCTTCGAACAGAGTTGACCAGCACTAATTGGTTGGAACATCTGCCACTCATACTGTTGGGACTACGTACCACGGTACGGCAGCAGAAGCTCTGTATGGTACTACATTGCGTATACCAGCACAGTATTTTTGCGAATCCCAAAAGAAAGTCGTGGATATGAAATCCTTCGTTGAGAGGCTAACAGAAAAAAGGCTGAAATGGCATATTCACCGGCAGGAAGGAATAGCACAAACAGGATTTACATCCCCAAACTGCTAAAGACTTGCACACATGTATTCATGCGGGATACGGCTAGATCGCATTCATTGCAACCTCCGTATCGCGGGCCGTACAAGGTCATTGAGAAACATGACAAACATCACATTGTGCAAATTAAGAACAGCCCCCAGACCATCTCGATAGACAGACCATCAAAGCAGCAGTGTTAGAGAACACTTACTTGGAAGTAGCACCTTCCTGCACTGTCCCCCTAGCAATACCCCAACGACAAAGACCATCGTTGGATAAAACAACACGCTATGGTAGGCCTATAAGATGGCCGAGACATTTTGAGAACTTTACAACAAGTTATAATTTGTTTTTGTTTGTATTTCCGTTTCAGATACTCCGTATTTTGTTGTTGGGGGGGGGGTAGTGGAGTCTTGTGGGGGCTAGAACTCTCCTGTGCCTTGTGAACAGGAAGTAGGGAAAGTATTGTCCATTGTCAGGTTGCATGAAAGACCCTCTTTACTGGTTCAGTACCAACCAGTGAGCCTCGTAGAAGCGAGCTCTTGTCTCAGTCACCTGTGACTGAAGGAAATCCCCCTCATTGAAGGAGTAACAACCGAAGACTCAACCTGAGCACCCCCTCCCACTCAACGAGGGAGATTAAAAAACTGAAAGTACTGCCTCTAAGTACTTGTTATATTGTTATCTGTTGTGTTTACATGCTAATAAAATAGGTTAAAGGTACGTGTGCTTTCCCTTTTTAACATTTCATATCTGTGCACCAATATTTTATACCTCATAGCTTGTAGAACAGGTATTCCTACATCTACATATTAATGCTTTCGACTATAGAATAAATACTCATTAATAAACTTACGCAATTCCTGAGTGTATTGTCATGTAAGCAGTGACGTAGTTTCGGTTACAGACTTCATTATGATAAAATTATTTATCGAGTGGGCTGATTGTTAATACTATTTTACAAAAGTTTTTTTAAATTAATATCTAACTAAAATAATTTTTATCGAAGAAAAAAACTGATTTTAGACAAACCTATACTACGTAATATACTTATCCCCCCAATGTCATAATGTAACAAAAGAATGGTTCTGTTCAAAGGTTTAAAAAAGGTTTAATAATGGAAAGACTTCATGTTATAAACTGAAAAGCACTTAAAGATAAATTATTTTATGCTATTGAATAAAAACAAACGGACCATGTGACCTTTATGCACCCCTTTTTGATCTCGATTAAGAAAGGAAATGTTTTATCATTTACACTGTCAATATCCGGTTGTTTTAACAGACGATTTTTAGATTTTTTAAAGATTATAAAACTAACCCAAACCCCTAACCCTAACCCCTAACAAACAACCGGATATTGACGGTGTAAATGAAAAACTTAATCGAGATAAAAAAAAAGGGGTGCCTAAAGGTAATATGGTCCAAACAAACAATTGTTCCATCGCCACCAAATCAATATAATTGTATAGTGACTGAAATTCATTGATATATGCGGCCTGTCATCCTCTTCACTAAGGGTTTAGAAAAAAAAAAGACTGGAAGAATCGAGACCACCCAAACAACATCATTGTTAACATGGGCTTGAATACTCAGAAGAATCCTGGAGACCAGAGGAGACTTGCTGCCACTAAGATTCCAGTTAAAGCTGGTATGAAAAAATAATTCTATTTTCATCTCTCTCTCTCTCTCTCTCTCTCTCTGTCTTTCTTTTTCTCCCTCTCCCCCCTCTCTCTCTCATTCCATGCGCTCGCTCGCTCATTGTCTTTTATTCTCTTGTTAAGTATCATTCTTATTTCCATGTGATTTCCAATATTTTAAATATGCGTCGTAGAATATTATAAACGTCTCCCCCCACTCCCCCTCTCTCTCTCTCTCACACACACACACTCTCTCTCTCTCACTCTCTTTCTCTGTGCTTGTCTTTGGGTCTTATCGTCTATCCGCTAACTAGGGGTGTGGGTCTCGTGGTGAGTTCCATTTTTGCTCATCTAGTAATAACACCGAGACAAAACATTACAAGTATTGCTTTTATTTCCCTCTCGATATATTTGACCCACAAACTTGTGGGGTGGGGGGACAGAATACACACAATTCATGCGTATGTGTTTTTCTCTATGTGTTCATGGCACATTATATAAATGTCCATTATAAACATTTTATTCTCTTTTGCCTAATCTGTAAATGTTCATTTAAATTAAAGTAGGTCTTTTTCGGATGTCGTAAAATTTCCTTCCACAAATTCATTCTAATTGCATCTATCTTATCCTTTGCTAAATCAATGGGACGAATAAACAATAAACATTTTAATAAATTCATCTATCTATCTATCTATCTTTTAAAATTTTTTTTACCAAACTTTCTAATCTATATTTGTTATTATATTTTTATTCGCCGAACGCGTTCTTATTTTTAATTGCTTTTATTTTAAAAATAGCTAAAGGGAAGCAACTTCGTAAATTTTGTCTTTCGTCAAACAATTCTTATAATATTCGTTATTATCTTGCAACACCCCCTGGTTGAAAATAAAACCGTCCAAACCGTCCAAGAATGCAAAAATGTAAATCCTGGTTATCTGGTGTTGCTTATCCACCGAATTGTTATTTCTTATGAGTGTCGTCAACTCAGCTAAATAATCGACCATTCCGTTTTTATTATAAAGTGTAGAAAAAGGGCATGTATCACAGAAAAAAAATGTAAGACAGAAAGAAAAAAAACGTAGAAGATAATGCTAATTTGTTTCAATTGATCATTATAAAAAGAGGAAAAGATATAATATATATATATATATATATATATATATATATATATAATATATATGTGTGGGATTGTCACTGTTTCAGCTTTTACTGGAACGGTGTGCCAAAATGCAGTATTATTGGTAGAGTGCTCAATTAAAAAATAGAGCTAATATATAATATATAAATAAATATATAAAGTTTTACATATTTATTTGATGAGATGACAAAGGAACAGTCACGACCATTTGATTTCATGCATGCGTATGCATGAAACCAATGGTCGTGACTGTTCCTTTGTCATCAAATAAATAGATATGTAAAACTTTATATTATATATATATATATATATATAATATATATATATATATTATATATATATATATTATATAGAGAGAGAGAGAGAGAGAGATTATTATGCTTCTTACCTATTGAAGTATTTACAATAACTCTTAAGTAAACATATCAAACGTTGTAATAATTAAATTAAAAACAACAACTAAAAAACGGTTATTGTGTTAAGATATTGCAAGCTACAAAGTGAAAAAAACCCAAAAAACAATACATAAGCCAAAACGTTGGCGTATATAACAATAAAGATGAGAACAATAGTCCGAATAATCCAAATAATCCAAATTATCAAACCTCATCATAAAAATTCACACAAACATTATTAGACGACTTATCAAATTTACTGAATGCGAATTCAATTGAAATGAATGTTGAGAGAATTTAATTAAAATGCCCGATTGAATTTTGACGAAGACTTTTTTAAAAAGAAAGATTTATGCACCCTGTTTGTGTGCGTGTTTACATGTTGTATAGGTGCGCATATCATCATCATCATCATCATCATGTACTTATTTAATTTTATTATGTATAGCAATCTAATGTTGTCTGTTGACTGGAACATACTAACCTTTTTGGTTAATTTCCTATAAATCTAACATAAACAAAGAGGAACCACTCTTGACTGATAAATTATTTATTTTCCCATTAAACTAACCCTAAACCCTAAACCTGTCTTCTTTTTTCCCAGTAGATCAATCAGTGAATAATAAATTTATCTGTCAAAAGTGGTTCCCCTTTGTTATGTTAGAATTATACGAAATAACCATGCTCTATCTATGATATTGAGAACATACATAAAACAAAACGTCTTCGGCATAAAATAACCTCACAACCAACAACAGCAAAAATCTTTCAATGTACATATTTAAATTTCTCTCAATTCAGAAAATAAATGTATTTTTACAATAACTGATTTGAAATCCTCTATAATAAAACCTTTCCTAGAACAATGGGATTGTATTTGGTTCAATCTGTATATGTTAACACCTGTAGCGTTGTGGGTTGATTTGTAAGGAATGATGACGTGTAATAGTAATTGGAATATACCTATCTTCTTTCTTATCCTGTTTTCTGGTTGGGATCTGGTAATTGAATCTGATGTTGAGCTGGATGGCATTCTCGCTGCTTGAGTCTGGAACAACTTGGGATTCGCTTGAGGATATCTTCCTTTGTGCCATTCATATTTGTAATAACAACAGACGTTCTTGTTTTTTTCTCATGAGCTGATTCTTTTATCCCCATGTCAAAATGCCTTGGAGAATAGGGCACGCATTTTGCGTCTATTCCCTTACACAGCTTCGTCCAAATTAACTCTCATTCTTTTTTTTTCTCATGGGCAAGTTTATTTTATTCTTAAGTCAAAATGTCTCGGGAAACAGACACGCATCTTGCGTCTGTTCCCTTACCACAGTTTCTTTCAAAATCATCTTTAATTCTCTCCTCTCATCACCTCTCTCTGAAAAGGCGGGAAAATATTAAAGAGGAAAAAGCAAATCAACTTTTTATTTGTTTTGACGACAGAAATCATTTCTGAAGTCGAAAGGTTAATTATCAACATGTTTCTCGCCAAGGTGAATGACAAGATGGGACAACAAAACGCAACGCCAACAATTTTTTTCCAATAAAGGATACGCTGTATTTACTAGAATAGAAATTAACAATGAATGAAACGTTAATTTTCTTACAATGACCAATAGGGACGAGTGATACATGATATATATATAATATATATATATATATATATATGGTGTGTGTGTGTTCGGGTGTATGTTTCGGAGTGTTTTTGGGTGTGGACAGTGGAGTAGGATGAGCGCCCTTATGCCCAAGTATAGTCATTTTTGGGGGTGGCATATCAGACTGTGTTGATGAGGGTGTTGGTGAACTTAAAACTCTCTGATGCTTTGGTGAGATGGGAGGGGTGGAGGGGGGGACATCCTTTGGATGGTGAAGTGGCCTTTGCAGATATTGATGCTTTGGCCTGGTCCAGCTATTTCTTCCACTGGAGAAGCTTTTCAAATTGTTCCTTCCCGGGAACAAGTGACCTGGGTCTGGGCAGCATATGACCGTGGGGGCTGTGTCTGCCGGGAATCTCTATGGGAAAGAAGTACGTCCGGTCGGACCTTCCTTCCATCTTTACTTACCGTTATCCACTCCCCCTTTCTCCTCTTTGGTAGTCATAGAGGGGTACTCAGAGGTAGAGGGAGCCACAACAGGCGAGACTACGTGAGCCTCTTTTGTTTCGGTCGTCGCGGATGGTGTGTGTGGGGGGGAAATTTTGGGTTTTTACAGGCGCCGGGTTAGGGGCCTTATTCCCCTGAAAGCGGCGAGGTGACCACACCAATGCCAACACTTGAGCTTCCTCCGCGTTTCAATGATGGGGAGGCAGCGCCCGTCCACGTCCAACCAGTTGGGGATGGAGTAGAAGGTTTTGTTATCCATCATGATCCAACCCCCCCTCGCACACATGTGTCAACGATATCGCCGTACTAGAGCAAGTATGCGGTGATATCTCCAATGAGATAATATGGCACCTCGTATATTGCCCACCGAGGTCCACCGTCGCCTTAGATACTCGATCCTCACGATGTGATCTTTGGTATCGTGGTTTTTCTTTGTTAGAGCGACGGCCTCTTCAGCAGTCGGTAACAATACATCCATAAACGGTAATAGGGCCCAGCTACAACCAGTAGAGCCTTTACCCCCAGACTGGTAAGAGATTTCATTACCAAGTCTTTGCCAGCTCAGACGCTTTTTTTGGTCTTTTTGTCTGTTAAAAACCGACACAGTTCTTTTTTGTGTGTCTTGTCGGAGCTGATCCAAATTGAACAAAAGCCCCTTCTCCATTACATCAGAGGAGATTACTTTTTCCCGCTGGACCATCCCTTCGACATCGACACTGTTTCAGAGGTGCACTCCACACATTTTTCGGTGAGCACCAACTTGTCGTCATAATTGGTGATTTATCATTGGATTTTGTCTTTTCAATGTTTTGGTCAGTGTGATTTTTGTTGTTCTTAATTTGTGTTTTGTCATTTTTTCCTAGTCGCCATAGGGCAATGAGAAAAGGGAAAAATCCCTTACTTGTTATGCTTCTTGTTCTTGATTTCTTTTTTTTTTTTTTGTGATGAAAATTCTTTTTTTAAAAAACCCAGAGCCAAGGCAATTCACACCAGCCCCGGGATCCTTGATGGTAATCCTTGATGAGGTGAAGAAAAAATGTCTGTGTGATGACAAACCTGTGGAAAAAGACTTTTGGCTGGACCAGGCAAGAAAAAAAGTGAAAAATGAGTCGCAGAAAATACGTCAAATAAATGACCAGTGTTGGTCACGCTTGGCCGCACACTGATCGTGCCCACCCCGCTGCTACAAAAGAGGGGAAATTATTTGGTGGATATAAGCCGTCCTACAATACACCACTTAAATTTATAGACTAAGCGAGTTTACGTGGTTTAAACCTCAGTCAATCAACAGCCCAAATGCGTAGCTGGTTGACTACTTAATCACTGATACTGAGGGAATTCCATTTGCAATCATTTACGAAGGACTTGCAAGATTGCGGAGCACCAAGGAACAGCCAAAGGATTCTTTACCAAGGATCGCGCTCTCCTTAACACAAAGGATCTCCGCTGGGCAAGCGCTCTTGCTTGAAGCCTAAAGGATGGCTACTAAAATCGTAACATAAATTTGTATCCTAATAAAGAAAACTTAAATAAATGTATAAATTTGTATTTGCAGATCCAGTGATTTGCTGACTTGTTCTGGTTGTCAAACATTGAAATATTGTAGTTCAGAATGTAAGGTAAGTTCGAATAGGAAGAAAAATAAAAGGAATTTTCTTTTTTCTGATTTTATTAACCAATTCTGATTAGGGGTTCGGCTGCTTGCTCATTTAATAAACATTTTCTATTCAAACTGTCTTGATGTCAAAGCTTCAAGCTAAAATTCTAAAGATCTATTCAAAATTAATTTATAATTGGATTATACAATAATTTTTCAGTTCTTATTTAATAAAAGACGAATTTAGCTGTACTTTTTGATAACTGCTCATACCAGTCAGATTAAAGGGAGATAACTCAATAATCTGATCCGATTTTAGTTCAAAGGGAAATAACTACTCAATTTGAGTAATGTTTTATATGAAGCAGTCTGTACTCGGACATAGCGCAATTATCTTTTGGGTGTGTGTGCACGCGCGTGCGTGTGTGTACGAGTACATATTATGTAAAATTTTGACATCAAAATAACTTCAATTTACAAAAACAAATTAATTCGAAGAAATCTTTTTTGCTTCCTTGTTTCAAATAATGCCAATACATTTTTCATATGCTTGTAAAATATTAAATATTCAGTTTGTAATTCATGTACTTGAAAAACCTTTGAGACTTATGAATTTGAAAATATATCTCTTCATTTTATTTTTAGTCTATTTGTGTAATTGTACGTTTATATGTGTTTCAATATTACAATTTTCAAAATCTTGTTTTGCCTTCAGTTTCATATAGATATAACATGATATCGCAATTATAATATAAAATATAACAGGGTAAAAACTCAGGGTGCGATGAGTAAATTGTCGGCTAAATTTCGCAAAAAGGAAAGATAATACTGACATATCTGTCTATAATCATCATAAATGTGTCTTTAATATAAAAACGTGTCTTTCGTTTATAGTTTTATAATGAACAAAAATCCTACTGAAGTAACAAGAACAACATGAAATAACTAAAAAAAAAAAAAAAAAAAAGGGTCTAAACATCGTCTGTTAACAAACGGCGAAAAGCAAAAAAATCCTTTTGAATCTAGCAAACAGCCGCCGGGGTTACTTGGTTACTTGGTCCAAAAGTTTTATTAAAATCTAGGCATGGACACGCTTGATCAAGGGAGGTAGTATATTTTAAAACATTTTTAAAACAATTTTTAAATTTCAAAACAATAATAAAAAATCCGGGAATTGTCAAATTTTAATGAAATTTTCAACACTAATCATTAATGACTTGATTTTAAAATAAATGATTATTTTTATTATAAACAATAAATCATTATGTTATTAAAAACAAAACTTGAAAAAACGCTTTTTATATAAAAAAAGTTAATTTTCCAAATTTTCAAACTATTACCAAAAATCAGAGAATTGTACGATTTTAATTAATTTTTCACCAAATTATTAATTAATGACGTAATTTTATAATGAATAACTTATTCTATTAAAAAGAATTGAAAAAACAAATTTTCATCAATTCAGAATGTAGGTGGGGTCAGCTTTTTGTCATTTGGAGAAAAAAATTCCAGGCCCTAATTTTTACATTTCTAGAAAGGTTACATCCTGAAGAACATATAAAAAGATTAAAAAAAAAAAAATAAAAATAGAAAAATTAAAATTAAAATACCTGGAAAAAAATTATCTTAAAATTTAAAAGTTATTTTCTTAAAACTCAAAAAGTAATTTTTGTAGCTCTTTTTTTTCTTCGTAGTTTTAAAAACAATATTTTCTCTGATTCAATTGGCCTATTTTTATTCACTTAAAAATTTAATAGTGAATTTTAAACGCCTGTAAGGTGGTATGTTACTCTCAATATTGTTATCGTACATTATTGATTATTGGTACTTCAGTCTCGGAAGACTATAATATAGTTGTTGTGCCCCTGAAGTTAGAGTGCCTCCTGTGACTGTTCGAAAAACATTCTCGACTACAGATGTCGCATGTGAAGACTGACCCTGAAGATGGTACTTTGTTGTCGCTGCTTTCTTCGGGACCTCTGTACTTCATGGTGTTGCGCTAGGGTCATAGATAAGGCTTTAATTAATCTACCTAAAAATGTTAGTTTAGAAATGCGAAATTTTAATATATTTAACAAAAATGTACTGATCCCCAAACGTATTGAAAATAAGTTATCTCCCTTTATGACTCAAACTTAAAAGACTCTAAAAATAGTTTCACTGTAAGGTCAACCATAGATTTTTATTTATTTGCACAGAAATGTACTACATTTTTTGTTGCGTAAACGCATTTATCTCCCTTACACAGTATAAATACCCGTCTGTCTGTCTGTCTCTCTATATGTATATACATTTTTTTTTCTGGAGTAAGGAAAATACATGCGTAAACATAATTCAAAAGTCGTCTTGATTTTTGGGTGTAAATAGGTAAGAATCTATGGGAGATCCAAAAATAAGATTTTATCATATATCTCACTGATCCTGGTAATATGGGGAGATCACTTTTTAATACCTTTGATGATCCGTACATGAAAATAAGATCATTAGTAATACTTTTTTTTAAATATATAAAAATCTTTGAAAATATATTGCATAAAATTGCACGTTTTTAAACTTACATTTTTGGATTGATTAAATAGAGATTTATCTATGGTGAAAATATTGATTTAGACATACATAGGTCCCGACATCTAAAATTCATTATTGAATGTTTAAGTGAATAAAAACAGGCCAATTGAATCAGAGAAAATACTTTTTTTTAGCATCGGTTCAAAGAAAAATATTGTTTTTAAAACTACGAAAGAAAATACTACATGAATTATTTTTTGAGTTTTAAGTTAAAGATAACTTTTAAGAATTTTCAAATCCCTTTTTTTGAGTATTGAATTATTATCATTTAAAGATTTTAAAAAAAAAATATTCTTCAGGATTTGATCTTTCTAGAAATGTAAAAATGTAGAATTTTTTTCTTCAAATGAACAAAGGTCACCCTCCCTACATTCTGAATTGATAAAAAAACCTTTTTTTTTTCGAATTTTAAAAATAAAATAAGTTATTCATTATAAGATTATGTCATCAATGAATAAAGTAGGTAAAATTTCATTAGAATTTAACAATTCACTGATTTTTGGTAAAAGTTTGAAAATTTATATACTTTACGCACGTGCACACACACAGATAGACAGACAGACAGACATACAGACACACAGACAGACACACACAGACATACATACACACACACACACACACACACACACACACTTTTTCGACCAAAAACTGGAAAGTCCACCAATAGCAACATTAAATGATTAGTAAAAATAACATGTTAGTTTTCAACAAATTGATGAGATAAGCAGGTAGGATTTATTTAAGAAATATGACAATTTCATTAACTCTCTACTCATTTATGATATTTGTAAACTGATTCTGTAATCACCTTTGCAACATAAGAAGTCCAACGACAAACTCTATTGCTTGAAACAGCATGCACAGCTCGATCTTTAAAAAAATGTACAAATACATTCCTGCTAATTCTCCTGGCTCTGAGATCACGTTTCTTTAAATTATAGTACTATGGCAGCCATATTTTCTTTTCTTTCTATCCCTCCACTCATTATGAACAGAACACACATTCGCACCTGCTTTGAGCTCCAAAGTACGTCATCTCTTTCGCTACAATTACACAGTGACACAGAAAATATTGTTGACAAGGAATAAAATGGTTGAAACGATGGTGAACTACTATATATTGTATAGTCGTATGCCATAGTTGAAACACAAATGTACTTTACAGTGATGATTGCATTTGAATCTGGGAAAGTTTTCTTAACATGGCCCACTGTCTTTACTATTACTCCGCAACTCATTACTTAGATTTTAGTCACGATCAGTCATCACAAACTGAATATCTTTGATGATAGAGGAAAAATTGATGATAATAATTATTGACTAAACATGAAATTTTACACTGAGCTGAAATTTATTTTTGCATTTAATCTGTATTTTGGCTGTCTGGCACAGTAACATCAAATTAGAGCATTGAATTGCACTGGAAAGCAAGTTTACCAAAAACTTTTCTATGATGGACACCGCAACATGGAAAAAAAACCCTCAGTTTCGGCAAGGATCGAACTTGCAACTACCATGTTTACAATGAACATGATAATCCCTACAAAACGAAACATTTCACTTTTATTTCTAAAAGATTGATTTTATTCAGAATCTGTTACTCTGTTACAGTGAAATGAAAATGGTCGACCAAATCATAAGGCTTCCTCAAAGTGAAAGAAACAAGGGGAAGTTACTCTCATTTATGTAGCTAATGTTTTAGATTACCTTTTTTCTTTTTATAAGATAATAGCCAATTAAATTAATCAAAATGAGTAAAACAAAAAAAATCTCCAAAAATTATTTTTTTAGTATTTATTTTCATTTTATTTTCCGATTTTCGGTACTTATTTACTACCAGAGCAGATTCATTAAAAACTTTTTTTCTTCTATTTACACCTTCAATATTTTGTCTTTTTATTTATGCAGAAAAAAGTATCAATCACATATAATCTCACCGATATTTTGCGACCCCAAAATAAGGGGTTGGGGAAATTAAGTGACCTGAAAAAAATCAGAAAGTTTTGAAATAAAATAACTAATGCATTATAAAAGTCATTCATTGCTAAATGAACACTGAAAATATGATTAAAATCGGATAATTCCCTGATTTTTGGTAATTTTTTTCAAACGGGGACGGTTAAATTTGTTTTGCAAAAACGCGGAAATTTCGACAAATTGGGTATACCTATTTAATACCGAAGTTATTTGATAAACAAAGGTCTCAGCTTGCTCACAGTACCTGTTGTTGCTTAAGTGGCCATCCAAGTGTTGAATAGACTCATCATTGCTTAACTAGAGGGAACCGATACTTTCCATATGACTTGACCATAATATTATTGAATCTGTTATTAGAAAACAATAAATTTGAATGTGACCATCTGAATATCCCTGTCAGTGGGGCTTAGAATATGTTAAATGTATATCCTACCAAGTAGGTGTCCTGAAGATGGACTCGTCATTGCCATTACTCCCAATTCCACTCTGTGGTAGTACGTGTTAGGGTCCCATCTATGGGTTAAATGGATCTATTTAAAAATTATTCATATTCAATAAGATGTGTGCAATAAAAACCCGCTTATAAACACAAAAATGTAAACATGAACATTAGGTAGGTTTCCCAAGGCGAAAAAGATGACTTTTAATTTGTAATTTCAAAATTCAAAATTACAAATTAAATAAAAAACTAGAGCCTTTTTGGCCTTTGGGCCCGTAGCCTACATACCATAAACATAATTTCTAAACTCCGCGACATAAAATCAACCTAGACGGGTTGATATAAGTTTAAAATCAGTCAACTATACTGGTATATGATTTTTTAACAACCTGTTTTTTTTTCTTTTCTTTTATAAATGATAAATGATCCTATTATACAAACAGACATTTTAAAATATTTAAAGACCTATGCTTAAAGTCTTTTTGAAGAAATCAATAAAGAATGTAAATTTTGTTAATTTCTCGTAATTTCTTTCTTCCTCCTTTTTTGTAACAAGTGAAATGTAAAGCCTGGTGCAAGGGAAGTAACTGCATAATAAAATTTGAGTTGTTTCCCTTGAATTATTGAAAATATTTTAATTAGTTTTCACCGATATCATATTAAGATCTAAGCCTCCCCCTCTACACCTCTCTCCCCTCTCTCTCTTAAACACACACACACACACACACACACACACACACACACACACACACACACACACACACACACACACACACACACACACACACACACTATCCTTTCACACACTCCACACCACGCAGGTAGGTTATACACACTCATACACTTATTTATTAAAAACAACACAATAATGTACTTTTAGCCTGCAACTGCTTGGAAAAAGTAACGTGATTTGAAGTTGTATTTTAAAGACCGAAATGAACATGACTGAAACATTACTTTTCTTTTTACATTAATCTCTCTTGAAACTTGCACAACTTATGTTTCACAAAAAAATCAAAAACATTACGTTCAAAAAGTATGAAGACCGGCTTTATTATTTTTCTTTATTTTTTTCAGTTTGTCACAGATTCGACAAGACAAAGTCGAGACGTCTAGATATAATCACTTTATTATATAAGTTACTAAACTAAAAAGATCAAAATTCCTTACTAGCATTTTGTTCGTTTTTTTTTCTGGGCATATGTAATTAAGAAAACACTCATACATACGTAAATATGTAGGTATATACATGCATACATAAACTGGTACTAAAGCGGGAATCACCGTGGTGTAGTGGCTAAAGTGCTGGACTGTGACATCATAGTAAAGCGAGTTCAAACTGAGGTCGTGCAATTATTATATAAACTTTTAGAATTTTTAAATTTCAATAGCAAAAAAAGAAAAAAAAGAAAAAAAAGAAAAAGAAAAAGAAAACACCCTCCGGGCGATGTAGATATACAGTTTGGAAAGATATTGCCTGAGGAGGTTGGGGAAAATTAAATAAATAAAATAAAACGTTTAATATCTAAAAAGATAATTACTTGAAAAGCATCATATTCACTCCACTCCACTGAGATATTTGTTTTGTTTTACGGGAAAGGACCTCCAAAACGTTCAGATTTAATCATTCAAACCCTTATCTTTATAGAAAAGTTTAAAGTCGTACGAATAAAATATATTTTATTCAGATTTCATAGAATGAAATAAGGGAGAAGGGACCTAGTAAAAATATTTCCCCAAATATATTTTAGGAAAATACTGTTTTAAACATAAATTTATCTAAAGGTAATTGAATATCAAAATTTTCGTGAAAATTTGACTCAATTGATTTTTCATATAATTTAAAAAAAAAATTACTGTGATGTAAGAAGTGACGTAAGCAGTAACGTAGTTTCGGTTACAGACAAAAACAGACCGAATCTCTATTATTAATAGAATTTCATAGAATGAAATAAGGGAGGAGGGACTTAGTAAACATATTTCCCCAAATATATTTTAGGAAAATACTATTTTAAACATAAATTTATCTAAAGATAATTGAATATCAAATTTTTCGTGAAAATTTGACTCAATTGATTTTTCATATAGTTTTTAAAAAAATTACTGTGATGTAAGCAGTAACGTAGTTTCGGTTACAGACAAAAACAGACAGAATCTCTATTATTAATAGATATAATGTTTTCAAAAGTTTTTGAAATCGTTTGTAACGAACGCTATTCTTCTTTCTTTTTTTTTTCGAATACTCTCATGACGTCACCACATTTGAAAAACCAAAAAAAAACAAAAACGAACCGGTTTAATGATAACCGATTACATTTGTCACATGTTCGTTTCATTTCAATTTAAAAATAACACTTTTTAAAAGGAGTTTCATGACCGCCTTTAATATTGCCCTGATAAGGGTTAATATATATATATATATAAGTGTATTTAGGCAGCATTTTTTCTTTTAAACATGTTTTGTTAAACTCTACTGACGATTCTTGTCTGACGAGTTTTTGTTCGATCCTTTTTAATTTTCTGGCCATCTTTTTAATGTCAGGGTGGAACTGGTATAGCAATCCACCAAAGGTTTATTCACGAGCGCTTTCGGCATGTCTATCTGCCATCTTCAGTTGTGAAACTGATGGAATGTTTCAAGTGTCTCGTTTTTAAAACGAGCAGCAGCGTATGAATTGGTAGTGGGAGGTAGTAGGAATTGGTAGTAGTTCAAACGAACATAAGCAGAACATTTAACATATGTGCTCCGTCCCTTTGTGTGTGTGTCTGTTCTGCTTATGTTCGTTTGGACTACTACCAATTCCTACTACCTCCCACTATCAATTCCTATGCTACTTCTCGTTTTAAAAACGAGACACCTGAAACATTCCATCAGTTTCACACCTGAAGATGGCTGATAGACATGCTGAAAGCGCTCGTGAAGAAATTTTTGCTACACCAGTTCCACCCTGACATTAAAAAGATGGCCAGACAGTAAGAAAGGATCGAACAAAAACTCGTCCGACAAGAATCGCTAGTAGAGTTTAACAATAATATATATATATATATATATATATATAATATATATATATATATATATATATATATATATAACCGAAAGCTCAACGGAGGTAGACGTATTCATTCATTCATGAATTATACATCCACTGAAATTTTTTTTGATATTTTTATACTTTACACACCTTCGAATTTATTATTACTTCATTCAATCCGGTATGCAGAAACCAAGGCCTATGTGGCAAAACTCGATATAAGCCAGGTCTATCTACTAGCGTAGCACAACTTGGCAGCGCACTGGGATGTGATCATCGCTAGTGGATTCTAGCTGGCGAGGAGCGTATAATACCCTCGTCACCAGATAGACCTTACTAGCAATGATCACGAAAGAAACGAAATCTCACAAGGAACCAGCCAAAACATAACTGACGACACTACTCAGCACTCTTTAATTGAACAGGCGTATTTTAAACACATGATGATTTTTATAAATCGAAATATTGTTTAATATTAGCTATGAATATGATATAAAATATTTTCATTTTAACAGCATTGTGTGTTTTCATATCCTTTTATCTATACTTATATATATGTATAGTCATCCACAGACATGCGTTTCGACTTATCAAGTCTCTTCAGTGTGGCTAGACATTTTGTGAGCTACCTACAGCTGGGATTGAAATCCGATCGGTTCAGCATCAATCGGATAGCTTAACCGCCAGGCTATCATCACCCACAGAATGCGAAGGGGATTTTAACTGTTTTAATACACACGTCTCTATGTATGTCAAGGCCGCTATATAGTGCACCATGCCTTTTGTGTGTGTATGTGCGTGTTTGTATTTCGTTGTATGTATGTTGGTGTGTGTGTGTGTGGTGTGTGTGTGTGTGTACAGACAAACCATACATCCATACATACACGAAAGCCAACTGAAAAGAACGAGAACCGAATGTAGTACGGAAATTTCTGCAACTTTTAGTGAACCTCTACCCTCTATGAGCGTCTTCTGCCACTTGGAAGGACATTTTAGTAACTAAATTCTAGGAAATGTATTTACCCAATACCTCCAATTAGGATGTTGCATAACGTCAATTTTTAAGCAGAATACATCTAGTTTAAATTCAGTGTTTTCATACTCCTAAATCGGTCACAGTACCCGACTAAAGAACCCAATCTAACCCTGCCCATATATTGGAATTTATCTGACCCACATGGAATAGTCAAATAATCCAATCACGGCCCTCCTAGGTCACGTGAAACCCTTTATAAAACTGAAGTATCACCAAGATTCACCCACTTTTCTTTGCCTCTGGCAGATCAATGTCCAACACGAGACAGTTGGAGATGGCTATTGTGACAACCAGCCCAATATGGCGTGGACAGCAGCATATCTCACTTTTACTAAAGCCACACTGCTTTCAAAAAGTCTATGAACTAACAACCAAACTGCCTATTACCATCCAAGTCAGGCCAAGTGTCGATAAAGTTAACAAGATAAAACATATTGAGATAAGTCCGCAAAGCAATATTATCAGCAAAATCTTTCAACATTTCAACATTTAACATTTTAACATTTCAGCGGGCCTCTTTTGCTCGAATTTTGTACAGAAAACTTAAGGAGCCACAAACAGTTACTGTTTCCTTTCTTCGAAATATGTCGATCTTTTTTTTTTTTTGACTGCGCACTTAACTACTGTTTATAATCCTTTAAAATATTGGGTTAAACCAGTAATACTTTCAGGTATAAAATTCCCCGCTCATATCCAGGGAGAGAAAAGATAGATCCATGCTTTTCTCAGTTGAAAAAAGAAAGAAAAAAAGAAAAAAAAAAAAAGCCAAGAATTAGAGGGTTTTTTTTCGTATTTAAATTACCCGCTATAGATATCTATTAATAATCGAGATTCGGTCTCTTTTTGTCTGTAACGAAACTACGTCACTGTTTACGTCACAGTAAATTTTATATTGGAATTTTATGAAAAATCAATCAAGAGCCAAATTTTCATGAACATTTTTATACTTATTCACGTTTAGATGAATTTATTTTTAAAATAGTTTTTTCCTAAAATATATTAGGCGAAATAATTTTTTACTAGGTCAAACCCCGCCACTCCCTATGTCATTTTATAAAATATCAACAAAATATATTTTACTCGTGCGATTTTTAAATTTTTCTATAAAGCTAAGTGTCTGAATAATTTAATAAAAATTTTTTAGAAACGTTTTGGGGATTCTTACTGTCGTAAAACAAAACAAACATCTCAGTGGAGTGGAGTGAATATGATGCTTTAAGTAAGTATTTTTTAAAAAGATATTAAACGTTTTATCTTATTTATTTAATTTTTCCCATTTCCCCCATGCAATATCTTTCAAAAATATTATTTTTACACCACCCGGAGGGTGGTTTTCTTGCTAGTACACGTAATGTTTTTATATTAAGAAAACCTGTTTTATCGATCAAGTACGCATTTATAGTAATTATATATTTTCGAATTAAGTTTCTGGTTTAAGACGCAAAATTCTCAGAAGCCAATGCCTAAAGAGTTATTGACCTGCAAGTGAAATGATCGGTTATTGATTAGAATGTCACGTGATTTCAAGAATCGATAAATTCAATAAATAATTTTCAATTTTGTTTTTAGATGTTAAGTTGGAGAGTTTAAATCATTAAACCACTAATTGGTTGAGTTGAACATTCTTCAAAAGTCGGGAATTTTATATTTTAATTGTACATTGAAAAAAAAAAATGTAAGACGGAAAGAAAATACTTCGGTAAAATCTGAAAGATCTATGATTAGAACATGGGAACCTCAACAGACAAAAACTAAAGAACAAATTATATATATATATATATATATATATATATATATATATATATATATATATATATATATTATTTATGTTAAAAGCTTCTGTAGATTTGGAGTTTGTGTTTATTTTTTTCTTTGTGCAGAATGTGTGTATTTTCCGTTTATTACCGAAATAATGTGTGTATTTCCGTTAATAACCGAAATATATATATATATATATATATATATATATATATATATATATTATATATATACGAGTGCCATTTCATGATCAGGATCATCAGGTCACGCTGACAACACGGATTCATTTGACTCTCTTATGCAACACTCTACTTTGGCTCTTCCTTAGGCTAGACGGGCGGTCGGAGAGGCTGGTCACGTCAAGCCCTAGCACCTATATGATTGTCCCAAGCCTAATGCCCTTATGTCAAATCCTCAATATTCTTATATGTGTGCTAGAATGCGGTGGCTGAGGGTCTTAATCTCCTGTGTATGACATTAAACTGCATATAGTGGTGAAGTTCCAATTCTTGAGCTCTGAGAAGTTTGGAGCACCTCTTCACCGTCACTCTGACCCTCATACATGTTGGGGTTCTATCTATGGTTAAATAGAAGAAGAAAAAAGAGTTTGAAAAACTGTTTGAAAAAGAATTGAATATCAAACAAGAATGAATAAAACAAAACGTCTTCGGTATAAAATAACCCAAGGGTTGACATGCCGTAAAAGTCAATCTACCAACCAACCAACCAACCAACCAACCAACCTACCAACCAACCTACCAACCTATCTCCCCTCTTTATCTATCTTTAAGTTTGTATATAAAACTAACTCCTCACCTTAAATCCAGCAAAATATTTTTTTAAATAAATACTTTTAATAAAACTATAAATGAGAGACACGTTTTATATTAAAATAGTTTTTATTTAATTAGAAGAGAAATAAATGCATGCAGATATGTTTATTTCAATAGTTTTTTTTATTTTATTTACAAAAACTTTAAACAAAAAACAAGTTTACACGGGAATAGTTAAGTTTTATGGGACAATCCTAAATCACGCTCAATCACCAGAGCATTACTTTTAATTAATCAGAAGTTGATGAATATGAACCCGTTTTCATTCGATTTTTTTCCTCTTCTCTGGTTCATATACAAACTTAAAGATATTAAGAATTCAACAGTTTCTAAACCAAAGCAATACATAAACAATCAACGACAGAGTGGTACCTCTACATGACGCCATCACTTGAAACTAACAACCAGAAATACTGACCAGACACAAAGAAATCACTTCATTTATGACGCAAATTAGTCTCACAGACAAATAAAGGCGGAATTCATTTCAAGAAAAAAAATATATCGAAAATAATTCATTTGCTAAATTGACTTTCATACTTCGGGTGACGTCAGCAAACACGTTTATTCTTAGAATCCCAGCTTAACTCAAGCAGTTTACACTCAGTGACCTATGACACCACTCTGCTGTTTGTCACGATAATGTATTCATTAGAAGGAAGTGTAAAATGTTTGTGCGTTTGCTATGTTATTCAGTGTTTATGAGCTCAGAGATAAGCCTACGACTTGTTTTATCAGTTTAGTTGGTTTAACGTCTCTCTCTCTCTCTCTCTCTCTCTCTCTCTCATATATATATATATATATATATATATATATATATAATATATATATATGATTAAGGATATTGTTGAACTAGAAATAAACTTCAAATATTAATAAAAAAAAGAGAAAAGTTTAATAATAGGATTTAATTAAGCCCTACATTTTGAGTATGTGAAAGGACAAGAGACCACACACACACACCAAAAAGTGGTGTAGGTATATACCCAACCTGTTACGCTAGTCAGTATGTCACCACATCTCCATACACAGTCGGCTGGGGCAGTAGAATACACTGGATGCCCCTCTGAAGAGGGTAAGAGCCACCCTGTTGGCAGTGGATGGCGACCTGTAATGCTTAAGGACGGAATCCTGGTGGTTGAGCAACACTCTATTTTGGCCCTTATTTAGGCAAGACGGCGGTCTAGGAGACATCTCCGATCAATCGCCTGGTTCTGTCAAGCCCTAGCACCTATATATTGTCCCAACCCTATTGCCTTATGGCAAGCCCCAACCCTTTTTATATTATATGTACAAGAAGACGGTTGCTGGGGTTTTAATGCACTGGATAAAACCCTATCTGGAGTTATGAGTTTAAAAAAATGAGTTAAAAAAGTACCCATCAAGAATGAATAAAATAAAACGTCTTCGCAGGAAATAACCCAACAAGGGTTGACATGCCATAAAAAACCAACCAACCAACCAACCAACCAACAACTACACCTCCATGCACACTGTAAAATGGAAATATGTTTACCTGCCAGTCTCTCTCTCTCTTTCTCTTCTTCTCTCTCTCTCTCTCTCTCTCTCTTCTCTATATATATATATATATATATATATATATATATATATTATATATATCTCAGATCTTCTGGCGTGTTCTTAATATTCTCACCGATTTTCAAAAGTTCTATCTTCTGGATGTCTCTGATCACTAATTCCCCAAATCTCTTTTTCTAGGACCGTTCCAAGACCACCAACTGCGACTAGTATCACACGAACCCCATGTTCCCTGCGTTTTCAGCCCCGAGCAAGATCCCAAGACCCTTGTTAAAAGATATAATGACCCCACAAATGGTCGAAAGAAGAGAGAACCCAACCTTACAGCGCAGAATGACAAACAACCTGTGAATTTTTTTTAAATTTAAATTTTTTATTTTTTGTATCTGTGTAATGTGTATTTTCCAACCCTGATGCTTAACCGACCCCCCAGATGATTAATTCCCCATATAACTAACATGCACCCTATCCCCCACCTCCCCTTACCTCATCCAAACCCGAAGTAGAGTGTTGCATGTCACGGGCTCACTTATAACCCAGATCATAGACTGCTCAACTGCCACAATTCTGTCCTCCGGCATTACTCCACACAAGGCCAACAGTTGACCACATTGGAGGGAGGTCTTACCCCTCTGCAGTCCAAGCGGACAGGGCGTAAACAAGTTGTTCTCCTGTCAGGGCCGCCCATGCAGCATACGGTGTTTCTGAAAAAGGCCCCTAAACGACATAACCATCGTAGCTGTTGTGTGTGAACTTCTTCCAAGTGTTAAATGTTATCTACAGGCAATAAGACCCAAAAGTATATAGTGAAACAGTCGTCGGACCGAAATACTGTACATATCGTGTGTACTAAAATTGTGCTCAGTCCGAAATATTGGGCTTATGGTGCTAAAGTAAAATAGTGCACAGCTCAACATATTGGGCTTATAGTGTATAGTAAAATTGCTCTAACCGAAATATTGGACTTTCTTCTGTACAGTAAAATAGTGCACAATTAGATACTTAGTGATTCTTGAGTACAGTAAAATAGAGCACAGATAAAAAGAATGAATTTACGGTATATAGCAAAATTGTGCTCGGCCAGATACTTAGGTTTTATACAGAAAAATAGTACACAGCCTGACATATTGGGCTTACTCTGTATTTTAAAATAGTTATTGGTCTGAAATATTGGGCTTATGGTGGGAGAGTAACATAGCGCACAGCACGAAATATTTGGCTTATAGTGTATAGTAAAATTGCTCAACCCGAAATATTGAACTTTCGGTGTACAGAAAAATAGTACACAGTCTGGCATATTGGGCTTACTATGTATTTTAAAATAATTATTGGCCTGAAATATTGGGCTTATGGTGGGAGAGTAACATAGCGCACAGCACGAAATATTTGGCTTATAGCGTATAGTAAAATTGCTCAAGCCGAAATATTGGACTTTCGGTGTACAGAAAAATAGTACACAGTCTGGCATATTGGGCTTACTCGTATTTTAAAATAGTTATTGGCCTGAAATAGTGCTTATGGTGTATTGAAAAATGAGGCTCAGCCGAAATATTGGGCTTATGGACAATGAGTTAATGACGCAGACAAAAACAAATCCACCCAACTGACCTTAGATTCCAGAAGTTTTAAGTTAATTTTATCCTGTTGACGACTTGCCTTAAAGCCTAAATCTGATTGCTGATGAGATGTCAGCTCTAAATGTTTTTCTCTCCTTTTCTTAATTTTCTAGCAAGGCGCAAATATTTATGAAGCTTTCATTCCTTTTCTGTTTCCTTTGTTGTTTGCTGAACAGCTACATATTGTGTTGTTCTTTGTTTAAAATCAATAAATCGCAGGGAGATCTATTTTCATTTCTAACTCCTAGTTATGGCTTTCACGTTTATACTTGATATTCTTAGCGTTATCAGTCATATATGAAGCTAAGAGTTTAGAAGAAAGCAGCGACAACAAAGTACCGGAACAACAACATCTTCAGGACAGCCTTCAAATGCGACATCTGTGTCGAGAATGTTTTCAAACATCGGACTCACAGTCACAGGAGGCGCTGTAACTTCAGGGCACATAAAAACTTATTATAGTCTTCCGAGACTGAAATGATAATCAAATCAACCAATATATATATAATATAATATAATATATATATATATATATATATATAATATATATAAATGATGTATGTTATGTTCTTGTGAACGTTGTTTGTTTGGTCTTTTGAAGCATTGAAAAAAGAACAAAACAGAAAAAACAGACAAAGATCAGAATGTTATATATTCAACCGTTGCTCTGTTCCTGTTTGATCAATTATATGTATATATTGTTGTGTCTATCCACACTGAAGAGGCGTGAAACGTCGAAACACGTGTCTGTGGATGACTTATATATATATATATATATATAATATATAATAATATATATATAATATATAATAACTCGTCGATCCGAGGCAGTTTGCATTTTCACATGGCGCTAATACTCTTGGAAAAGGTATGCACCCAACTAATCTCCTTCAGCTATAGGAAATAGTAGAACAGATTGGCCTCTTAACCTTGGTTAGGCAACCAGTCTAGGAGAAGGAAAACTGAATTAAACCGGCTAAACTCGCATAAGAAATTGACTGTGTTGCATCCTGCTTCGGCGGGGTTGTAAATAAATAAAAGTAAGTAAAGACTCGGGCGCGGCCTTATTCGGCATTAGCCTGACATCGAGGGAGTCTATCCCCTTTTCACTAGCGCTAGACCAAGGAGATCATTTTAGCGTCTGAGTGGAGCGCTACACCTACCATCAGCTCCTCACTTTACCGCACAGATCCCTATGCTACTCATACGCTGAGTTTGCGAGGGCCGGTATCGAACCAGGAACCTTGTGATTCCTAGCCAAAACGCTCTACAAATGTATATTAATAATCGTGTTCCTTAATTTTAAGTCAGTTATCTTGCAACACCTCTCGCTTAAAAATGAGACTGTCCAACTTCTCAAAGATGGAATGCAAAAAATGTAAATCCTGATCATCTTTTTTGCTTATTTCACAGCGAAAAATTTATTTTGAGTGTCGTCATCTCAGCTATATAATGACCATTTCGTTTATATAAAGAAGAAAGGAAGAAAAATTATAACACAGAAAAATTAAAAAACTATATGCTACACAGAAAAATATAATAAGAAAGAAAGACAGAAGGACAGAGTAGAAAGATAGAGAGAGGGTTGAGCATGCGCGAGCGATTACACACTAATCGTTTTCACTCGAACATAATGAAGAAATGAAAAGAAGGAAAGAGTGGAGAAAGTTAAATCAATATTATATACGTTTGCATTTTTTTTGCACTAGCTCTAAAATAAGTATATCGAATGTTGCAATAATTAAATTACCATACTGTGGTATATCCACAGGTTCTGCTTATATGTATAAACGTGTCTGTGGATGAATTATTAATTATATAATATATATATATATATATAATATATATATATATATATATATATATAAATGACTGTAAGACTTTAAAATTTACTACAAATCAAAATTGCAGGAGTAAAAATGTAATTATTTACTAGACGCACACACCGCGAAAAACAATACGTCAGAAATTCAAAATGGCCATTTATTTTAGCTAAACAACTATAGACACAGAATAAATAACTGGATCCCAGCAAATTATACCCGTATGACAACACTTCGCTCAAACGATCACAATTTTAACAGAGAGCTAAATTCACAATCATTGAATAACTGAGAAAGATATCAACATGAAATCGGTAATCGAAAAATAAAATAAATAAATAAAAAAGGAAACCAAATGGATTAAAAAATTAAAAAGTTGTTATCCATTTGACTTAGAAAATCTGACAGCCCATTCTCGTAATAAATGTAGGAGTCACTAACACTTATAAAAATAAAGAAACATACTGACCACCCAATTGAAATGATCAACTCCAATCCTAAATGAAAAACTCATTAGTCAGGTGGTATCAACATAACACACACAGACACAGAAACACACACACACACACACACACACACACACACACATAATATATATATATAGTTTAGAAAAGTTTACACAATAAACATGGATCAGTTAAACTCTTGTGTTTACAGGAAAAGTTAGCGAGAATTAGATTCCTGGATAGGA
>CM042140.1:122515452-122547952 GCA_023376005.1 Doryteuthis pealeii
ATCTGTCAAGCAGTTTCTTCTTTTCTTTACTTTTTTCTGTGCTTTGTTTGTTGGTTTGTTTCGGAATGTAAAGATTCTTCTAAAGTTATAGTTAGTCTTAAAAATAAACATTACATTGTGTTCATCTGCTTTTTCTAACTACAGTCAAAATATTAGACGCTAGAATGACATTTTCTGTAATTAAATTTAACAGTTTTTCTCCTGTTTAGATAACAGCATTAACAACTTTTGTCCTAAAATATTGATAATTTTAAAATGATCTACCGTGGCTTATCAAATATTGCAGAAAATGCACATTTTTTCGTCGCCAGGAACAGAGGATAAAATTAAGTAACGGCTAAATATAAAAACAGTTACAACTTGATATACATGCTTATTAGATACCGTAGGTAGAGTACAATACAACCAGTCAAATACTTTTAAAAGATTTCTTGATTTCTAATTTGAGTAAACATTTTACTGAAGATAACTTAATTTGTTCCATTTTACTTCGGAAAAGATTGGCAATTCCTCTGAAATAAATGAATAACCCATCATGGTTATCGACGAATTAATTGACCAACGGATAAGTTAATCTAATTGAGTAAATAAACTTAATTAATCTTGGTTAGCTATATTATTTTTTTTAGAAAAGAAAGCAAGATTATAACGGAAATGCCATATTCTAAGATTATCAAGTAAACAGAGTTGTGGCAAAAGTATTATTTGATATCTATTTTCAAAGGATTTTATCTGAGAATTTATGTTTAAACAGGATGATATTTGAATATTATTAAAGATTTTATTTAGGAATCATCTAAAAATAATTAAATGTGAATTAATCTTTTAAAGGGATTATTTGAGAAATTTATCTATTAAAAGAGTTATTTGAGGATCATATTTAAAGATTTATTTAAGAATTTAACTTTAAAGGGGTTTATTAAGGATCTATTTCAAAATGATTTTATTTGATGATTTATTTTTTAAAAGCGTTTTATTTTTGGATCTATTTCAAAAAGATTTTATTTGAGGATTTATCTTTAAAGATTAATCAGGATTATTTTCAAATCATTTATTTGAGATCTATTTTTAAAGATTATTTATTTAAAGGATTTATTTGAGAATCTATTTTTAAAACGTTCATTATGGTGTTTTGCTTCTAATTTTTTTCTTATCTAGAATTATTTGGAGGAAATTTTATGTAAAGATCTGTTTGAAGAGTATCTTATTCAGGATATTTTTATTTTAAGGATTTTATTCAGACATCTAATTATTTTTTTACTTTAAATCAATTATATCCCCATACTATATGAAATGTACAATGATAAAAAAAACAACATTATTCCAATCCATACAATGGAACTGCAGTAAAGCCAAGCTGCGGGGCGTAACCACTTTTATCAATTGCGTAGGAGCTAGTGTCAACTCTGCAAATCGATGTTTTGATGTATCGGGGTTTGTTATCAAGTAGTCATCGTCTACTGCTCAAATGTTCGGTAATCAAATAACTTATTATCTAGAAGAAAAGACTATAACTTGTGCTAGCCAACTTTCTTTTTTCTAATAGGAAAAACTAAGTAATTCCGCAACAGTATAGAATTTAAAAGAAACAAACTAAACCAGTAATAGATTAAGACTGTGTGCTCAATGTTTAAAAAAAACGTGACTCCTACAGTGCCAACCACTTGCGGAGAAGATTAAATGCAAAATGTCTAATAACGAGCTGATCTATTATCCAGCACAAGTATCGCTCAAAAAACCCGCCAATACATTCCTTTATAAAACATTCAAATGAATTCCTTGGTAAAATCTCACTCAGAATGCGTAATTGGTTATTTCATAGGCTGTGCAAATCGTCTACACTAGGGTTATCAACCCCAAGGACTGAAAGGATCATTACCCCGTTGGAGTGAGTCAGAGTGGACTAAAAGTGGATGAAGTAGACGTAATTTCCAACATCTATAATGCTTATTTGTATCTGTAAGAAATTCATAGGAAATGCATTTGATCATAATATCAGGATGTGATCCAAGGATGTCGGTTGGTAGCATCAAACCCCTCATCAGGTGACCCCAAGTCGATGAAATCAAAAATAAACTTATGGCCAGGTAACAAAAATAGGAAATATGAATGTCAACTTGAAGACAAACAGCTTTTTATACTATCAATTTTATAGAAATTTCATGAATGAATTGATTGATTAAAAATGCTACAGAATATAAAACTTTTCATGATAAATCATTCATTTATTCAATAATTAGAGCTCACCTATCGGCCTATATTTTGTCACTTTCCCATTATCTCAACATCTTATAACTGGTATATAATAAAAAGGAAGTGCTTTTCATATAAGGAATGGGTCAGCAACCCGAGTTCAAATCATGAAGGAGACTGCATGCGTTTCACTTCGTGCTAATACAATTGCGAAAGGCATATTCATATATTCTCCTACTAGCTATGAGTAAATAGGAGAAGAAACAGTGTTCTTTAGCCAAGATAGATATAGGCTTTAAACTTAAATGTTAAGCTAATCTATCCTATCTATCTATCTATCTATCTATCCATCTCTGTCTGCTGTCTACGTCGTCTATCTGTCATCTCTGTCTCTGTCTCTGTCTCTCTCTCTATATATATTATGTGAATGTTATATTATTCACAAATTGGATAACTCAAACGTACATATAAAGACTGTGATAATTATAAACAGCAGTGCATGTGTTATATATCTAAATATACGAAGTATAGTAAAATAAATAGATGAAACCCTAGTTTAACGGATATAATTTATTTCGGTTAGTTCGCCTATTCAGATCTGATTCAGAATGGACCCATTCTGAAATCAGATGTAAAGAGGCGAAGTAGCCAATAATTTATATCTGCTAAACTAAATATTTCTCTCTCTCTCTCTCTCTCTCTCTCTGTCTCTCCTCTCTCTATATATATATATATATAATATATATATGTATGTAGTATGTGTTTGTGGTGTGTGTGTGGTGTGTATTATCTATCTATCCATCTATAATATATGGTGGTTTTCATTCAATAAAAGTATTCACATTCAAAGCAGCACTGATAACGAAGTAGTAACATGTATTAACATTTTTAAATTGATTTTAAAAATTTTTTATGTCTCATTGCAAACGGGGAATGCAGTCTCGCAGAAAACTGATATGATAGTTGAGTCGTCAAAACTGAACGTTGCACTCATCATTAATCAGATCTGATATCAGTAAACATGAAACTTTACAATATCTGCTGGTTTACCATAAATATCAACGATGGTTTTGTTTACTACATATACTATATGGCCCTTGATATGTTCATATCTATCACTTCGTTATAAATTGTTCCCTTTCTTGTACATTCATGCTCAGACACATTAATTATTTTTCTACTTACATCAGTGAAACATCCTTTATCACATTCTATTTGGGCCTTCAGATATCTATCATAGAGAAATATATATATATATATATATTATATATAATTATATATATATATATATATATATATAATATACACACATCACACACACACACACACACACACAACACATATATAAATATAATAATATATATATATATAGTTATCATGATAATAACTACTCCAGGGATCTTGAAATTGAAATCTCTTTTTAATTAAAAGAAATAGTCTGCACAAAGTTATAAGCTGACATTTGCACAGGAAAATCGGTAAAACCTGGTGTTGTTCTAACCGGTTGGTGCTTGGTTACGCATATCAACACTTAGGGTACTTAATGCCGAATAAAAGTCTTAACAGGTTACTTTAGTATGCGATTGCTAAGGTACTCCACTAAGTAAACAGGCCATTACTGCTAATAGGTGCATAAAACAAAGCATTAACATTTTAATGTTTAGACGACATATGTCTAATACGCTTGAGGTAACACAGATTTCAAAGAACTGTTCAAATTAACTGACAAGAAAAAAATGTAAAAGTCTTTAAAAAAAATAACTTGCATATATATTTACATTTATATCAACACGAACATACCTAAATCGGTGTATTCCCTGATTTTGTATTTTCTTCAAGCGGTGACAACGAGGAATTTGGTCCGTTAAGTCGAGTTAATCACAATTAGAACAAGTAATGTTTCAATAATGAGAGATGTGTACTCATTATTGCATGTAGGGGTACACTGAGATATAGAAACGAATCTCACAGAAACCAAAAATTTTGGACTATTTTATATAGGCGTGCATGCATCACCACTAACTTTATAGACTAAGCGGAGATCACTGGTTTAAACACAGCCAAACAACAGCTCGAATACGTGGTGTTAACTATTCTAATCGCTGATAGGACAACGTCCATTTTACACTTTATCCCCATTGATGAAGGACTGCCTGCACACCTACACCAATACAGAGAGCACCAAGGAAACAACAAGGAATCTTCACTAAGGACGACCTAACAGTAACAAGGACTCCACTGAGACCATTGTCTGCTTGACTAGGAGCCACAAAATCGTGAAACTACNCCCTTAGATGTGGCACAAGACCAGAAGTATGGGCGCTCAATAGAATCGAACTCACTATAGAATGGTCTACAATCCTAGTTGCTAACCATTACACGCACATGAAGTATCTAGTGGGCTATTATTATCTACTAAAGCTTAGCTTAGACTGGCATAATGGCCAGAAGTATGCGGGCGCCCAATGAGATCGAATTCACTAAGATGGTCTCTACGAAATTACACTACAAGAGGTGCACTTAAATATCCTACCAGTAGGATTTTACACAAGTCATGAGTATTGGGGCATCTAGCGATTGTTCGAACTTGCTTTTCAGTAGTAATGATCTACGAGACTTGCTGTTCCTATTAACACCACCAATGGGACTCACCCATTGTTACTAACAGTATTTTGACAGAGAATTAAATGCAAAAATTGTTTGTCTGACTAGTCAATTTTTCTAATTAACACAACTGCCAAGTTGTGTATATTCAATTATACCTTTCTTCGGCATATAACCCACTTTCAGACAATATTTCGCACCCAGCACGTCAAAATATCTATGGTTGCTACTCTTTTAAATGACCTCTTTGCATTCGCTGTCTGGCAATTGATAAATACCTTTCCGTGGTGTTTGCTAAGTGGCTTGTTGAGCCTGAATATTACTACTGAAAGAAGTCGATCTCACTGTAGTGACTAATAATTGGTGCCTTGCACTTAGACCAAGCTTGATACTAGAAAAATACTTCTTTCAGTCTTGTTCTGTGGAAAGTTTCTATACTGCGACTCACTCTTTATTGCCACTGCTTTGAATCGTTTATTGTGGCGATTTATAAAAAAAAAAACAAAAAAAAACGGTGATACATGCATTTGGTAAAGCCGTTGATTATCTATAAATGTTTTATAATTGCTGATTTCTTAATAGGGTCGTCATGAATCAGTTTCTGTTCTAATTTCTTTTGTAATATTGTTTTTCGCATCCTCACTGGGTGACGTTACTAGTCTTGATGGAAGAATAAGCTAAAGATAGTTTATTCTGTGGACAATCTGTATAATGACCCTCCCCCCTGTTTATGCTAGTGTATGAATACTTTTTATTTTCGATTTAAAAAAAATTACAACCATTGATATGTTGTACGTGATATATATATATATATATGGTGTGTTTTATAATTGCTGATTTTTTTTTTACATCGTTATAAATTAACACTATTTGATTAATTTCTTTTATTTAGGAAATGTCTGAAAATCCAAACACGAACTCCTTCTTTTTTGCAAGAATTGAACCAAGAAAACTTTCGAAATGAAGTCGATCCCGCTAGTGACTAATCCTTTCTGTATTGTGCAACGAACTAAAGCTAAGACCAGTTTATTCCAGGGGAAAGTTCTATACCCGCCGCCCCTTTTATTGCTATTGTCTGACCAATTTTTATGTCACATTTGGAGAAAAAAAGATATTGTTTTCATACTTTCTCCCGTATTTTAGATCGTCGTGGAATTACTTTATTTTCTATCTATGTTTCTCAACATTATAATGTATAATTATTGGAGGTTCAAAGAATATTTTCATTAGAATAAGTCTGAAAATGCCCAACCAAAAATCCGGCTGTACCAGCAATATTTTCAAATAGAGCATCAACTTATCATTGCTTCTCGTGTGACAACAGAATTCTCAACAGACTCCAGTCTCTACACAAATTGACCCCCACCGCAATCAGCAGTGTCATGCCACTAGTAGAGGGACCCGCAAGTGTCAACATCTCTGCAAAAAGACACAATCCAAGACCATCAGCACATCTTCATATATCATCCCAGAGGCAGTCGTCAAACTTACCAATAAGCCCTACCGGCATCTCGACTGATCTCTACGACCATATACTCAACAGATACCAGTCTCTTTCAGAAAATTGACAGACCCCACCCGGCATCTTCCACTGATCTCTACGACCATACACTCAACGATACAGTCTCTTCGAAATGACAACCCACGGCATCTCCACTGATCTTCTACGACCATATCACCCTCAACCAGAACCAGTCTCTTCACAAATACTGAACCCACCCGGACATCTACACGTGATCTCTACGACCATAATCACCCAACAGATCCAGTCTTTCCAAATCGACATGACCCGCCCGGCTCTTCCACTGATCTCCTACACCATATTCACCTCAACAAAGTACCAGTCTCTTCCCAAATAGACAGACCACGGCATCTCACTGAATCTCTTACGACCCATATACACCTCACAAATACCAGGTCTCTTCAAACAATGACAGACCACGGCATCTCCACTGATCTCTACGACCATAGCACTCAGCAGAAACCAGCTCCTTCCAAATGACTGACCCGACCGGCATCTCCACTGATCTCTACGACCATAGCACCTTCAAAGATACCGTCCCTCACAAATTACGCTCCCGGGCATCTCCATTACCCGCTACCACCATATCCCCACCTCAACAGATAATCCACCCTCATTAGCATCAAATTTCTGTCTCTTGCATTGCACTTTTCCCGGCAATCAGCATCTCTTAAAAGAACACTAAAAAAAACATAAATTCTCAACGTCAGAAAAAAAAACCGTTCAGCGCTCTGCAAAGACACCCCCAAACATACAACAACATCTTTCAAATAACATTCCACAAGCATCGTCACCTCCTACAATAATAGCCCTACCGGATTCCCTTCCTTACGACCATAGCACCTCAACGATACCAGTCTCTTCACAACATGACAGACCCACGCAGCGCCACTGAATCTCTATCGCACCATGGATCACCTCAACAAGATTACCAGTCTTTCCAAATGACAGACCCACCGCATCCCACTGATTCTACAACATAATCACCATCAACAGTATACCAGTCTCTTCACAAATGCACAGACCCACCGCATCTCCACTTGATCTCTACGAAACCATAAGCACTCAGCAGAATACAAGTCATCTTCCCAAATTGATGACCTGCCACGCATCTCCTGATCTCTACGACCAATAGCACTCGACAGATACCAGTCCCTCCACAAATTACGTCTCCACGGGCATCTCCATTACCCTCTACGACCATATCACCTCAACAGATAGATCCACCCTCATTAGCATCAAATCTTCCGTCTCTTGCAATGGCATTCCCCGGCAATCAGAATCTCTTGAAAAGACACATAAAAAAAATAAATCACAACGTCAGAAAAAAACCCGTTTAGCATCTCTGCAAAAGACACCCCCAAAGACACAACACATCTTCAAATAACATCTCCACAAGCATCGTCACCTCTACCAATAATAGCCCTACCGGCATCTCCACTGATCTCTACGACCATAGCACCTCAGCAGATACCAGTCTCTTCCCAAATGACAGACCCGCCGGCATCTCCACTGATCTCTACGACCATAGCACCTCAACAGATACCAGTCCCTCCACAAATTACGTCTCCACGGGCATCTCCATTACCCTCTACGACCATATCACCTCAACAGATAGATCCACACTCATTAGCATCAAATCTTCCGTCTCTTGCAATGGCACTTTCCCGGCAATCAGCATCTCTTGAAAAGACACCTAAAAAAAAAAAATCACCACGTCAGAAAAAAAACGTTCACGGTTTTTGGTATTTTCACAAATGACATTTCGATCCTCATATCCTCCTCTGCCGTCCAATTTACTGGACAGGTCAGAAGCATCTCCAATACAGACTTGGTCTGATTCTTTAGTTTATGTGCCTGAATCTTACAATTTCGATGAGCGTTTGCCAGACTTCGAACAGGACATCATATCGTTAATTCAGCCGATATCAATTCCAACTGGATCCCCGATTCCGGGTACGCCGACATATCTGTCCGGATCTCCGTGTCATTGTGCGTCATATCCGGGCGGTTGTCCGCTTGGTGGTGCACCGTCATATCCGACCAGATCTCCGATTCGTGGTGCACCGTCATATCCGACTAGACTCCGATTCGTGGTGCACCGTCATATCCGACCAGATCCGACACCGTCATATCCGACCAGATCTCCGATTGGTGGTGCACCGTCATATCCGACCGATCTCCGATTGTGGTGCACCGTCATATCCGACCAGATCTCCGATTGGTGGTGCCCGTCATCCGACCAGATCTCCGATTCGTGGTGCGCCGTCATTTCCGACCAGATCTCCGATTCGTGTGCGCCGTCATTTCGACCAGATCTCCGATTCGTGGTGCGCCGTCATTTCCGACCAGATCTCCGATTCGTGGTGCACCCTTTTCCGACCGGATATTTTCCAACTGGATCCCCGATTCCGTTTACCCGACATATCGGTCCGGATATCCCAATCGTAGTGCGGCGTCATATCCTGCCGGTTCTCCGATTCGTGGTGCGCCGTCATATCCGTCAGGATCCTCGATTCGTGGTGTGCCGTCACATCCGGCCGGATCCCTCCAATAGTGAGCACATTGGCAACTACGAGCGGCAGACAGAAATGTAAGCTTTCCTCTGATTCTTCAGTTTATGTGCCTGAATCTTACAATTTCGATGAGCGTTTGCCAGACTTCAAACAGGACATCTTCATCCGATATCATTTCTGATTGGATCTCTGATTTCTCCGATGCGTGATGCGTCGTCATTTCCGACCGGATCTTCGATTCGTAGGGCCCCGTCATTTCCGACCGGATCACCGATACTGACCACACCGGCAACTACGAGCGGCAAACAGAATTGATGACCCTTTGCCAGAAAAGTCGAATGAATAGCAAGATTAATATTCAACCGATAATTGATCAATAGTAATGTTATGGTATAAAATATAATCTGTAGATCAAAAAGGGACGTAAAGAATTTTACACCTAGACATAATTCAATTTTAATTAGCCAATACATAACAAAAAAAGGCCTACATTTCTTGGAATTGGAAGCCATGAGGCTGGGGTTCACGACTGGGGACTGACTTGTAATTACTATTAAATAACAATTACAAATAATAATTCCATATTTCTAAAGGACTTATTTACCATTCTGTATGTTTACAGTCAAGTCACGTTGAAAGCATCGGTTCCCGCTAGATCGCCGAGGTTAAGCCGCGATGAGCCTGTTCAATACTTAATTGGGTAACTACTTAAGCAACTGCAGGTACAGTAAGCAATCGAAATAAAAAATCTTACGTCTTTTCATGGTTGAAAATACCGAAAAATTAATGTGTCAAAACATAACAACAAATAAGATCAATTGTTCCCATAAATCTTTGAATTCTTTTTTATTTTTTTATCTTTTTAACATAGTTTTTAATTTTTTTACAGTTACTTACTGTAATTCTTATTTTTTCTTATTATTACAGTTCATCCGAAGATCTTTTTCAAATTTTTTTCTTTTTCTTTTTTTTCTTTTCTAAAATTATGTTTTACGTCAGAAGGCTCGAGCTTGAGCAATAACTGAAGTATTCCATTATAGATTCCTAGAATGTAATCTTTCTCTTGGGATTTTTTTGTTTCAATACCGCCATAATTTCATAAAAGGAACATGTATTAAGTGCCTTATCATAATTGACTTTAGTCACTACCCTTTTAGTAAGTCACTCTGTCTGTTGGGACTGTAAAATACATCGACTGTACCTCTGCGGAGGTGTAAGACCCCTAATTTTTACGTTCAAACCGGATCTCCGATTCGTGATGCGTCGCTTAATCTATATATTAATACTCGTGTTCCTTAATTGTACTACCGCTATCATCTTGAAACACCCTCTGATTAAAAATCAGACCGTCCAAGATGAAAGGCAACAATGTAAATCCTGATTATCTGGTGTTGCTTATCCATCGAATTCTTATTTCTTATGAGTGCCGTTATCTTAGATAAATAACACTGGGGAATCATTTTGGCCAAAATTTCTGTTGAGTTTGACATTTCATTTGATTTAGACTAATATTGGCATGCCGATTTCAAAACTACAGTCCGTTTTCTTCTATCACGTCAAGTTCTTTTTTTCTACAGCATGCTCTTAAAATAAGCAACAATTGTATTGTTTGTCTGTAATTAATATGACTGGTCAACTGATTGCGTTGATTATTTTATTGAAAAGGAAGGAGAATTTTTCAGATCTGGTGACTAGTTTGATTCCCAGACAAAGGGCAAATATCAGCTGATTTGTGAAGCTAGTCTATTTTGCATATTTTGAATAAAAATTTGGTGATTAAGACAAATCTTGGGACACTCACAAGATGTGCAAGCAGTGGGTTGAGAGTTTACGGATGTTGATCAAGAGAACAAGTGATAAGTTGGCATTTGGTATACTAATATAATTGCACACTGTTACTTTCATTCATTGAAAAGCTCACCATATAACAAAAAAAAAAAAAAAAAATCAAATGTAAAATTGAGTATCTGAGTCTACCATCAGCTATACGTCCAGTAACTTATTCAGCTGAAATCCTAGTACCAGTTTACCTTCAACTTCCCTCTCTTGGAGATCTCAATTATGATGAAGAACTCGGTTACAGTAATAATTCGAACTTTAAAACTAAAAATGACCCAGCTGATCGGGTATTCAGCATCAGTTGAATGAGTTGGCCCAAATTTTGGGATTCTCGAAAAAAGCTTTAGAATTCCTAGCATCAAGACTGAATAAGAAAAAATGGCTTGAAAAATAAACGAAGACATTCTACTTTTGATTGAAAGTGGATTTCTACAGTACTTTCAAAATGACAGTAGGTTTTATGCATCGCCGTGACATACTGGAACTTACTTGAGGAATTGGGAATTCCAATTTACAACTCTACTGAATGACAACTGTTAATCGATATCTCAAATCACAGCTTAAAGTGTGTCTTCCTTACCTAATGGTAATGTATATTGTGCAGTCCCACTTAGTCATTCAGTTTGTCTTCATGAAAAATATAAAAACAGTCATTGAGTTCTCGCAATATTATGAACACAGTTGGATCATCGGTGTTGACCTTAAAGTGGTATGCTTCCTTCTTGGTTAGAGCATAAAGTGAAACTGTCCACAGATTGAACACTATAGAGATAACTATACGTGTACATTTTTACCATAATTACTTGCACACAATTTGACTTACAATAACATTTGTATGAACAAGATGAATTTTTACAAATATTACAGACAAGTATTTTTTTTTTCATGGTAAAGTTTTAGAACATTCAATAAAATAAGCATAACAAATTTAGTAGATGCTCTATTTTTATGGTTTTTGAAAGAAATCGAGAATATCCTGTCGCACAAAAAATTGATGTGATATAAAAAAACAAAAAAAATAGGGTAATTTTTGGATTTAGAGGTAAAAGAAAATAGTTAAAAACGAGTCAGATCCAGCTTAATTAAAATTGTGTTACCAGTGTAGTGGATCATTGCGTTTTTATTATGAAAAAAAGAAGAAAGGTAAGCAAAAGGATATGCTAAACACAAAAATATAACGAAGAAAGAGTTGGGGAAAACAGAGCATTAGTACGCTTTCTTCTTTTCTTTCTATTTATTTTTCTCTTTAAAGCTGCTTTTTTCTTTCTTTCATGTGGTTAAATAGAAAAAAAGATGAGTTTTTAAAAAATGTTTTAAAAAATTGATTATCCATCAAGACTAAATAAAAAAAAACGTCTTCGGCATAAAATAACCCACCAAGGGTTGACATGCCGTAAAATCCAACGAAACAACCAAATCTCTTCGTTGCCGTTACTGATAATAAGAAAACCAGTTGGAACAATCTTAAGTTATGTGGATTAGAATTCGGCAATACATGTTTATTCCTATGTTTAAAAAAAAGTTTTATGTCATTTCATTTGCGTGGAAAACGTATAAATAGCGAGAGTCACAGACAGACAAGGCCTATGAGGTGAGTGGTTCTTCCTTGCTGTTGTTAAAAGTATCAAGTACAACGTTCATCTCGTGTTACTTGAAGATGAAATTAGAACTGACAACTCACTGGCTTTAACTGAGAGATACCATGAACTATATAACTCTCCAGATTTACCATCTTCTAAATCATGACAACAGTAAACTATGAAATAATCTATAATATACACAGATTCATTGCAATGTTAGCATAATCTATAATGTTACCTTTCTTCTCTTATTAATTTGTTCATTTATTTATACTAGGAAATATATACACACTCCGGTTGCAAATATTTAAGTTTTAATGTAATAAAATATTGTATTAAATTAGAAATGATCTGCAAATCTAGTTTGTTAACCATTACACCATGGAGGAACACCCTATAGGTATTTACTAAGCTTAGCTTAGGTGTGGCATAAGGCCAGAAGTATGGGGCGCCCAATGAGAATCGAACTCACTAAGAATGGTCTACAAATCTAGCTTGCTAACCATTACACTACAAGAGGTGCACTTAAATATCCTACGAGTAGGATTTGACACAAGATCACAAGGTATGGGGCATCTAGCGAGGTTCGAACTTGCTTTTCAGTAGTAATGGATCTACGAGACTTGCTTGCTTCCTATTACACCACAATGGGACTCACCCATTGTACTAACAGTATATTGACGAGAATAAAATGAAAAAATTGGTTTGTCTGACTAGTCATTTATTCTAATTAACCACAGCTTGCAAGTTGTGTTAATATTCAATTATACCTCCCTTCGGCAATACCCCTTTCAACAATATTTGCACCCAGCCACCTCAAAATATCTATGGGTTGCTACTCTTTAAAAAGACCCGTGTTGCATTGCTTTCGTCTGGGACAATTGATAAACACCTTTGCCGTGGTGGTTTGCTAGATGGCTCGTTGAGCTGAATATTACTACTGAAAGAAGTCGATCCTCACTGTGTGACTAATAATTGGTGCCTTGCGCTAGACCAAGCTGATACTAGAAAATATCTGTCAGTTTGTTCTGTGGAAAGTTCTATACCTGGACTCACCTCTTTATTGCCACTGTTGAATACGTTTATGTCGCGTTTATAAAAAAAATGTACTACATTAATATGTGGTAAGCGTGATATATATATATAAATGTTTTATAAATTGCTGATTTTTTAACATCGTCATAAATTAGATTCTATCTTAATTATTTTTCCAGCAATTGTTTTGGTATAATTTTTGGTATTCTTAAATTAAGACTGAGCTAAGACTAGTTTATTCTGTGGAAAGTTCTGGAACCGCCCTCCCACTCTTTATTGAAAGTATTAATTTATTTTATGTCACGTTTATAAAAAAATAAGTTCTACATTAATATGTGGTAATATTATATTTATATATAATGCTTTATAAATTCATATTCTTAATATCGTCATAAATTAATTACAATTTTGATAATTTTTATATTGTTTTTTTTTTTTTTTTTTTTTTGTATCTTGTATATTCTTAGAAAAGCTGTACCATTTAAGAATTCACCCCAACAAACCTTCCGAAGTGAAGTCGATCCTTACTGGGTGACTAATTATTTATGTGTTGTAGAAGACTAGTTTATTCCGCGGAAAGTTCTATACCAGCCCCACCTCTTTATTGCCATTGTTGAATTCTTTTATGTCGCGTTTGGAGAAAAAAAAAGATTTGTTTTCATACATTTTCTCGTATTTTAGGATCGTCGTGAATTACTCATTTTCTATTATTCTTTTCAACATTTATCGTATAATTATTTGGAGGTTAAAGATTTTTCATTAAGAATAATGTCTGAAAATTCCTCAACCAAAAATTCCGGCTGTTCACAGCAATATTCCCAACAGGGCATCAACTTCTTCACTGCTCTATGTGACAACAGAATCTCAACAGACTCCAGTCTCTACACAAATGGCACACCCACCAGAATCAGCATCGGCACTAGTGAGAGACCCACAAGTCTCAGCATATCTGAAAAAGACACCTCCAAAGACATCAACACATCTTCAAATAACATCTCAACGAGCAATGTCATCTCCCCAAATGACAGACCCACCGGCATCTCCACTGATCTCTACGACGATAACACCTCAACAGATACCAGTCTCTCCAGAAATGGCAGACCCACCGGCATCTCCACTGGTTTCTACGAATATAGCACCTCAACAAATACCAATGTCTCCACCAATGACAGACTCACTGGCATCTCCACTGCCCTCTACGACGATATCACCTCGACAGACACCAGTCTCTCCCCAAATGACACCTCCACTGGCATCTCCACTGCCCTCTACGAAGATATCACCTCAATAGATACGACTCTCTCCCAAATGATACCTCCAATGACATCTCCACTGCACGCTACGACCATAACACCTTATCAGATACCACTCTCTCCACAAATGGCATCTCCACTGGCATCTCCACTGCTCTCTACGACGATATCACCTCAATAGATACGACTCTCTCCCAAATGATACCTCCAATGACATCTCCACTGCACACTACGCCTATAACACCTTATCAGATACCACTCTCTCCCCAAATGACACCTCCACAGGCATCTCCACTGCCTCTACGAAGATATCACCTCAATAGATACGACTCTCTCCCAAATGACATCTCCACTGCACACTACGACCATAACACCTTATCAGATACCACTCTCTCCCCAAATGACACCTCCACTGGCATCTCCACTGCCCTCTACGAAGATATCACCTCAATAGATACGACTCTCTCGCCAAATGATACCTCCAATGACATCTCCACTGCACGCTACGACCATAACACCTTATCAGATACCACTCTCTCCACAAATGGCATCTCCACTGGCATCTCCACTGCTCTCTACGACGATATCACCTCAATAGATACGACTCTCTCCCCAAATGATACCTTCAATGACATCTGCACTCAACGACCATGAGACCTTATCAGATATGACTCTCTCCCAAATGACACCACCATTGGCATCTCCACTGCTCTCTACGGCGATATAACCTCGACAGACACCAGTCTCTCGCCAAATAACACCACCACTGGCATCTCCACTGCCCTCTACGACCATATCACCTCATCAGATATCATTCTCCCCCAAATGACACCTCCACTGGCATCTCCACTGCACTTTACGACCATGTCACCTCCGCAAATACCAGTCTCTTCACCAATCACAGACCCACGAGCATCCCCACTGCTCTTTACCATCATAGCCCCTCAGCAGATACCAGTGTCTCCGCAAATGACACCTCCACTAGCATCTCCACTGCACTCCGCGAACAGATCACCTCAGTAGATGCCAGTCTCTCCCCAAATGACACCTTGACGGGCATCTCCACTACTCTCTACGACCATATCACCTCAACAGATAGATCCACACTCATTAGCATCAAATCTTCCGTCTCTTGCAATGGCATGTCCATGGGAATCAGCATCAATTGAAAAGACACCTCAATGGGCATCACCACGTCTGAAATAAACCTTTCATGGGTTTCGGTATCTTTACAAAAGACATTTCGATCCTCATATCCTCCTCTGTCGTCCAATTTACTGGACAGGTCCGTAGCATCTCCAATACAGACTTGGTCAATCAGGTCATTATCATCAGAATATCAACACCGGTCTTCGACAACAATATCATCTTCTCTACGGGCATTTTCAACAGCATCAACCAGTCAATCTGCACCTACGTGTGGCCGACAGAAATATCAGCTTTCGTTTGATTCTTTAGCTCTTGTGCCTATATCTGCATCCAATTTTGATGACATTTTGCCAGACAAGTCAAATGAAGAGCAAGACATTGAAGAGGACATCATGTTGATTAATATTCAACTGATAATTGATCAATAGTCATATTATGGTATGAAATACAATCTGTCGATCAAAAGGACGTAAGGAATTTTACACCTAGACCTAATTCAATTCTAATTAGCCATAGAATAAAACAAATTCAGAAGAAGCTTCAGTAATCTAACTATTTCGAGTGTAGAGTACCCTCTCATTGCCATTACTCCCAGGTTCACTCTGACCTAGAGTGGTAGTTTGATCCTTGGTTCAAATAGGTCAGTTTGAAAATTGTTCGTCTTTGATAAGACCATATGAAAAGACGAAACACCCTAAAAACCAACTACATAAAAAGTGCAATGAACGCGATTCCCTTACCCCTCGGAATAAAATAACCCGAGACGGATTGATATGCCGTAAATATCAATAAATTAATAAAAAATATAATTTTATAAGCATTTTACCTTTTTTTTAAAAATATTTCAAAGTAAAGACCCCCCCCCCATATTTTTATTATATTTTTCAGTGACCTCAGTGGAAGGCTGAAGAACTACTCGGTCAAAACAACAAATAAGATCAATTGTTCCCATAAATCTTCGAATTCTTTTTTATTTTTATCTTTTTAACATAGTTTTTAATTTTTTTAATTTCCAGTTATTTACTGTAATCATTTTTTTTATTACAGTTCATCCGAAGATTATATTTTCCGCCAGAAGGCTCGAGCTTGAGCAATAACTAAAGTATTCCATTACAGATTACTATACTCAGAAATCGCACAAAGATTCTGCCCAGGATTTAATCTTTCTCTTGGAGAATTTATTGTTTCAATACCGCCATAATTTCATAAAAGGAACATGTATTAAGTGCCTTATCATAATTTACTTTAGTCACTACCTTTTTAGTAAGTCACTCTATCGGCTGGCACAGGAAAATACATTCACGGTACCTCTGCGGAGGTGTAAGATCCCTAATTTTTACGTTCAAACGATCTCCGATTCGTGATGCGTCGCTTAAATATATATCAATACTAGTGTTCCTTAATTGTACGGCCGTTATCATCTTGCAACACCCTCTGATTTTTAATCAGACTATCTAAATCGTCCAAGATCAAAGGTAACAATGTAAATCCTGATTATCTGGTGTTGCTTATCCATAGAATTCTTATTTCTTATGAGTGCTGTTACCTTAGATAAATAACCATTTGGCCAAAATTTCTGTTGAGTTTGATTTTTCATTTGATTTAGACTAATATTGGCATGCCGATTTCAAAACTACAGTCAGTTTTCTTCTATCACGTCAAGTTCTTTTTTTCTACAGCATGCTCTCAAAATAAGCAACAATTGTATTGTTTGTCTGTAATTAATATGACTGGTCAACTGATTGCGTTGATTATTTTATTGAAATCTTTCAAATCTGGTGACTAGCTTTATTCCCAATCAAAGAGCAAATATCAGCTGATTTGTGAAGCTAGTCTATTTTGCATATTTTGAATTAAAATTTGGTGATTAATACAAATCTTGGGACACTCACAAGATGTGCAAGCAGTGGGTTGAGAGTTTACGGATGTTGATCAAGGAAACACGTTATAAGTAGACATTTGGTATACCTATGGTTTGACGAGAGCCAAAATATAATTGCATAAACTTACTTTTATTCAATGAAAAGCTCACCATACAACAATAAAAACAAATGTAAAATTAAGGATCTGAGTCTACCATCGGCTATACGTCCAGTGCCTCATTCAGCTGAAATCCTAGTACCAGTTTACCTTCAACTTTCTTCTCTTGAAGATCTCAATTATGATGAAGAACTCGTTACAGAAATAATTACAGCAATATATATATATATATATATATATATATATATATATATATATAAATTATTTCGTATGTACGTGCCGACTTACAGCTCAGAAATGATGTTATTCAGATTCAAAATCTTATAACTAATAAACACACCAAATTTGGTTATTTATTTTACTGATTAAGGGTAATTAATCAATTAAACAAAAATCAAACGATTTGCAGTAAGTGTCGCTGGCTGCTGCTGCTAGCTATATCAGCAGTGATTCAAAATATCTGCTACAACTATTATTTTGAAATAAAATAAAATAGTAAACATTACTCTATAGTAAAAAAAAAAAAAAAAAAAAAAAAAAAAAAAAAAGCAGCATTTTATTGAGTACAATTGTTTTTGATCTTGTACGAAGTATTAGAAATTTTTGGGAATTAAAAGAAATCAACTTTTCGAACAAAGAATATCTTTTTAAATGTATTAAAAAAACGAAATTATAATTCGAAAACATTTACATATACGAACAAACAAAACTTAAATATAACACTTTTTTACTAATACTTTCATATGAAACTGAAAACTTTTTTGAAATTAATTTATTCATAAAATAAAGAAATTTGAATTAATACGCGAAATATTCCACCAACAAATAAGCTAATGTTTAGTCATTAGCTCTTTTGTTTTAGGGGTAAAAAAGAAATGAATTACAATGTTACATTTTATTATCAACTTAACAAGCAATTAAAAACTGAATTTGAAATTGTCTTATGTTTGAAACATTTTAGAAAAAAATCATTCAAAACATTCTCAAGTTACTTTTTACAATATTATTCTCAATGTAAATAAAAAAAAAACTCGCAAATTCTTAGCGATTTAAAAAGGGGATATAAAAAATTGGATACCCATATATTATTATTTTCCAAATTGCTAACTGGATTGGAAACCGTGAAACCTTTGGTAGACAACAGTATTCTATTTACAACATAACACTTGCTGAGCTTTGGTGTAGAATACAAAGTAAGTCATTAAGGATATCCAATCTGTTACGTCAAATTTACTCCTCTATATTTAACACAATGACACTTGATTAAATGTTAGCTTCAAATTTTTTGACCATTCAAAATTTTAAAAAAATCCTGATAATTAAAAAAGAATTCAGCTTACTGAAATAATGAAAATTATGAACGAAAACAATATTTTCGCACCATTGAATCAATTGAAATTTAACGTAGCCAAAAACAAGTTATGACTACCGGTTTTTTTAATCTATGAAAAATCAACTAACTGTCAAATTGTCTCAAGAAATTTTGTAATTATTCATCTATTGATGAAAATATGTTAGAAATATTTTTTCCTAAAATATTTTCTTTACGAGGTATCCTCCCCGTATTTTATTTTATGAAATCTGACAAAGATGAACAGATAAAAAACGATTTTCAGTTTTTTTTTCTATAAAGATAAGTCTGAATAATTATATCAGAAGATTTTTATAAGTTTCTACACGGGATTTTTTTAGTAAAGGAAAAATGAATTCTGAATTCTGCTAAAAAATGTCAATATTATGATTTTTTTTTAGCAGAATTCATGTTTCTTTACTAAAAATATTTATGTAATAAGTGTAAAAATAAAAGTTAATTTTTTGCTGAACTAAAAAAATAAATCCTGAAAATGTTCCCCAAATTTCTTTCTTTGTTTTCCGAAAACTATTTTAAATGTAAACAAAAAAAAAAAAATAATATAGGTAACAAGAAAATATGCGCCGATTTTCATTTTAAAACGAATTAAATTAATTAATCGATTATTTAAGGTCAAATTTTTATTTTAGTCGAAAAGTAGTAACATAATAAGCATCAGTAAAAAAAAAGGAAAATAATATTAGATAGGTAATTAATTTTTAATACATTTTAAACACTAAATTCTGCCAAAACTTCGACCAAGATGGGCGCTTTCTGTGAAGTAAATTACGTACTAAAACATACGCGTTATTGAAATTTTAAAACACTTTCTTTTAGAAATCAATAACAAAAAACATTAAAAACACTATATACAGAAAAATTACGAAACTTTTGATATTTTATTTTAAATGAAATATCTCTTTTTTGTTCCAAACACTAAGTTAAACTAAAAATACAAAAAAAGTATAGATAAATAAAAATATAAATAAAAAAAAAAATAAAAAATAAAATCTTGCGTTTTTTGTTTACAAAAGTCAGCTAGAAACCTATTAAAAATACGGTGTCCAATAAGAGCCCAGTTGGATAAACAAAATATTACCAAAAAGATCAGAGAATTATCTGATTTTAATTAAAAGTTTTCAGTGTTGACTTATTAATAAATGAATTCTTTCCTTTAAATTTATGAATCGTTTCAATCTAACTGATTCAATGGATATAAATGGAAAATCTTTAAAATAATTATTACCGTTCGCGCCATCCACATGAGCGTTGAGAACAACTATTTGTATACCTAATTAATAGACAGAATTCATTTAAAATATAAATCGCTTAATTACAAGTTTTGAATTTCATATTCTTAGATTCTATGAAATATTTAATAACAAGACTACTTTAGTATGGTTTTCTAATAATTTTTGGAGAAAACTCAACTGGAAATTTAGGCCCCCGCCATTTTAAACAGAGAAAATATTGATGTATGATTTTTTCACTGAAAATAAAAAATAAAAATTATATTTCATATACAACAGAGTAAAAAAAATCTTTAAAAAATAAAATAAATTTTTTTTACATTTAATTTTCCGATTTTCACTATTTATTTTCTACCAAAATGTAAAATACGTATGGCATCAAATTCTTGGTGTCTAAAAATTTTTACGAGACATCTTACATTCTTAATTCATAGCTTTTTATTTTATATTTTTTACACGGTAATAAAGAAAAGACATTAAAACAATATATTTATCACTGTCAATCAACTGGCATTTACGTAACTTTTAGAAAAATAAAACTGTTCCCGACTACTCAGCTTCTTTTTATTGTTACATTTTAATAGGATAAAACCAGAATGAATTAAACGAATTCATTTTCTACCATTCTAACTCAACTGGGCAAAAAGAACTAGCTTTTAGAAAAATGAAATTGTTTCAAACCCCTCACGAGTTTAAGGTTACATTTTTTCAAATGATATTTTAAATATAGGTATTTACCCAACCAGTTAATCACAGATAGGATGTGACACAAGGTCGCAAATATGGGGAACCCAGCGAGGATCGAACAAGCTATTCAGTAGTAAAGGACCTATGACAGTAGCATGATAACGATGACACCACGATGTGATTTTTTCCTTATTTACTCAAAATTGTTTATTACGCGTATGATGGGACACAATTCTGTAAGTATGTGGCATCCAGCAAGGATTGAACTCACTATTCAGTAGTAATGGATTTACGAGACTACCTTGCTAACCATTACACAATTATGGGACTTCATTTTCTTTACCCAACCTGTTCGTCACAGGTAGGTTATGGCTCAAGGTCGAAAGCAATGGGAATCTAGCGAGTATTGAAATCACTATTCATTAATAATGTGAGACTAACTTGCAAACCCTTAAACCACGAGGGGATGCTTTTAATATTAAAAATGTAAACATCAAAAAAGATAATTCCTAAAATAAACTAATATTATAATATACAAATTCTTAGCTTTGTTTAACGTTAAATATTTATAAACGAATAATTTTCGTTCTAATGAAAACTCATTTTTTTATCTATTCAACCATAGATGGGCCCCCAACAGATACCACAACTCTGGTCAAAGTGGACCTGGGAATAATAACAATCAAAGGGTACTCTACACTTCGAAGAGCTCCAGAATTAGAACTTCACAATTAAATGCAGTTTAATGTCATACCCAGGACACTAAGACACTCAGCCAGCACATATATGATAAAATGAGATGGAGATTTGTTATAAGAACAATACGGTTGGAACAATCATATAGGTGCTAGGGCTTGACGTGGCCAGCTGATTGTTTGGGGGGTGTCCAACCGTGGAGTGTTGCATATCATAGACTGCTCAACTACCTGGATTCCGTCCATAAGCATCATGGGTCACAACCACGGCCTACAAGTGAACAAATTAGAAGCAGAGGTGCAGTCGGAATATTCTACAGGTGCGGCCGATTGAGCTAAATAAATAAGGACACATATTTAATTCTTTGCTCCTTTTAGTTATTACCTTTTTTTTAGTGATAATAAAGAAAATAAACTAAGAGAATATTTATCACCACTCTAATGCAACAAGGAATTAATAATGAATTTATGTTTTTGTAATATGTAAAAAAAGTTTTAAGAAAAATAAAATTGTTTCAAAAAACACTAAAAAATTTAAGACAGCACTTTTAAAAAATATTTTCAATGTTAACAAACAAAAATAACATTCCCAAAAATAAACAAACACTATAATATACAAATTTTCGGTGATTTTATTATTTTCCTCTTATTCTCTCTTTTGCTCCTGTTTTCTCAATCATACCCTGGTGTTCCTAAAAATGTTTTCGTCTGGTCATGGGCCGGGTACTTTTGCTAGTTCTTAATATTGAAATGATTTATTTGTTTGAAAACTAAAACTGAACAGCAGCACCCCCACCCACAAAAAAAAACAAAAAACTAATCAGTTAATAAAGCAGATAAAACGATCTTAAAAGATTCCCTCATAAACCTATCATTCGCTACTCACAGTTTCATGTGAATATGACCATAAGGCGAGTTGTAAAAAACGCTGTTCTAGAGAATCCTTTAGTATCTCTCTCTCTCTCTCTCTCTCTCTCTCTCTCTCTCTCTCTCTCTCTCTCTCTCTCTCTAATATATATATAATCAAATTTAAGTCAGTTCCAATAAAAATTGAATGACCACGACCAGTAAATTCGGTGAACAACGCGTATGACTTGCATAAACACTAGACTCTAAAGTCTCATCGGCAGTGTATAGTGTGATCTCCCCTCGACTGATTGCACAGCCGAGACTCTACACCCTGGGCCACCAGCCCACGCCACACACGGACCTCAGTAAATCAACTAATCAATGGTAAACGTGCAACTACATAACCATAGTATATCTTATAGTTATATCTGCAACATTACAGAGGACAAGGTCACACCAGGAGTCACGACTCGGTTTCAATACCCCAAAAGAGTTGATATGCCGTAAAACAAAACTAATTATTCATTACATTTTTCTAAGTCAGAAGTGTGGCATCTTGCAAATAATATTGATTTTATCGATTTTATCTTTATTGAGTGCATTACTCACATTAAGATGTTTTGTGAGATTAATGAAAAATAATGATTATATATATATATATATATATATATATATATATATATGTATATGTATCTGTATATATAATCACCGATTCATATCAAGAGTGACAGTATGTAACAGTTTGCCTGAGCAAGTTATGGGATGTTGTATTTGCAAAAGCACATTTATCTCCTCTATGTCAAACATTGTGGCATACTAGTGAAGTACTTGTTCTTCGGAACCTGTGTCCAGTGGCTTCGGTCATTGGACTGGTAAGATATATAATATCAGCATGATCCAGGAGGTAATCCCCCAGGAATCACATGCCCCTCGTCTAAATGGGGTGGGGCTGGGTTTATTGCCCAGTTCCTGAGGCACGTCAAAAGAGAAATGAGGGGGGGGGGTCACGCAAAATTGGCATGGTGGGATGCCAATAAATACTTACTAGTGACGAGAACGTTCGTGGTATTATGATTATTGTTATTAAGAAATAGACACAACGACTCCAGGTGAAATCCTTGACGAAGCTGTTTTCATTTCACATAGTGTTTCCATTCTGATCACGTGGAGGGGTTGGGTAAATACATAATTCTAAGAATATATTTGTCGAAGGGAATAAGGATTTAGGGTTTAAGATGAATTGACCCCAGGAAATTTCCATTATCTAATTTACTTTTATTTATTTATTTTTTCTCTTTCATTATTTCAGCATTTCTTCATTGACTTTCCTTCTTTTTCTCATTCCATTTGTTTTTTTCGATTCTTTTCATTATTATTTCATTCTTTTTCTCATTCTTTTCTTTACTCTTTTATCTGCTTTACTCGTTTTTTGTTTTTCTTTCTTTCTTTCTTTCTTTCTTTCTTTCTTTCTTTCTTTCTTTCTTTGTATTTATTTCACTCATTAAATACTTTCTTCTTTTTTTCTTCATTTTTCTCTTTCATTTCCGTTTATGAATTTTCTTCCTTTCTTTTTTCTTTCATTTTTTCTTTCTTTTCTTTTACTATTTCTTCTTTTCTCTTTTCGATCGTTTATCAAATTTTTGTTTTTATTTCCCGCTTTTATCGTTTATTTATTTATTCATTTCCTTTTTTCCTTCTTTCTTTCCTTCTTTCTTTCATTCTTTCTTTCATTCTTTCCTTTTTGTCTCCTCTTCACTACCTATTTTTTCTCTCTCCTTTCTTTTTTTCTTTGTTTTTGACTTCTTTCCTCTTATCTCTTTTCATTCATTCTTCATCTCTTCTATCTATCTTCAACATCCTACCTCTCTTTCTTTTCTCTTTCCTTTCTCTAATTGCTTGTAAAATTTTTCACTCTTTCTTTCCTTCAATAAGAAAAATCCTCTAATTGTAAGATAATTTAACTCACGGCAATGAAACTAAATTCTATCAAAAGCAAAAAAAAAAAAAAAAAAAAAAAATCATTTCGAAATTCTTCATTCTCAACGTCAGACTAACATCAAACGGAAAGCGAAGAAAAGATTTGTTTTCAAAGTTCATAGAGATTTTTTTTGAAGAGTAAAAACTTTTTCCTTTTGGATCGGTATTTTCCAAATTAAACATGAAATGCGTGACATTATCACACGATATGGGGCCGGTTTAGCTCAGTTGGTAGAGCAGCCGCCTAGGAATTGCAAAATTCCGGGTCCGATACTGATCCCTGCAAAATCAGTGTATGAGTAGCCCAGATTGGGTAAATCTGATATGTGCGGTAAAGTGGGAAGCTGTAGTGGATGTGGTGCTCCACCTCAGCCAAAAAAAACAATCTCCCTAGTGTAGCGCTAGCGTAAAGAGGATGAAATTAGAACTGACAACTCACTGGCTTTAAGTGAGAGATGCCATGAACTATATAACTCTCCAGATTTACCATCTTCTAAATCATGACAACAGTAAACTATGAAATAATCTATAATATACACAGATTCATAGCAATGTTAGCATCATCTATAAACTTTGTTCTCTTTCTATCTCTCTTTCTATTTCTCTCACATACACACATATACACTAGGTATACCCAATTTTTCATCTGCTAAAAATTTAAAAAACGAATTAAAATTAATTAAATCTATTATTTAAGGTCAAACTTTTGTTTAAAACATAATGACCATCATTAAAAAAATAAAAATATCATTACATATGCAGTTTATTTTTGATACTTTTAAAACGATTTATTTTGGTCAATTTGTTTGCATTCGCCATTTTGGCTCTTTTTAAATGGTATAAAGGGCTTGTTTACAAATTTAATGTAACATTCGCGATTGCAAAAAAAATTACCAAAAATCAGGGAATTATCCGATTTTAATGAAATTTTCAGTATTGATTTATCAATTAATGAATTTTATAATGCATCCGTTATTTTATTTCAAAACTTTAATTAAATATTTTTGCTATGAAAAATTTATATATAGAATTCATTTAAAATAAAAATATTCTGATGTTAATTTTAAAATGTTATATTTTTAGATTCAAAAAATAAATATCTATTTAATGCAAACCTTATTTTAGTCAATCAAAGTATAAGTTTTGAAGAAAAACTCTATTGAAAATGCTGAAAAAATATCGATGCATATTTTTTCTTTTATAAGATAATAGCCAATTAAATAATTATCGAAATGATTTTTTTTACTCATTTCGATAATTATTTAATTGGTTAATCTCCAAAAAATTAATTATTTATTTTTTTAACATTTTATTTTCCGATTTTTGGTACTTATTTTCTTATAAAATATTCTCCATAAAAATTTTTTTCTATTTTTCCTTTTATTTCTACTGTATTTATTATCAAACAAGGACCAACTCGCTAATATTTTACACCCCCAAAGTAAGAGGGTTCAAAGTTAAGTGACCTGAAAAAAATGAGAAAGTTTTGAAATAAAATAAATAATGCATTATAAAGATCATTCATTGATAAATAAACACTGAAAATTTCATTAAAATCCGATAATTCCCTGATTTTTGGTAAATTATTTTCTGTAGGAGGGGGGGATCTAAATTCATTTTGTCAAAAACGGATTTTAGGCCAATTTTGGGTATACCTAATATACACACAATTATAGATACACATCTCCTCTCTCTCTCACAAACACTTACACACATTATTGATACACATGTTTATTTCTATCTCTCAAACACACATACACATAGCAAAAAACAATATCCCTGGCCTAGCCCTAGCGTAAAGAGGATAGACTCCATTGCTGTTCGGTTGATACCAACAATAGGCCTCTCTGTCAACTTTACTTTTTTTTTTACTTTTACTTTTTTGTCAGTATCTGTTTCAACTATCTCCAAGACGACACAATTCTTGAATTCTTCACTTTGTACGAAAACCATAGATATTTCTTTTTTCCGTGACGAGTTAATTTGCTTTTAAGCTCTTCAAATAAGTTAATACCAACATTTTTACAAATCGCCGCCAACAGCCGTGGACTTCCTCCGGCTAGGTTTGACCTTTCAAAGTTTTTCAGAATACCCTTTTCTAGTTACCCGTTTCATCAGCCAACTCCAGCATGAGGGGGGGGGCTTGACGGGATTTTTCTTCTCTTAGACCGGTTGCCTTAACAACGATAAAGAGTCCAGTCTGTTCCACTTCTTTTTTACCCTGTCTGTGTCCCTACGACGATAAGGGAAGGGTAGACTATTATCGGGTATATCAATGTTAAATAAACACACTGAATCAGCCTCAATCATCGCACGGTTTGCCGATTTGGGTCTGATAAAAAATTCCAATTAATTTTGTAATTTATCCTCCGAGATTCAAGGGATTCGTTCAGGGTAGACTGTGAATTCTGGGTCGTAAATTTTTACCAGGCTACCGGACAGACGTTAGTAGAATATGAAATGAATTCCAATGTATATATTTTTAATTTCTCAACTGGAATTAATACTTTTAATAAAATTGAAACTCTAAAGAAAACATAACTTAACATTAATTTAGGATCTGCCAATTTGTTCGCTCATTTTCAATTTTAAAAACGAATTAGAATTAATTAAATCGATTATTCAAGATCAAATTCGAAAAGTTTCAAATTTCATATTGTTAGATTCTAAAAACAAGTATTCATTTAATAACTAGTTTACTTTATTTTTGTTATCTAATAATTTTTGAAAAGTTAGGCCCCCACTCTTTTAAGCAGAAAAAATATCGATATACAATTTTTTTTTCTTTTATAATATAATAAGCAATTAAATAATTATCGAAAAGTGTTAACATAATGAACATCAGTAAAAAAGCAAAATAATATTACATATGTAATTTATTTTTAATACATTTTAAACAATTAAATTTTGCTAAAAATGGCTAAGTGAAGATTTATGATGCACTCTAAACAAACGCTTTGAAAACACTTTCATTAAAAAAATTTAAAAATGTAAAAGTTTCTTAGAAATCAAAAACAAAAATCTTTAAATACACTATGAACAGAAAAATTACTAAATTGTTGATATTTATCTAAATATGATATAATTTTTTCGTTCTAAGCAAGCAGTCGTTAAGAAACCTTATCTTGAGAAGGGAAGCCTTTTTTAACGTAAAATGCCTGGATGTACAGAAGGTCGTAAGTGATAATTTTCTAACCCAGATTGATAAACAAAAAATTATCAAAAATCAAGGTATCATTTGATTTTAATAATTTTTTCAGTGCTGACTTATTAATCGATGAATTTTGTTTTAAATTGCTGAATAGTTTCAATGACACTGATTCAATGGAAATAAATCGAAATTTAAAAAAATAGATATCACACTTTGCGACAACCATAGATGCGTTTGAGGAAACAATTTATATACCTAATTAATTGATAAAATTCATTTAAAATATGAAACGCCTAATTCTAAGTTTCAAATTTCATATTTTTAGATTCTAAAAACAAGTATTTATTTAATAACTAGTTTACTTTATTTTTGTTATCTAATATTTTTGGGAGAAAACTCAATTGAAAAGTTAGGCCCCCTCTCTTTTAAGCAGAAAAAATATCGATATACAATTTTTTTTTCTTTTATAATATAATAAGCAATTAAATAATCATCGAAAAGTGTAAAAAAAAATCTCCAAAAATTATATTAAAAAATTTTTTTTAACATTTAATTTTCCGATTTTCGGTACTTATTTTCTACCAGAATCGCTTCCTTACAATTTTTTTCTTCTATTTACACCTTCGGTCTTTTGTCTTTTTATTCATACTGTAATTAGTTTCAAAAGTATATAACCCATCGATATTTTGCGCCCCTAAAATAAGGGGTGGGTGTGTCAAAGTTAAGTGACCTAAAAAAAAAACAGAAAGTTTTCAAATAAACTAACTAAAGCATTATAAAATTAATTCATTGATAAATCAACACTGAAAATTTCATAAAATCGGATAATTCCCAGATTATTGGTATTTTTTTTCATTGGGGGGGGGGGGGCGTGGGTACATTTATTTATTTTTGTAAAATACGGATGTGACGCCATGTTTGGCAGTACCTACATTAATTCATTATAAGTTTTTTAAAAATTTAAAAGACAGCATTATTTGATGTTGTATAGATTTAAAGTTGTTGCGTAGTGATTCAGTTATACACATTTTTTTTTTACCCCAGTGTTGTTATTTTAACGGTATTGAGATTATAAACTTATCAAGTCCTATACTGAAATAAACTGAAAATTAATATTCGCTTGTAATTTTTCCGAGTATTTAACGATATTTCTATTTCAAAGTAACAATAATAATTATTTAAAAAAAAACACAACATAAAACAGTCCACATTCGCAGTTCTAAGGTCAAAAAGGTCAAAAAGTAAGGACCGAAGTGGAGTGTTGCATGTCATGGACTGCTAATCTACCACGATTTCGTCGTTAAGCACCACGAGTTGCCAACCACGACCAACAAGCAGTCCCATTAGGGGGAAGTCTTTCCCCTCTGCAGAGGTGCTGTCGGGTATTCTAAAGTCCCAACCGACCGGGTTCTCCACCGCAGCATATAACGTTATAAAGTATATAAATAAAAGTGGTGATTTCTCGTACATCTTATACCATAATAAGTCCAACACAACATACTTTTCGCCGTTTCTCGGAACGTCTTCTCGTGGTCTAAAACTTACGCTACGTCGGGCTCGGTGACGTTCCTTTTGTCACACACAAACTACCATTCTCCCACTTTTGTAAAGTCATCCAAACAGTCTTCCTAATTCAAGTCCTGATGAAGGCTGCTAAAACTGAAACGTTATAACGTCGACTACTCCATCAAGAATAAATTCATCTATCTGGAATACTTTGTTTTTTTCTACACACACCACACGCACACACTCGCGCGTGCGCGCACACACACACACACACACACACACACACACACACACACACACACACACATATATATATATATATATATTAATATATATATATATATATATAAGATTTTTGGATGTTTGTTTTTAGCAAAATATATATATGAAATGTCAATATAATTATGGACATTTATGAAGGCGATATGGAGGCAGTTTATTTAATGACATAAAAACAATAAAGAAATGAATGAAACAAATACCAAATCAAGAAATTAAATAAAAAGTTTTTAAAGAAATCAGTCGTCGATGTTGGAAAAACTAGAAATAGTCTGGAAATCGTTGGTAATCAGCTTGGTGTCTTGTCGTGGCTCGTTCTCTCGATGGCCACTAGGCAACTGAGTGAAGAATCGAGACGATGAAATTGGACAAAAAGACCACCTCCTGTGCTCGTAAGTGCTGTCAATGTGAGATTGTCATTTGCAAGAAAGAATTATAAATACAAGATAAACAAACATGATTTTCCCCGAGGTTGTTTGAGATTGTTGATGCGAATCGCCATTTTCCCTTTTAATCTTTTTTGTTTGTCCAAAGCTAAAGATCTTTCAAGTCGATATTTAATTGATGAAATCCATCATTAATCCGCATCAGTGACTCTGAAACTATGGGAAAAAATAGATAAAAAGAGACAGAAAGAAGGAGAAAGAGAGAGAGAAAGAGAAAGAAAGAGAGAGAAAGAAAGAAGAGAGAAAGAAAAAGAAAGAGAAAGAAAAGAAACAGAGAGAGAAGAGAGAAAGAAAGAAAGAGAGAGAGAGAGGGGGGAGAGAAAGAAAAAGAAAGAGAGAAAGAAAGATAGATAGTTAGAAAGAGTGAGAGAGAGAGAAAGAGAGTGAGAGAGAGAAAGAGAGAGAGAGAAAAGAGAGAGAGAGAGAGAGAGAGAGAGAGAAAGGAGAAATGAAACAGAGTTGATAGAAAGAAGGGGAAGAGGGGGTAACACATGAAGGGGCGGTACAGTTGACGATACCAATACCAACGTTTCTAAGTCAATAATTGGTACATAGTTGGTTGGTTGATTGGTTGGTCGGTTTTTACGGCATGTCAACCCATTGGGTCATTTTATGCCGAACTTAAACTTAAACTTGTTTTTCTTATTCAACTCATAGATGGGACCCTAACAGGTACTACTAACCCAGGTCAGAGTAGTCCTGGGAGTAATAGTGATGAAGGGATATTCCACATTCCCCAGAATTGGAACTTCAACATTTGAGGAGGGTGGTCTTACTACCCTGCAGAGGTGCAGTATATATATATATATATATATATATATATATATATATATATATATATAAGTTAGGGTAGTGTAGACATAAAGACAACGGCGCTTGTTAACTGTTAATTTCTCGCCTCTACGATTTTAAAACGTAATTTACGTACGTGCGTATTTTTCTTTTTATACTGTTGTGCGGTGCATTATGGGAAGTGTGGTTAAGTTTGCAAGGCATGATGAGAACGGTGGTTTAGTCAGTGGCGAATTCTGGGGAGGGCATTCAAGTCTATATTGTGTTGTTATTTATCTGTTTATTGTATTAATTTTGTTATTTGTTAATCTTTTCTCCTGTTAAAATTATTATTATTATTGTTCACTCCTTTTTTAACATCAGCGTTAGCTGATGATATTTCACTGGAGTCTGAGTGACAACAAGTCTCCTCAGGTCTCCAGGACTCTTCTGAGTATTCTGGCAGATTGCAGCAGTGCAGTATTCTGGATAGTCTCAATTCTTCCTCTGATTTCCAGATTTTCCAATCTTTTTTCTAAGCTTTTTGGGGCCGTTCCAAGTGCCCCAACTACAATTGGTATCACTTTGACTTTCATATTCCATATCTTTTTCAGTTCTCTGGCAAGGTCCAGGTATTTGTCCATTTTTTCGTTTTCCTTCAGCTTCACCTGTGATCTGCTGGACTGCAAAATCCACCAGTTGACAAGTTCTTTCTTTTTTGTTAATCAACACTAGGTCTGGTCTTCTTGCTGGGAGAAGGTGATCCGTTTTTATCTCAATTCAGAGAATTTTATGCGTTTCGTTATCAAAAACAGATTCTAGTTTATGCATATACCATTTTGTTGTATGGTCAAAATTTAATTTTTTGTATAATTCCCAGTGGATCACCTTTCCAACCCAGTCATGCCTAGTTTTATACTCCCGTTGTGCTAGTTTGCTACATTCGCTTAGTACCTGATTTACAGTCTCATCTCTCTCACCGCATAGTTTACATTTACTATTTTGTTGAGTCTTATCAATTTTTGCTTTGATGTAGTTTGTCCTTGTGGCATTATTTTGTGCAGCAATTATTAGTGATTCAGTTTCTCTTTCGAGGTTTCCTTTTCTTAACCATGTCCATGTTAACATTTTTGTTTATTTATTTTTGCTTTTATTTATCTTATGTGTTCATTTATATTTGTTTATTTATTTTATCTTATCTCATTCATTTATTTATATTTTATTTGCTTATTTCATTATTCTATATTACTTGTTATTAATATTTATTCATTATTTCATTTTATTCATTCATTGATTTTTTTATTAATTTTTTAATAGATTTTTAAGCTTTTAAAAATGTATTTTTTGTCTGGAGTTGTAAGCTTTTCAGCGGTTTAGAATTAGTTTTCATGTTTACATTTGGATATGAGTTCGGATCGTTTTTTTAAGTAGTTTGTTTTGGGAAGGTGATTATGGCCATTTTTTTTTTGTTTTAGGCAAAGGTTACAGTGTTTTGATATATTGTTGTAAGCTGGTGCCATTTTATTTACTTTCCAGGTTATTATTGGTGTGTTTTGATTTAATTTTCTGACTTCACAAATGTGTCTAGAAAGTGAATTTATTGTGTGTGTAGCTCCTCTGTTTCTAGGGACCTTCTGTCACGCCTATACAGTCTAGGAGAAGGAAGACTCTGAATTCAAACCTGTTAAACTCCGCTTAAGAAATTGACCTTGACTCACATCATACTCGTACGGAGGGGGTTAGTGTATATATATATATATATTATATATATATATATATATATATATATATATATATATGTGTGTGTGTGTGTGTGTTGTGTGTGCGTGTGTGTGTGTCAGTATCAGCCAGACAGCGAGGGAGTACA
>CM042140.1:122552952-122590452 GCA_023376005.1 Doryteuthis pealeii
ATATCAACAAAAGTCGCCACATACTAAAAACGGGGGCTCTCAGACTTTTGTCTACTAATAATTTATTTTTTAAAACAAATGAATGTCCCGACGAAGGTTTGTTAAACAAACCGAAACGCAGCAGCGTCGGTTTATTAAATATCACTTCCCAATGAAACGTGTTTTTTTATTTAAAATTTTTTTTAATATAAAATTACATATCTATCTATCTATTTTAGTTACTTCTTCTTTTCTCTTTCGGTTAAACATTGCTCATTTTCCTTGACATTTTCTTTTGTTTTCTTTCTTTAAATTTATAATTATTTTTTCTATTTTATTCTTTCCTTTTTTGCCACCCTTTTCTTTTCTTTTCTTTCTTTCCAATTCTTTCTTTTTTGAATGTTTTCTATTTTCTCTCTCTTTTTATTTTGTTTTGTTTCTTTCTTTAATTGTCATTTAGAATGGATTCTTTCACCCTTTTCTTTTTTCCACCCTTTCTTTTTCTTTCTCTCTTTAAAAAAAGAAAATAAAGTATTCCCTTCTCTGTGTGTGTCTGTTTGTCTCTCTCTGTCTCTCTAATTCCCTTCTTTCTCTCTTTCTTACATTCATTCTTTCTTCCCTTTTATAAAATAGAAATTAATCGCCTCTCTTTCTCTCTCTCTCTCTCTCTCTCTCTCTCTCTCTCTCTCTCTCTAGTCCCCTTCTTTCTTTCTTTCTTTCTTTCTTTTTTCTTTCTTTTTATAAAATAGAAAGTATTTCCCCTCTCTCTCTAATCCCCCTCTTTCTTTTTTTCTTTTTTCTTTCTTTCTTTCATCCTTTTTAAGAATAGAAATTATTCCTCCCCCTCTCTCTCTCTTTCTCTCTCTCTCTCTTTAATCCCCCTTCTTTCTTTCTTTCTTTCTTTCTTTCTTTCTTTCTTTCTTTCTATTTCCTTACTTGTCCTTTAGAATGGATGCTTTCTGCCCTTTTGTCTTCTTCTTTCTTTCTATCTTTCTTTCTTTCTTCTTTCTTTCTTTTTATACAATAGAAATTATCCCCTCTCTCTCTCTCTAATCCTCCTTCTCTCTTTCTTTCTTTTTCTTTTTCTTTCCTTTCTTTCTTTCTTTTTTTCTTTCTTTCATCCTTTTTAAAATAGAAATTATTCCCTCTCTCTCTCTCTCTCTCTCGTCTCCTCTCTCTAATCCTCCTCCTTTTTCTTTCTTTCTATTTCCTTACTTATCCTTTTGAATGGATGCTTTCTCCTTTTTTGTCTTCTTTCTTTCTTTCTTTCTTTCTTTCTTTTTTAAAAATATAAATTATCCCCCCCTCTCTCTTTCTCTCTCTCTCTTTCTTTCTATTTCATATTATAATGAATTTTTTTCGTTTGATTTGTTCTTCTTTTATTCACATTTATCTTTCATTCATGTTTTTTTTATCTTTTATAAAATGTCCCTTTTCTTTTCTCCACCTCCGTCCCCATGTTTTTCTAGTTCCTCTTTTCGGACACACATCCAAACGAACAACACTAAAACCTTCCATTCCAAAAATTGTTTAATCAGACAACTTTCTCTGTTCAACCCGTATGTCAACAGAGAGAGAGAGAGAGAGAGAGAGAGAGAGAGAGAGAGAGAGAGAGAGAGAGAGAGAGAGAGAGCTGGAATCAAAGAATCCTAACATATCGACAACCAATTCCATCAGCAGAATGGACAATGCCATTCTATTCTCTCCTCGGCGTCGTTTAATCAATTTGATTTTGTCAAGTTGAAACACAAGAGAAATGTAAATAAAATCGGAGACCATTTTTAATTTTCTGTCGTAACACTTTAGAGAACTATTCAAACATGAAATAAATTATCTTCCGTGTGTTTAAGTGTTCACCCCATAAAAGTTAAGCCTCCTTTTCTCGATTTAACTTTCTTCTTGATATGTGACACGCGGTAATCACTTTAACTTGACAATTTAACGTCACAGAATCAAAGAGAAATCATTAAGCAACGCGATACAAAATGGCGCTGGCGAATATTGTTGAGAAAGTGATCAAAGTCATTGAACGTTATCAATTCTTGAATTGAAAGTCAGAAATCAAAGCCTCTTTCAATGTTTTAACTCATTTTGCTAATACTTCACTGTTCTTTATATCAAGAGGATTTTAGAAGAACAGAAATGTAGTGATCTCAGGTCAAATGCTTCACTGTACTTTATATCAAGAGGATTTTAGAAGAACACAAATGTAGTGATCTCAGGTCAAATGCTTCACTGTTCTTTATATCAAGAGGATTTTAGAAGAACACAAATGTAGTGATCTCACGTCTTTATATCAAGACGGTTTTAGAAGAACACAAATGTGTGATCTCACGTCAAATGCTTCACTGTTCTTTATATCAAGAGGATTTTAGAAGAACACAAATGTAGTGATCTCACGTCAAATGCTTCACTGTTCTTTATATCAAGACGGTTTTAGAAGAACACAAATATAGTGATCTCACGTCAAATGGATATTGAAGTGTCATTGATTGACTTCTATTAGACCCTGGTGGTGGTCGGAAAGGCCCCCTCAGATCAGGTCACGTCAATCCCAATCATCTATAATTTTTATCATATCCGCTAGAAGGTGGTTGCTGATGGTCTTAATGTCCTGTGTATGATTTCAAACTCTATCTGATGGTGAACTTCAAATTCTGGAGCTCTGGGAAATATGGAGTACCCCTCATCACTACTCCCAGTTTCACTCAGACTCGGAATGATAGCACCTGTTAGGGGTCTCATCTATAGGTTAAATAGAAAAATGAGTTCTAAACGTGTTTAAAAAATTAAGTTAAAAATGAGTACCCATCAAGAATGAATTAAACAAAACGTCTTCGGCATAAAATAACCAAATGGTTTGACATGCCGTAAAAAACAACAACAAACAAAAAAAAAAAACAACCAACCAAAAACAAACAAACCAGAAGTTTAATAATTTATTTCAAGTCGTTTAAATCTCTTCAGTTCATAAGCTGAAAAGTAAGACTTGTTTTTTTTTTTTTTTTTTTTTTTTTTTCTGGGTATGTGAATCCAGGTTACATTTGGTTTTTTAACAGAAATCATTTATGATAGGCATGTCAAACTGCGTAGCCCCCTAGGACCACACGAATTACATGTGTATGTCCTGGGGGACGCACGGATTACCTGTGTAAGTCATGAGGGACGCACATGACTTTTAGTTAAGCAAATACAACTCAATGAAGTATTTTAATAACATTTATTGTACAATCGTTTTTATTGCTTATAAAGTTGAAACGAATGTTTTCCAAGCATTCATGAATGTAAATTAATGAAGTAGTCAATGACAAAAAGTAAATTATAAGCAACATACATGTATACTTATAGTCTGAAATCCCAATAAATACATATGTACAAAAATCATGACAGTTTAAAAAGTCGAATTTATTAGCACCTATTCAATCAATTTTATTTTTTGTCAGGAAGCTTGACGCCTCTTTTGCTTAATAATTTTTGAAATGTCTGGTTTTAATGTGTGTCTAGTTCCGACTTTGGTCAAGGACGACAAGTGCTGATTTATCAGCCTGGTTCTATAAGCAATTTTAATAAATTTCATGAACGAAAATAAATGTTCACACACTTACGTAGAACCAAACATTGTCATGGTCTCCGTTTTTTAAAAACTTTTTTGGAAGGAATAAAAAGAAATCTGGTATCCCCGCTTAAAGATACCTTGCTTTCCGTGCAGAATCCGACTGCATTTCTAACAGTTTTATCGACAGATTTTCTTCTGTGTTCCTGTGCATATTGAGGGTCACATACGGTCCGCGGGTCGCATCTTTGACATGTCTGATTTAGGATATGACAGTTCATAGTTATTGATAAATATTTTCATAACATTTATATATAGTTTTAATTCTCATCATATTTAAAGCTTTATCTTAGCATTAAGAAAGACATATTTGTAGACGTTCTATACTTCGATCTTCACTCCAGAGATGAAAAGACGGAGGCGGATTACTTCTAATTTCAATTTTATAGGAGATAATTTTTGATTAAGTCTAGCCACGGGCTATTTACCTCATCGTAAATATTTTTTCTATCTTAAAATTAAAAAAAAAAAAAGATTCTGCACTTATTTTGAATTCTTTAAGGCAAATATGAAAAAGAAAATTGTTTTGATGTAGCTGCGTGTCGATTTTTTTTTTACAAATATCAGTAGCCAATTCCTTGATACTAAAATACTGGTGAATAAATAAATAACGCTACCAGTGATGAAATTTACTATTTCTATGTTAGTATATATAATAATTAATGATATTTTATATTTACTAATCATAGAATAAAAAATATTAACCCTTTTCCCGCATGGTAATAGTCTATGATATCTTATAATGGAGATTATGTGTATGTTTATCTGTAACCGAAACTATGTCCCTCCGTTTTCACAGTTTCCTTTTCATTGAAAATAAGCTAAGATATTTATAAATTAGGAGCACCTGGTTGGTTGTTAATATAATAATACTGGTTTCCTAAAAAAAAAAGAACCGTTATCATCTTTCAATAACCCCTGGTTAAAAATGAGACCGTCCAATACAAAAATGTAAAATCCTGATTATCTGGTGTTTCTTATCCACCAAATTCTCATTTCTTATGAGTGTTGTCACCTCAGCTAAATATAGACCATTCTGTTTTTATTATAAAAAAACGGTTAATACAGCTTCATTTTCAATACTTTTTGAAGTGATAATAATGGTTGAATAACCAATTTGAAAGACATAACGTGATGGAGAAAGAGGCGGAGGTAAAGGAGGAGAGGTGAAGAAAAGGGAGGTGAAGAAAGAGGAGGTGGAGGAGTTAAAGGAGGGGGAGGTAAAGGCGGATGAGGGGTGAAGGGGGAGGAAGTGAATGGGGAGGTGAAGGAAGGAGAAGGAGAAGGAGGAGGTGAAGGAGTAAATTAAAGGAGGAGGTGAAGAGGAGAAGGTGAAGGAGGAGGAGGAAGTGAAGAAGGAGGTGAAGGAGGAGCAGGAATAGGTGAAGAGGAAGAGTTGAAGGAGGGGTGGTGGAGGAGGAGCAGGAAGAGGCGAAGGATGGGTGTAGGAAGAGGAGGTGGAGGAGGTGAACGAAAATGAGGTGAAGGAGGAGGTGGTAAAGCAAGAGGAGAAAGAGGTGAAGGAGGAAGAGGAGCTGAAGGAAGAGGAGGTGAAGGAGGGTATAGGAGAGTGAAGAGGAGGGAAGAAACGGTGTCACAAAACCAAATATTCCATCAATCTCGTAGAAAATCTAAACACATCACAAATGACAAATCCGAAACGTTCAAAAATGCCAAGTTTATTACGAATCAAATTTCTTGGGGGATTTTTAAAAAAATTCTTAACGTTTGTTTAATAGGATAGCATTTTAATTAATCTTCATTTGGAAGTGGGATCGACAATTTGTGGATTCTGATTTGTTTGCAAATTGATTAAATCCTTCAATTACAATGACATCTTCAAGACGGACTCAGATTCTTCCCATTCATTTCTGAATTTGAAATTGTCACCAACGCTAACATCTGCTGTCAAAGCTTTCAGTCATTATTTTTGTAATTGTCAGCCTTACATTGGAAACGAGAGAGAGAGAGAGAGAGAGAGAGAGAGAGAGAGAGAGAGAGAGAGAAGAGAGAGAGAGAGAGAGAGAGATGTGTGTGTGTGTGTGTGTGTGTGTGTGTGAGAGAGAGAGAGTGTGTGTGTGTGAGAGAGAGAGAGAGAGATGTGTGTGTGTGTGTGTGTGTGTGAGAGAGAGAGAGAGAGAGAGTGTGTGTGTGTGTTGTGAGAGAGAGAGAGATGTGTGTGTGTGTGTATGTGAATATGTTGTGTGTGAAAGAGTGTGTGTGTGTGTGTGTGTGTGTGAGAGAGAGAGAGAGAGAGAGAGAGAGAGAGAGAGAGAGAGAGAGAGAGAGAGAGAGAGAGAGAGAGTATTGGAGTCAACAGAAATGATACGATCAAAAGATAAGAAAATTAATGACGATGCACAAGGTGCTACACCCGGGATGTTACATAATTCGTGGGTTGTCTACGAATTATTTACTGCAGTGTAGTTAAATTTAAATAAGGGTATTCGTAAATGGAAAGTTACCATTGAATCATAGAATGACCGAGATATATATATATATAATATATATATATATATATATATATATGTATGTGTGTTTTTATCGTTGAATTGACAGTTACATTTGAAGAAAATCTTGATTAGGCCATCAGCGTAAGTTGGAAAAATATGAAGACCTACGTGAACAATGCGTCAGAAACGGATGGATAACAAATGTATTTCCCATCGAAGTCGGATGCCGGGGATTTATTACCAACTCAACCTCGGCATTTTTGTCTAAACTTGGACTTTCTCCACCAGACAAGAGGAAATACATAAAAATGATCCAGGAGAAAGCTCTAACCGCACAGCATGGATATGACAGTCCTATATTGTGACATCAAACCGACAAAGTCTGGTGGTATCGTGAGATACTGCTGGTGCGCTCTGGGTTAGTGGTAATGATGCTTCGACCCCGAAACCATGCCTGAACCCAGAGTCATCATCTGACGAAGGCTTTGTTGGTTGCAATGCTACTGTGTAAATAGCAGTCATTGTATGAAGATTATATATATGTGTGTGTGTGTGTGTGTGTGTGTGTGTGTGTATATATATATAGTCTGAACAAATCCTTTTATCCTGTTGTCACTGTTGGTGTTTCGACGATAGCACTTATAGTGGCTAAAAATGTTAAATATTTTCAACAGGTAAGAATCTTCTGAAAAGAAAGATCCTGAATGAATAGTCCCACATATGCGCTAACTTGGAATCATTATATTCTCCAAGTATCATCCTCTTTTATGTAAAGAAAGCATGCCATTTCGTGTTTATGTCTCGCTTCCATCACGAATCGCCTCTGCGTTGACCCGCCCTTCGTCTCATCGTTGTCTTCAGGCCTTATCAATGTTTGCTATTCTAACTCTGCACACTGACTGTCGCCATGCCACCAGAAGTCGATCTAGTATGTGGAGTGGTGTTTGATCTTCGATAGAAATATGCTTGAATTGTCATAACTGATAAGAAAAAAACATCTGCTCAAACGATTGACACTCTCAACTATCTTATCTCTACCTCTCTCTCTCTCTCTCTCCCTATCCCTCCTCTCTCTCTCCCTCTTTCTCTCTCTCTAAAAGTTATCCATCCCACCAAAATAGATTCAATGTTTGTTGTAAAAATAGGACTAACGTTTTTGTTTTTTTTGTGAAAACTTCCATGAAATATGCCGGCTTCTTTTAAGGATCAGTATTATTTTCTTAATATCGGAAGAGATAAGTTAGGGGGAGGAGGTATAAACGTATATGCTGTATATATATTTTTGTATATATTTCATGTATATAATATAGAGAGAAAGCATCTGATGATCGAAAGGAATTCAATAAAATTGGTAGTAACATTAGTGCTTGTCTTAATTAATCGTTTTTTAAGTGTATCATTAAAAAAAAAAAACAATTTAATTAAAATTGGTAAATAGTTTCCCATTACAATATAGTGTGACTGATAATAAATTGATCCGGTTTCCATCCCGGCTAGAGGTAGCCTGCTAATGTCTGGCCTCACTGAAGACACGTAATACGTCGAAACACGGTGTCTATGGATGTCTTTGCATAAAAGGTCACGTGTCGATCGCATATGTCACATGTCACACCTTGCTCTATGATATAAGGGGCTTGTTTTGATGCAGAGATCTCCCTGGTTGTATTACAATCCTACCTACAACACGTCGTTCGTGCTTATAGAATTACAGTGATCTTAAACTAGTAGACCATGGTACCGAATTCTGAACCAAGGTCGCAACACCGGCAATCTGTTGCAAGACTAATTCTACCTACTTCAGATACGAGACAAGGTGTTTTCTATTCTTCTTTCCGTCTCTGCCAGTTGCTGTTGTTTGTTTGGGGAGTGATTCACCTTCTACTTCTTTCTTACTGAGAATACCCCGCCCCCTCTCCGAATCATTTCCTTCTGAGTAATTCACCAAAATACAAAATGGGAAATAATTTGTCCTCGAGGCTGTTTTAATCTAAAAAGGGTTAAAAATAACTAAAAAGATGCATGTAATTGATATTTAAATAAATGTGTCCTTTTTATTATTTCGATGTTTATTTACATCATCTTTAGTTGATTTTTGCTAAATCCAAAAAATAGAAAATCTAGAAATAGAAAATAGAATGAAAAGAATCTCTTATATCGGTATCAACAAATGGTTAATAAAATGCGTTATAATTTCATTCTGAAGTCGAATTATTCCCATTATCAACTACTACAAAATAATAAAAAATACTCCGACGGGGTTAATAGACAAACATTTAAAACCAGCCATGGATAAAGTTCAATGTCAGTAGTTAAAGAGTACATATAAAAAAGGTACATTAAAAAAATAAACACATTTGAAATGATAACAAATATGTATAAAATAAACATAACTAGCGATATAATCCATGTAAAGAATTACAGTAATTAAAACTTGTTTAAAGAACTAATGTGGCTCTAGTTGCTGAAACTATAAAGCGAGAGCGAAATGTTTGAAACGATTAATACTGGTGTAATCATCAAACTAAGGCAGACAATTACAGACAAACAAACCAGAAGCGAATCTCCATTATTAAAATTTAGAATTAAGTTTGAAATACAATTTCTATATTCTATCAAAATAATTATTTTTCTATTTTAGTTTTATTTACTCTTGTTTTTCTCCTAAGCGATAAATTCTTATCTCCTAATTAGACAAAAGTCTTGATTTACGGAATGACACGAAATTGAACATAAAATTACAAATTCATCTCCTCCTCCTCCTCTTTATGTGACGTCAGCATGAATTATCTTCTAATCTCTTGACATTTGATTTGATCCACCCTTTTCTAATTTTATTCTTTTATTCCAAATGTTCTATGGCTTTTTGTTCTATGCCTTTGAATTTGTTAATGCTTGTTTGTTTTTCGTGTTGAGCTTATATATATATATATATATATATATATATATATATATATATATATATATATATGTGTGTGTGTGTGTGTGTGTGTGTGTGTGTGTGTGTGTGTGTGTGTGTATATGTGAATGTGTGTGTGTGTGAATGAGAGAAAGAGATATAGATAGATAGATAGATAGATAGAGAGAGAGAGAGAGAGAGAGAGAGAGAGAGAGAGAGAGAGAGAGAGAGAGAGAGAGAGAGAATATAATTTTTCTTTAAGATAATCTGAGCATGATATGAATAAATATAGAAATAGTAACAAAACTCCTTTCTTTCTCGACTTAATCAAATATTGATTAATGATATATCCGGTAATGGTATAGTAGTAGCTGGTACGTCAAATAGCAGTACGTCTTCCGAGCAGTCGTGAGGTAGTCTGGCGAGTAATTTTAGGCTGGTAGGCTTAGGCTTAGGCTCTTGTACTACCAGTGTCGAATATTTATACATTACACTGTCCAATCAGATTATAGTGAGGGGGCACCAAGTATTTACATATCCATTACATCAATTAGTATCAAGCACCTTTTTTTTTTCAAAGAAAATAATTTTAAAACATTGAAAAGAACAGAACCATTCGTTCCCTGTTTCGATTCATGTTTGAATGAATTAACTTTTTGGTAATAATTGAGTAAGAAAAACATGGCCGGTTTAGCTCAGTCCGTAGAACACCCACCTCGGAATCGCAAGGTTCCAGGTTCTATACCGGTCAGCGCATGAGTTGCACAGATTGTGTAATCTTATCTGTGCAGTAAAGTGGGCTCCACCCAGAAAAAACCAAAGCAAAAAAAAAAAAAACAAAAAAACAAAAAAAAACAACAACAAAAAACAATGTCCCTAGTCTAGGACTAGCGAAAAGGGGATATACTCTCTCATTGTCGGATTGATATACACAAAATTTACTTTACTTTTACTGTTACATAATGTGACCAGTAAGAAATCTACACGTGGCGTTGTGCCGACTCATCCCAAAAACTTTCCATATTAAATACACGTAATCTCTTGAATTTTCCCCCCATCCTATTATGTTACATGCCTTACTATTTCATTTTTCAAAATTTACAGGCAAATTTAATCACACATTATTTTTCTAATCGATTTATTCTTTGATCTGAATTAGAAGTAGTAGTTCTGTTTTTACATTTATCTTATTATAATGGAAATTAGGTGTCTGTTTGACTGTAACCAAAATTACGTTACTGCCTACGTCAGTTTATCAATGAGTATTTAATTTATAGTCAAAATCATTAATACATAGAATAAATCCTATTTATTAACGCGGTCTCTCTGGAAATCTGAGTTAGATTTACCTCGAAATAGCCCATGTTATTAGTATGTTTAAAATCCTGCAATGTGTCTTATATATCACTAATAAATAAAGGTTTACATAATATGTAGTGAGGTTAATTTGCATACTGGTATTGAATAAAACCGGGTTTAGGATAATCACTTGGTGTTATTGATCTCTAATATTATTGTTTTATTCTCCAACGTATTAAAATCAGTCCTATGAATGATTTTATATAGAAACCAATTAACATATAATTAAAATGAGTGTAGTCATTTTATATTATTTAATTTATTCTTATTTAATTTCGTTAGTCTTTCTAATTTAATATATTTCATTATATTAAAACTTAAATACTTACGCCTGTCGGAGGGCGCATATTCTTTTTAATATTATTAACTTTAGAGATTTGTAATTACAAATTGCATGCGAGTTTGTGTGCGTCGATCCATCAATTTCTGAATGTATTTGTTTGGTCAGTTTTTAAAGACACTCCAAGTTGCATCTTAAATGATAAAAGTTCCGCATATGTTATTTGCCTTTCATTCTACTACTCAAGGTTTTGCAGTTGCCATGGGTGAAGTGAGACGCCAACCTCACAGCATTTCCCTTACTTTAAACATTATCATTTCTCATCGGTAAATTTTCCATTTGAACAAGAAGCCAACACATTTCATTATCAACATAAATGTTGTCCCACTCATAATATAAAATTTTTTATATCCGGTTCAATTTCATTTTTACACAATGGATGCACTTATTGATCATTTAAAAAAAAATCACTCAACGTATCCCGTTGGAATAATATTTATTCTATTAATTTTTGAAGCTGGAGATATATTTATCGTTATCGGAAAATGAATAGGCGACATGAGTTCAAATTTTTTCAAGTTTACTTATATATGGTTAGAGTCGTGGGAATTGGACTCGTCGATTCGAGTTCAATTCCTAGACGAAGCTGTTGGCATTTCACATAGCGCTAATACCCTTGGGAAAGGTATGAATCCATATATTCTCCCTCCAGCTATGGGTTAAATAGTAGGGCAGACTGGGCCCTTCAGCCTTGGGTAGGTAACTAGTCTAGCAGAGGGATAACTCTGAATTCAAAATTCCCTCCAGCTATGGGTTAAATAGTAGAGCAGACTGGGCCCTTCAACCTTGGGTAGGTAACCAGTCTAGGAGAGGGATAACTCTGAATTCAAAATTCCTGAGGTCGGTCGTTGATTGGGTTTGTGGCAACCCTTGATGCACGAATTCTTTCCTATCGACTGTGCCAAAAAGTGTGGATGGTCCAACACAACCCTTCACCACTATAAATAAATCACTGTGTGGGTGTTCATTGTGTGTGCGAACCCTCATGCGTCGAAAATCGACGAGAGAGTCCATAATATATAATATATATATATATATATATATATACCAACTCTTCCCACAAGCAGGACCACACAGTGAAAGTGTCAGCACCTACCTAAAGAAGAGTCATCTTTTGTATACGCGTATCTGTTGTTATCAGTAGCTGACTACTACCATACAAGTGACGATATCCGGAATTCGTGCAGCAGGATGCAACATAAGGTCAATTTCTTAAGCGGAGTTAACAGGTTTGAATTCAGAGTTTTCCTTCTCCAAGAGTGGTTACCTAGCCAGGATTAAAGAGCCCAATCTACCCTACTATTTACCCATAGCTGGAGGGAGAGTAGTTGGATGTGTACCTTTCCCAAGGGTATCAGCGCTGTGTGAATTGCAAACAGCCTCATCCAGGATCTGAACTCGGATCGATGAGTCCATTTTCTACGACTCTAACCATTACACCACGCGCTTCCAATTACTTGTACCTTGTGTAAATACAGTTTCAAAAAGCCCTGAACCGGCTTCTTCCTTCGCTCTGTCGATAATGCCTAGAATACGCTGATTACATCCTGTGTAGAAGGGGTAAGAACGTACATAAAAAATGGCTGTCCTGTTTATAATACTAAATTGTATCTGGTAGTGAGGCTCCTGTTCTCTAGCTCTGAGGAGTGTACAGTCATCCCTTCGTTGCCATTACAATCAGGTCTACTTGAAACTGGAGTGGTAGTAACTGTTAGGGTACAATATATAGTTGAAATATATATGTTTTAGATAATAAAGTATTTACCTATTTAAAATAGTTGTGAGGATGTTCATACCATATATAATTGAAGATGATAATTAGTAAATTGACCTCGGCATTAAATAAACCAACAAAGGTTGACAAAAACGTTCGTAAAATGACCCAACCTATCTACTAACCAACCAACCAACCAACCAACCAACCAATAAACAAACGCGTTCTCTGTCTTTACCAAATATATTGATTTGTTGTTGGTATGCTACTCTGATTAACTGTAAGATTAAAAGGCTACATCGTCACTCCAGCAAACCACTCTCCCATAACTATTTTATTTGCTCATACCGTAGCAGCAAAAATATTTTGCAGTATTATCAACCCATTGTAAATTTTATTTTGTCGAAATATTTGAAGAGACCAGTTGAAGTCCTGTCGATTGGGGCTGTATAATACACCGACTTTACCTCTGCAGAGGAGTAAGACGCCACCCCTGTTGGTGGTGGATGACGGCCCGGAATCCTCGTGGCTGAGCAGTCCATGACATGCAGCAATCCACTTCGTCTCTTACTTAGGCTAGAAGGGTGGTTGGAGAGACACCCTCCAATCTATCAGCTAGTCACGTCAACTCTCGCACTTTTATGATTGTCCAAACCCTTTGTCTTTATGAGAAACCCAACCCTTTTTTAATGTATGTGCTAGAAGGCAGTAGTTGAGGGTTTTCATGCCCTGGGTATGATGTTATTTTAAATAGGTAAATACTTTATTATCTAAAACATATATATTTCAACTATATATTGCTACCACTCCAGTTTCAAGTAGACCTGATTGTAATGGCAACGAAGGGATGACTGCACACTCCTCAGAGCTAGAGAACAGGAGCCTCACTACCAGATACAATTTAGTATTATACAGAGGACAGCCATTTTTTATGTACGTTCTTACTGCATTTAATGGTGCGGTTCCAATTTTGAAGCTTTGGAGAGTGTGGACTACCCCTTCCTTGCCATTACTCTCCGGTCAATCCTGGCTTAGAGTGTGAGCACCACTTAGGTCAAATCTATGGGTTAAATAGATAAAGAATGAGTTTACAAAAATGTTTTTTAAAAATTCAGTTTTAAAACATTGAATACTCAGTAAGAACGAATAAAACAAAATATTTTCGACATAAAATAACCCATGGGTTGATATACTGTAAAATCCAACCAACCAACCAACCAACCAACCAGTTAGTCGGGAATCAGTTTTTTTTCCCCAAAGTAGACTTATTCTGACGGGGGAAAATGATGGTGTATTTATGCAGATCTCACTTTCTTTAAAATCTAATCCTGCAGAGCGTAAAGTAGCTTTGAAATTTTAGCATCTAAAACAGTCATTGAACTAATATCTTATATATTATTGTAGATAGACATCCTAATGCATTCGTGGCCTACAAAAGTGTGTGTGCGTGTGAGAGTGGGCGCACGCGCACGGGCGTGTTTGTGCGTGTCTGCTTCTTAAATAAATGATGATACAATATAACTTCCATGGATCATTTTCTCTCACCTCTCCTTCATCTGTTTTGTCGTCTGAGCCTATGTTAAAACGTCCGAACTATATATATATATATATACATATATATATACATATACATATACGTATATGGGAGAAATGTGAGGAGGTTAATCCGACAATATGTGGAGAAAAGTAGACAAAAACGGGATGTTATGGAACTGCATGTTGTCGACGATGCAACGTTTCGGCCATTTAGACCATCATGATGGTCTAAATGGCCGAAACGTTCCATCGTCGACAACAAACATCCAGTTTCCATAACATCCCGTGTTTGTCTACTTTTCTCCATATACATATATATATATATATATATATATATATATATATATATGTATGTGTGTGTGTTGTGTATATATATATATATATATATATGGATGATTTAAAGTGGTTTCTTGATAGGATTCAACCAAAATTGAGAATTCAAACGTATATCCAAAGATTTGCATATATATTTTTGCATATACGGAGTATTATAAATAAATCAATAGATGGATACCTTGGTGCAGATATAAATTTATTTTGGCATTTATTTGCCTCTTCAGTCTGACCTTTAATGATTAAGACTGAAGAGGCAAAGAAATGCCGAAATAAATCTATATGTCCACCAACGTATCCATTCATTCATTCATTTATTCATATTAATATATATATATATATATATATATATAATATATATATGTGTGTGTGTGTGTGTGTGTTTGTGTGTGTGTGGTTGTGTGTGAAGAGATGGAAGTGAATCCGACGGTATGTAGTATATTAAGAAAATTGAAAAAACACAGGTTTAAATAAGTTGAGTGGTAAGTTTATTAGCCGACACTGCAGAGTTTTGATCTATTAATTAGATCTTCTCAGGGCATTTGTTGATATAAGGAAAGGTAATAAAAATATTTTATCACAGAATAACGAGAAAAACTGCGATAGTCCTTGTTTATCAGTCTGTTCAAAATTTGAAACTTGAAGATAGAACGCTGAAAAGGTGGACGGTTTGAAATATGAAATACTCACACCATAAAAGAGAATGTTTGACGTCATATATAAAAGTATATATAAAATGTAGCTACCTATATTTTTTTAGTTCCCTTGAAAAAATTGTACCTTGAACACTGAAAGCTTGGTAGAAAGAAAAACTTTTTTTTACAACTATATATATATATATATATATATATATATATATATATATATATATGTGTGTGTGTGTGTGTGTGTGTGTGTGTGTGTAAAATGAAACTGGAAGTGAATCCGACGGTATGTTGATAAAATTAATAAAGGAAAGAAAGTATAGAATGGATAATATAGGATATTTTAATCAATTTTACTTACACGTGTTTCGGTCAGGAGTTTATCCATGTGTACATTATTCAAACTATTATTTTTCTTGAATAACCAAATGAAATAAAATAATAATAATAGAAAAAAACATTTTTACATTTTTAATAATAATAGAAATTTTTTAATAATAAGAGAAAAAAAATTCTTAATAATAATAGAAAAAAAAACATTTCTACATTTTTTCTATTATTATCATTTCATTTTATTTGGTTATTTAAAAATAATAATAGTTTGAATAATGTACACATGGATAAACTCCTGATCGAAACACGTGTAAGTAAAATTGATTAAATATCCTATATCATCCATTCTATACTTTCTTTCCTTTCAACACACACACACACACACACACACACACACACACACACACACATATATATATATATATATATATATATATATATATAATGTTATGCGTACATATACATATATATGTGTGTTCATATATCCATAATGGTATATTCTTCCATATACACCATGTGCTCATGTCTATAATAATCAGGTGGTGGAGGAAAACATCTATTATTGATATTCACTATGAATTGTCAATTCTGAAACAAGGACAAAATAATTGGTGAGCCAAGAAGCACTGAAATCACCATCCTAGAAAATTGCACTGCAAGACAAATTAGTGAACCATCACTCAATTAGAGCTGCCTAAATTAATGATAAACATTAAGCCTCTCAAGGGGCCGATTTAGCTCAGTTGATAGAGCACCTACCTCGGAATCGCAAGGTTCCGGGTTCGATACTGACCCAACTCAGCATATGAGTAGCACTGATTGGACAGTTTGATCTATCCAGTAAAGCGGGGAGCAGACGTTAGAATAATATCCCGTCTAGTGCTTTTTCAGAGGCGATCGACTCCCTCGTACGGCTGATACCGACAATAGGCTACTCTGTCAACCTAGGAACTTAGGAATTAAGCCTCTCAAAGGACAAAATAGTAGTGCCAACAGTGAGTATCGAACTCACAGCCCTCTAGTAATGATCAGCATAAGAATGTTGCACATCACTTGAGAGTTATTTACGAAGCTTGCCTTAGTTTGACACAAGGTTATAGTAATAGAGCTACGAGTCATGATCGAAGTCGCTTGACAAACAACAGATTGTTGCACTCTGGTAGGTCTCCTCAGGGTCCAATTATCTATAGACAAGTGTATCTCTTGTTTACACATGTTCCTAGATATTTAGTATCTGTTTAAATACGTAGGCATTCTATTTGCAAATAGATATTATATGGACAGTAACGGACACCTAAGGAATTAAGTAAATACAAAATAAAACCCATTGAATCGACAATAATTCATTTGCCCAATTTCTGGTTGAATAATCCACCATTTTCATATATCTCCCATTTTACTTGGATTTTTTCAGAAAGTATTTTGGTGTATTTATTTTTTGTCTGTTTATTCTAAAAGCGTTGACTTTCATTCGGCACAAATTTTGTTTAAACGGCGTTTTACTCCGCACTCGGTTGTTAAGTTACCGTCAACTTATCTACACGGATAACATTAAAGATTTATCGTCAGAGAAATACTGGATCGATTATATTGTGTATTTCATAATAAAAAAATCTTATAAAAATAAATGAAACGTTCCGATTGGGAATACAAGAATAAATGTTCATTTTAGGTAAATTTGTCAGTATGAACATTTAACTATAGGAAAACCATATAGATTTATAATATGCCTAGACTATGTACTTCGAACATCATTAGATACCATAAAAGAAGAAGGGCTCACACAAAAAAGACAAGAAGCAAGCGATATTCCACACAGATGCTGACTACGCAGATGATCTGGCACTGCGCATAAGACCTCACGACGACGATAAATGTTTTTGTTTAATATTAATAAATAGACTTATATATCTCTAAAAAATAGATTGACATAGTATATTGTGGGAATAATTTGTATAATGATTTTAACAAAACTGGGTTTAATAAATAATTATTTGCTGTTACTGATTTCTAATACTATCATGTTATTCTCAAACGTATTAAAAACAATCTTATATATAATTTTATATAGAAATCAATTAAAATGTAATTAAAATAAGTGTAATGTTCTAATATTCGTTCTTATTTAGTTTCGTTAGTCTTTCTAATTTGATACAATAGTGTTGTAACCTGCTTAAAAAAATAATAACACAGGTAGTCCAGCTGACGTTAACCACGAGAAAGTAATCACTTCGCCTTTTATTCACAACTCAAAAAGATGGCTGAAACGGTGCTTCCGTCCCTTAACAAAACAATGGCTGAAACGGTGCTTCCGTTTCTTAACAAAACAATGGCTGAAACGGTGCTTCCGTTTCTTAGTATACCACAAATAGTTTATTACATTAAACCGTAAATGCTTGCGCCCAGGTGGGGCATACTTTTGCTAGTACTTAAAAATAATTAACGTTATACAACGCGGAAGATTAGCAATGTAATGAAAAAATCCAAATCGAACACTGAACATCTCGGGTAAAACCTCAGTTATACAAGTTACCTTGATTTGTGATAGCCCTGTCGACTGGGGCTTTAGAATACACCGACTGCAACTCTGCAGAGAGGTAAGACCTGTTATCGGTGTGGGGTGACTCGTGGTACTTAAGGACGGAACCCTGGCGACTGAGCAGTCAATGACATGCAACACTCAACCGTATTTAGGCTAGACAACCGGTTGGAGAAGCTCCCTCCGACCAATCTACTGGTCACGTCTAGCCCTAGCACCTTTATAATTGCCCTGACCGTATTGCTCTTATGACAAGCCCCAACACTTTTTATTATATATGTGCTAGAAGGTGTTGGATGAGGGTCTTAATATCCTGGGTATGACGTTAAACTCTATCTGATGGTCAAATTATAATTATGGATGTCCGGGGAATATGGAGTACCCCTTCATCGCCATTACTTGCATGTCCACTCGGACCCAGAGCGGTAGTACCTGTTAGGGTCACATATGTGGGTTAAATAGAACAAAATGAGTTCTAAAAATGTTTTATAAAAATTAAAACCAAAAATGAATAAAGCAAAACATCTTTGGCATAAAATGACCCAACAAGGGTTGACATGCCGTAAAATCCAACTAATCAACAACCAACTTTATTTGTAACTGCAATTTAAGTAAAAAGAAAAAAAAAACACTTAAAAAGAAAAAAGAAAATACAAATGGGGACAAAAATTCAATTATCTGGAAGACATCAAAAAGCACTAAGAGTAATTCTTTCCTTAGAAAGATAAAACGTCTGGGGTGGGGATGGGGGCATAATGAAATTGCTTAAAATTGTAGAAGATGGTGGAACAAGAAAGAAAGAAAAAAGAAATATGACAGAAAGTAGATAGACAAAATGTTAAGGGGAAAGCAAGAAAAAAGGTAGACATGAAAAGAGAATTAAATTAGAATGAAACAAAAAAGAAAGAAAAGAAGAAGAAAAGAAGAAAGAAAAGAAGGAAAGGAAAAGAAGAAAGAAAAGAAGAAAGAAAGAAGGAAAGAAAAGAAGAAAGGAAAGAAGGAAAGTAAAGAAGAAAGGAAAGTAAAGAAGAAAAGAAGAGAGAAAAGAAGAAAGAAAAGAAGGAAAGGAAAGAAAAGAGAAAAGAAGGAAAGAAAAGAAGAGAGAAAAGAAGAAAGTAAAGAAGAAAGAAAAGAAAAGAATTCCAGTGATATCATTTGTCTTTTGAGATGAGGCTTGATGTGAATTATTTTGATGTTGCGGACTGTTGTCCTTATCTTTATTTTGGTATGTATAAACACAACGTCCAAGCCGCTGTATCTTTTGGCCTTGTTCAGGTGTTACCTGTTTACTTTACTCAAAATCATCATCAGACGATAACATTGATTTCATGCGTGGTTATGATATTTAATAAGAGCCGAATCAGTAAGAACAATTTACGGCAAAGATTTGAAAACAAATAATCTTTAGAGATTTATTAGTAACTAATAGGATTTGTGTATTTATCACAGTATGATATTTCAATTATTACAATGTTTGATATGCTTACTTAAGAGCTATTGCCAACATAGTTCAATGTGTAAAAAGTATAATAATCTTGATTTAGCTCTCTCACACTCTTTTGTTTTCTTTCTTTCCTTCTTTTCATCTTCTCATTACGTTCCATTGAAATAGATTAGCATTATCCATTCTCCCTATCTTTTCCCTACTCTATTTCTTTCTTTTTTCTTTCTTATCGTATTTTTTCTGTGTGACATTTCCTTTTCTTCCCTTTCTTTCTTTATAATAAAAACGGAAAGGTCCATCATTTAGGGCATGGTCATAAGAAATAAGAATTCGGCGGAAAAGCAACACCAGGTAATCAGGTTTTCATTTTTAACCAGACGGTGTTGTAATATGTTAACGGTCTTAAGAAACACGGGTATTAATATATAGATAGAAAAGTAGACACCCATTTCTCTTGTTCTATTTTGATATTTAACTTCGAATATATGTGTGTCATCTCAAAAACTCGGCCCATCTATGGGTTAAATAGAAAAACATGAGTTAATAAACAAAATTGTATTATCCATTAAGAATTGATTTATTTAAAATTTTTATCAGCATTAAATGACCCACTGAGGTTGATATGCCGTAAAACAAACCAAACCAAACCAAATCAAAAACTCGGTCTACCTCAACAGAAATTATAAATAACATCTTAATGAAAAAAAGTATCCTAATGACAATTTCTTAAAACTTTTCGGTGTCATGAGACAAAGTTTGAAAGAAGAAGAAGAAGAAGAAGAAGAAGAAGAAGAGATAATTTTCCCAAAAGATATTCTCATGCAAGTCTTTAAAATTCTTAAGAAGTTATGATGTTAAAAATCATATTACTATTATTTGAGAAAACAATGAATTTCACAAACAAATGAAAACGGCCTTATCTCGTATTTAAAAAAAAGGTGTGGAACATTGTATTGTAATATTACTAGTGTTGGTTATCTTATCATAATGAAGATTCCGTGTCTGTCTGTCTGTAACCGAAAGTACGTCACTACTTACATCACAATGAGTATTTATAGTCAAAATCATTAATACATAGAATAAATCTTATTTATTAACGATATCTCTATGACATATGTGAGTTAGATTTGCCTTCAAAATTCAATCCCATTAATGGTTTCATATAGAAACCAATTAAAACATAATTGAAATAAGTGTAATGATTTTTTATGCATTTTTATTCAATTTCTTTAGTCATTTTAATTTAATATATTTCATTCCATTTAAAATTAAATACGTGGAGGGTGCATATTCTTGCTTGTTTAGATAATAACTCGAATCGTAACTTACGATGAAAATGGTTTATTTTAACAAAGGTACAAAAAAGAGTGAACAATCGTAAATCTTACTAGCTAGTCTCACTCAGAAAGACGGGTGTTATTTACCTCAACCTCCCACCTGGTAAGGATGTGACACAAGGTCTTTTTAAAGTGGGAAGCCACGCACAAACCGAAGCTCATGCGAGGGCTTTTGGAGCGCCTCGGGCATCGGGTAATAAACCCAGCCTTGCCCCTTTAAATCAAGGGGGCATGTGTTGCCTAGGAGACGCACCCCTGGGACCACGCGATTCACTTGCCCAGCCACTGTGGGCAGTTAGGAAAGACAGGATCCTCAAGACTAACACCGTCAATGATTATATTCAAATGGAACAGTCCATTTTATTCCCAGAGGGGTATCATCTCTTTTCTACAACACATTGCAATACATTATTTGAAACGTTTACAAATAGAAAATACGCATCTCAAAAAGTGGATTAGCCACAATGCAAACATAAAAAATATAATCTGTTAGCACGCAGTAAATATAAACACAAGAATATTATAGAATATAAAAATAAGTTGTTGGCATCCTTCCGTCTACTAAAGACGATGGCGTATTGTCCAAATGTTTTTTATCTGCATCTGTGCAAGTAGCTGAGGAGGCCAGTTTTTGAATGGCAATCTCTGGTGCACTGGATTATTGGGGTTGTTGTCTCTCCTTCCTTCTGGCTCTCTTTGCTGTGGAGGCTACTTTCCTCTCTGTTTCTCTCCTTTTCATGCCTTTTGACAATTATGCGTATTGTCCAAAAATTTTTTTTATCTGCATCTGTGCAAGTAGCTGAGCAGGCCAGTTTTTGAATGGCAATCTCTGGTGCACTGGCTTATTGGGTTGTTGTCTCTCCTTCCTTCTGGCTCTCTTTGCTGTAGAGGCTACTTTCCTCTCTGTTTCTCTCCTTTTCATGCCTTTTGACAATTATGCGTATTGTCCAAACATTTTTTTTTATCTGCATCTGTGCAACTGGCTGAGGAGGTCAGTTTTTGAATGGCAATCTCTGGTGCACTGGCTTATTGGGGTTGTTGTCTCTCCTTCCTTCTGGCTCTCTTTGCTGTGGAGGCTACATTCCTCTCTGTTTCTCTCCTTTTGATGCCTTTTGACAATCCCATGCTGATGTTAATGTGGCATGTCTTCATGTCTTTCTTGCAGACGTCTTTCAAGCGTAGGCGTAGTTTACCTACCGGTCGGGGGTCTTCTACTAATTCGCCATACAGCAGGTCTTTGGGGCTACGGGTTTGGTCTATCCTCCTAACATGATCACACAAACGAAGGCACCTCTAGCTGAGGATAGCAAATATGCTGTACATCTTGGCTCGGACCAGCACGTCTGTGTTGGGCACTTTATCTTGCTTTTACTGGGAGCGATGGCATATTATCAGAAGTATTAAAGAGCGGGACAAGAATACTTTTGCTCGTAATAATTTTCCTTGTAACTCTCTTATAAGTTGCTTTTATTTGGACTCAGATCTCACTGCTTTCAAGTGGTTAGTTTTGCTTTTGCGTTTGTTGATTTTTTAAAGGATTTAATTCTGTGCAAATGTCGTCAGTTCTGTTGCTTCGTGTCAAAGAGGTCACTTTCCAAAGTAAACATTGACGCGGGAAAAGCTATCCTGTTTAATGTCACATACACCAAATTATAAGTCAGTTTGCTTATATTTGTCTATGTTACTAGCCTTTATGATATATATATATATATATATATATATAATATATATATATATATATATATATATATATATATAAAGAGATAGATAGATAGATAGATATTTGTGTGCGTGTGTGTTATTTATACTAGCAAGAATAAGCCTCCATTGGCCGTAAGTATTTAAGTTTTAATGTAATAAAATTATTAAATAAGAAACACTAACGAAATTAAATAACAACGCATATAAAAAGATTACACTTATTTTAATTATATTTTAATTGGTTTCTATATAAAATCATTCATAGGATTGATTTTAATACGTTGAAGAATAAAACAATATTATTAGAGATCAATAATATTCAGTGATAATTTATTAAATCCGGTTTTGTTAAAACCAGTATGCAAATTAACCACATCATATATTATGTAAACTTTCTTAGTCATATATAAAACACATTGCAGGATTTTAAACGCACTAATAACATGGACTGTTTTGAGGCAAATCTGACAAAGATTTTCATAGAGACATCGTTGATAAATTAGATTTATTATATGTATTTATGATTTTGACTATAGATCAAATGATTGATAAAAAAATACATATTTCTGAGGATATTGTGTCGTAGTTTCGGTTACAGACAGACGTCGAATCTCCATTATAATAAGATATATTAAAGGTAAAGTAGACGAAGTGGCTTATTGTCGGTATGAGCCGGACAGCGAGGGATTCTATCCTCTTTTCGCTGGCGCTAGACGAAGAAGATTGTTTTGGTGTCAGCCCCCTCTTTACTGTGCAGATCAAAGGCATGCTACTCATGCAGTGAGTTGGCAAGGGCCAATATTGAACCTGGAACCTTGTGGTTCCGAGCCGGATATATATATATATATATATATATATATATATATATATATAAGATTTTTAGATGTTTGTTTTTAGAAGCAATGTTGAATAAATTATTATTTATATTTTTGCTTGAAGGCAATTATAAATGCATGTATCGTATAAAATTCGATAATTATAGAAAATAAACTTGACAAGTAAATCCCGCAAAGGATGGCTCGCCATGCAGAACACCGTACAGACTGTTTCGACTTTATTAAGTCTCTTCAGCGATGTATACTAACGACTCCCCTCCGACAGGAATCGAAACCGGGACTTCACAGGCATAGTCAGAGACCATATCCGTTCGGCCGCCGGTACATAGCGAACAATCCCTGCGAAATTAACCTTGTCAAGGAAACTATTACACGCCCCTGCCATAGCAGGCAAGTAGACGTTTATTTAGTAAACAAACCCGGCCGTTAAGCTCTTCGGCGAAGTGAATAAGATTTTTGGATGTTTGTTTTTAGAAGCAATGTTGAATAAATTATTATTTATATTTTTGCTTGAAGGCAATTATAAATGCATGTATCGTATAAAATTCGATAATTATAGAAAATAAACTTGACAAGTAAATCCCGCAAAGGATGGCTCGCCATGCAGAACACCGTACAGACTGTTTCGACTTTATTAAGTCTCTTCAGCGATGTATACTAACGACTCCCCTCCGACAGGAATCGAAACCGGGACTTCACAGGCATAGTCAGAGACCATATCCGTTCGGCCGCCGGTACATAGCGAACAATCCCTGCGAAATTAACCTTGTCAAGGAAACTATTACACGCCCCTGCCATAGCAGGCAAGTAGACGTTTATTTAGTAAACAAACCCGGCCGTTAAGCTCTTCGGCGAAGTGAATAAGATTTTTGGATGTTTGTTTTTAGAAGCAATGTTGAATAAATTATTATTTATATTTTTGCTTGAAGGCAATTATAAATGCATGTATCGTATAAAATTCGATAATTATAGAAAATAAACTTGACAAGTAAATCCCGCAAAGGATGGCTCGCCATGCAGAACACCGTACAGACTGTTTCGACTTTATTAAGTCTCTTCAGCGATGTATACTAACGACTCCCCTCCGACAGGAATCGAAACCGGGACTTCACAGGCATAGTCAGAGACCATATCCGTTCGGCCGCCGGTACATAGCGAACAATCCCTGCGAAATTAACCTTGTCAAGGAAACTATTACACGCCCCTGCCATAGCAGGCAAGTAGACGTTTATTTAGTAAACAAACCCGGCCGTTAAGCTCTTCGGCGAAGTGAATAAGATTTTTGGATGTTTGTTTCTAGAAGCAATGTTGAATAAATTATTTATATTTTTGCTTGTCGGAGGGAGTCGTTAGTATACATCGCTGAAGAGACTTAATAAAGTCGAAACAGTCTGTACGGTGTTCTGCATGGCGAGCCATCCTTTGCGGGATTTACTTGTCAAGTTTATTTTCTATAATTATCGAATTTTATACGATACATGCATTTATAATTGCCTTCAAGCAAAAATATAAATAATAATTTATTCAACATTGCTTCTAAAAAAAACATCCAAAAATCTTATTCACTTCGCCGAAGAGCTTAACGGCCGGTTTGTTTACTAAATAAACGTCTACTTGCCTGCTATGGCAGGGGCGTGTAATAGTTTCCTTGACAAGGTTAATTTCGCAGGGATTGTTCGCTATGTACCGGCGGCCGAACGGATATGGTCTCTGACTATGCCTGTGAAGTCCCGGTTTCGATTCCTGTCGGAGGGGAGTCGTTAGTATACATCGCTGAAGAGACTTAATAAAGTCGAAACAGTCTGTACGGTGTTCTGCATGGCGAGCCATCCTTTGCGGGATTTACTTGTCAAGTTTATTTTCTATAATTATCGAATTTTATACGATACATGCATTTATAATTGCCTTCAAGCAAAAATATAAATAATAATTTATTCAACATTGCTTCTAAAAACAAACATCCAAAATCTTATTCACTTCGCCGAAGAGCTTAACGGCCGGGTTTGTTTACTAAATAAACGTCTACTTGCCTGCTATGGCAGGGGCGTGTAATAGTTTCCTTGACAAGGTTAATTTCGCAGGGATTGTTCGCTATGTACCGGCGGCCGAACGGATATGGTCTCTGACTATGCCTGTGAAGTCCCGGTTTCGATTCCTGTCGGAGGGGAGTCGTTAGTATACATCGCTGAAGAGACTTAATAAAGTCGAAACAGTCTGTACGGTGTTCTGCATGGCGAGCCATCCTTTGCGGGATTTACTTGTCAAGTTTATTTTCTATAATTATCGAATTTTATACGATACATGCATTTATAATTGCCTTCAAGCAAAAATATAAATAATATATATATATATATATATATATATTGTCATTGTGGGGTCCACGTATGCTTTTTAGTTTATATATTTGGTGAGTCTGGTTCTCAGTTTGTATATATTATATTCATATATATGTTATGTATATATAGATGTCTATAATGTATATTATTTGGGATTTCGTATGAAGCATAGGGTGTGAAATATAAGAAACTCAATTTTGGAATGTTAAGTCTTGTTTTATTTCATACTAATATTTCGGGGACGTTATTCCCCTTCATCAGAACAAATAGACTTACTGTTTTTTTGTTTGTTTTTTCTCAATCTTTATACTCGCTGTCACGGTCGGTTAGGGTATAATCTCAGTGGCCTCCTTAGGTGGTGTGGTGTGACTCGTATACGTGTTTACGTGGCTACTCGTCTGCGTTGTTTCTGTGTCGGCATATGATTGATGTCGGGGCCGATGCCCCTATCTTCTGTGTAGATAGTTTTTTTTTTCATTTCTGTGCCTATGGGTTATTGTGGTGGCTGGTCATCCCCGCCGTCTGCCATGCCGATGGCTTTGGTGTTAGAGAAATATTTATATGTGTTGAAGAATCCTAAATCTGTATTTAATCCGTGTGTACGTGTGAGTTTATATATTTTTTTTTATACATTAAAATTGTTTTACTACTACTACTATTATTATTATTATTATTATTATTATTATTATTATTATTTTGAGTTTTTCACACCAGCGTAAGATGATGGTCTTTCACTGGAGTCTGAGTGACAACAAGTCACCTCAGGTCTCCAGGACTCTTCTGAGTATTCTAGCCGATTGCAACAAAGCAGTTTTCTGGATGGTTTTAATTCTTCCTCTGATTTCTAGTTCCTTCAGTCTTTTTTCCAAGCTTTTTGGGACCGTTCCAAGTGCACCAACTACAATTGCTATCACTTTCGCCCTCTTATTCCACAGCTTTTTCAATTCTCTAGCAAGGTGGTTAGTCAGTTGGCTGGCATATCGACCCATTCGGTCATTTTATACCGAAGACGTTTTTGTTTTATTAATACTTGATGGTTACACAGTTTGTTTTAAACACATTTTTCTATTTAACCCATAGATGAGACCTTAACAGGTACTACCACTCCAGGTCAGGGTGGACCTGAGTGCAATGGTGATAAAGAGGCGCTCCACATTCCAGAACTGGAACCTCGCCATCATATAGAATTTAACATCATACCAAGGACACTAAGACCTTCAGCCACCTCCTTCTAGCACACATATGATAAAAAAGGGTTTGCCACAAGGGCAATAGGGTTGGGGCAATCATATAAGTACTAGAGCCTGACATAGCCAACCGATTGATTAGAGTGGGCCTCTCCGACCGCCTATCTAGCCTAAGTAATGGCCAAAGTAGAGTGCTGCATTTCAGGGACTGCTCAGCCATCAAGATTCTGTCCTTAAGCATCACAGGTCACCACCGATGGCCAACAGGTTGCCCCATTGGGGTGGGGGTCTTTCCCCTCTAAAGAGGTGCAATCGATGTATTCTAAAGTCCCAGTCGACATGGCTGGTGCCCAATGAGGATTAAGACAATTAATACGATAATGGTAAACGCGAAAAGATTGTTACTCATTAGTGCATGTGGCGTCGTCTAATTGGATGGACAGAACGACGTTCATCACGTGATAAGGGGAGCAGCTTTGTTCGCGCCAAAATATTTCAGGGATATTAGTAACGTCAAATTGACAGGATGATAATTATTCAATGAGATTGTGTTGATCTCTATCAACCTTCGCCTTAGAAAATGTCTTGAACACTTCAAAGAGAAATGTCTCATCAAGGATTTATGAAAAGGATTCGGCAATGTTCGCAATTTAATTTCTTCTTATCTCAAACAATGGAACTATACAACTAACTCCCAAGAGGAAAAAAGAAATTGTTGATTCTTTTTAAAAAAAATAAGAATTCATTGGTTGAAGAAGATAATTGATCTTGGAAAGAATGCAAAAAGGTAATTGTTCTGGATAAAAAAAAGTTCCCTTACGATAATAACAAAGATACAATCATAAACCTTCCGTTTCAGAATATGAAGCTTCAACCAGGGATCTGTATCAATAATCAATATTATTTCACATTGGAAACAAATATGTACACAAATATAAAGACATTGTTTGGGAAAAATGTCTGTAGTGTGTATAGGGATGTGAGCACAAATTTCTAAATAAGAAATGGTATTTTAATATTCTTTCTCAAAGTTTAATTTTATTTTTCTGAATTTTTCAACAAGCGAGTTCATTTTCCTTAAGTTTTTTCCTTATTCCCTATATTACTTGGAATATTATCTTCATATCTATTGTGATTAATACCATGTTACTCTAAATTTTTCTTGACCTTCTATTATGAAGTGTGACAAAATGGCGTTGTGTAGATGCAAACAGAAAAGAATAAATATAGAAAATAGAATATATATATATATATATATATATATATATATATATATATATATGAGAAGTAAATACACAAAAGATGTGTTTTGATAATATGGCTTTTTTTTAGCCGACAATTTTTGGGAGAATTTGTGCTTAACTGAAGTCGTGCCTAATTTTGAAAATTAATTAATTAATAATGAATTAATTAGGCCGGCAGACCTATTCAAATGTAAGGCTAAACAAATCGAGAAAAATCAATCGCTGTATTAGGTCGAAATGTACATACAGAGATTGATTTTTCTCGATTTGTTTAGCCTTACATTTGAATAGGTATGTCAGCCTAATTAATTAATTATTAATCAATGAATTTTCAAAATTAGACACGACTTCAATTAAGCACATATTCTCCCCAAATATATATATATATATTATATATTATATATTATATATATATACACACACACACACACACACACACACACACACACACATATATATATATATATATATATATATATATGATACAGGTGAAAAATTGAGATGAGGCCCATAGGAATATGTATGCAGGTGTATGTATATGTGTGTATGTATGCGTATTTATATATATGTGTAAAAACACAAGCACACGGTGTCAAGTGCTACTGGCACTCAAATATGTTTACTATGTAATAGATCCATCAGGAGTCTCAGTGGATTGAAGAGTCATCTTCGTGCTTGCAGCCTGTCGGATGCTTGCAAATAAAAAAAATGAAAAGAACAGGAAATGGTCTTACTCGTGCATATATATATATATATATATATATATATATATATATATATATAGGTGTGGGTATGAGAACCATTAAAAATAAGGTTAAAGGTTAGTTTGTCTCCTTTGCCGACATATAGTCTAGCGATACCCACAATTGATTGATAAAATCTAGGGGTTGAGTTTTAAAAACCCTAAAAGTAAGGTTCAGTGATCGATGGTCGTCTCTGATACAAAAAGTGCCCGTATGTTGAAATCTCGAATTGAAAAGGTATAACGGGATTTGAACGAGATATGGGGGAGATTCTGGGATGAGATTTGAACTTTAAAAAGTTGTAAAAAAGATTTGGATCTTGACAAATAAGGAGAGCAGACGTTGATGCTGACCAGGAGTATATATATTTACCAACCCCTCCGCATGGGCAGGATGTGACACTAAGTCAATTTTTTAAGCGGAGTTTAACAGGTTTGAATTCAGAGTTTTCCTTCTCCTAGACTAGTTGCCTAACCAAGGTTAAAGAGTCCGGTCTGCCCTACTATTTATCCATAGCTGGAGGGAGAATTGGATTCATATCTTTCCCAAGGGTATTAGCGCTAAGTGAAATGCAATTACCACATCCAGGAATTGAACTCGGGGCTACGAATCCATTTCCCATGACTTTAACTATTACACCACGCGCTTCCAGGAGTATAAGAATCATCCAGTAGGCCAGCAGACTCGGATATATCAGCTGAATAAATGACGAAAGCATTGCATGAAACACACCTTCTTTTCTGGCCATTTTGAATGTTGTGTTCACCTTACTCTCTCTTTCTCGTTCCCTGTTCTCTTCGTTTGTATTGTGTTAGTTGTGACCCTCCCCCTCACAGCTGCTGGGATGCAGAGTGAGATATCACAACAGCGGTGGTGTCCAGCTATGTCCAAACTACACGAGACTAGTACGGCTAACGAAGCGATCACGGCGGCCTTAAACTAAAGCCATGGTGCGAATCAGACAAAGGATTCACCCGGCTAGACTGATAACGGCTGGACTGATATCTATTAGACGATATCGATTAGATTGATGTACTAACTAATGTGGAAGGAGGCGCCATGTTATCACAGACGTTTTTCTATTATATCAAAACAGGAAAAATAAAGTCAAAACACTTCCTTTCAAATCTCATTGTATATATCTATTTATAATGGAGATTCGGTCATTATTTGTCTGTAACCGAAATTACGTTACTGCTTACGTCACATTACCCCAAATCGTCCATACATAGAATAAAAAACAATTTTGTTTCTATAATTGTAGTAATAATTGTGTTCAAGTAATTAATTTTCTGACAAAAAATTGTTATCTATTTATATGTTGTGGATAATTATAAACTTTAGAGCCAAGAAAAATAATTAAATACATAAGTAAAAACTGAATCTGCGAATCAAATTTTCCCCATGGATTTAAAGAACGTTTCTATATGTATGATTTATATATTAATACTCGTATTCTTTAATGGTATGACCGTTATCATCTTGCAACACCCTCTAGTTAAAAATTAGATCGTCTAAACCGTCTAAGACGAAATGCAAAGATTCAAATCCTGATTATCTGGTGGGGTTTATTCGCCGAATTTTAATTTCTTGTGAGTGTAGTCACCTCAGCTAAATAATGGATCATTCTGTTTTTATTATAAAGAAAGAAAGGGAAGAAAAGGGACATGCTACACATAAAAATATAATAAGAAAGAAAGAAAGAAAAAGAATAGAAGAAAGATAGGGAGAATGAGTGAGTGTGCAGAAGCGATAACGCTAATCTGTTTCAATCGAACAAAACGAAAAGATGAAAACAAGGAAAGAAAGAAAAAAGTGAGAGAGAATTAAATCAAGATTATTATACTTTTTACATATGGAATTATTTTGCAATATCTCTTAAGTAAAAAAAGTAAGTAAAGTCGTCGGGGCGGCCTAAAGTCGGTATCATCCAGTCAGCGAGGGAGTCTATCCCCTTTTCAATAGGGCTAGACCACACCTACCATCAGCTCCTTACTTTACCGCACAGATCCCTGTGCTACTCATACGCTGAGTTGGCGAGGACCGGTATCGAACTAGGAACCTTGTAGTTTCTAGCCGAACGCTCTACCGACTAAGCTAACCCGGCCCTAACTCTTAATTAAACATATCAAACGTTGTAGAATATACACTGGTCATGCTAGTATGGATTAATATCCATGAAATTTGAACAGAGCACGCGAATCGAATATTAAAGCAGTACCCTTTATTAACCAGTAGGCAAACTGTGGGGACAGTGTGACAACTTCGAAGGAAAAGGTAGAAAATATGTGTGAGAGTAATTTATAATATTAAGATTCCCTGAACTTCTAGGTAACACCTTTGACCTAATGACCCTATTCTTTCATTAACACTTATTAATTCATCATCACGGAAAACACTTCATGTTTATCCATTTTCACTGAATACCAAATTTGCTCAAGTTTTAGATAAAAACTAAAACATTTGGTGATTATTTTTCCTCTACAATTATAAAGACTAGTTCAAAATAAAAAAACATGCTCCGGGCGATGTAAAAATAAATTTTTGAAACATATTGCCTGAGGGGTGGGAGTTAAAAATTCAATGTCAGCAAGTTTGTACCCTAAGTAAGTAAAATCATCAAATTCATTAAGGGATTAAAAAATAAAACAATTTGAAATGTAAACTTTAAATATGTATTAAAATAAAACAAACTATATATAGATATATAATACCAGTCATGTATTTATTAAAACTTGTTTTAAAAAAACAATGAGGACTGTCTAATGTTGTATGTTCAAATTTTGAGTGTATTTATTCTATGTTATGACAATTTTGGGTAGTGTGACGTAAGCAGTGACGTAATTTTTGTTACAGACAAAAACCGGAAGCGAATCTCCATTATTAATAGATATGAGGAAAAATTAATCTGAAAGTTTACTTAGAAATTCATCATTTCATTACACCGTTACATGTGGAGGGAATTTCTTTTCATTGGCGAATGTTAGTTGAATGAAGACTTCTGATCAACAATAACCACTTCAAAATGTGGGAAAATGTCAACTCAATGATCGTGACCCTCATTTTATCCTTCCTCTCGACTGACAGTTTGTGACCCCCGACATAAGGACGTCATTCACGGTTCATCGCATTCGAACCATTAAAAAAACATTTTGGCTGGGCGACAGTAAACTTCGGGCATTTTATTCCCAATCGTGAATTTGATTCACGTGAGAAATGATAAAAAAAAACAAAAAAACAAAAACAAATAGCAAATAAAAGATGAAGCACGTTCATTGGTCACCTTATCATAATGGAGATTCGGTAGCTGTCTATAACCGAAACTGTCTCACTGCTTACATCTCAATACCCTCAGGAATTGTGTAAGTTTATCAATGAGTATTTAATTCATAGTCATAATCAGTAATGCATATGTAAGATTCATGGTTAATATATGAACATACAACTCCGACACGTTTGTGGGGCAAAACATTTTATATATCAAAACAGCACGGAAATAAGACATTATACAATAACAATAGAATACAATAGTAAAGATAAAAGGACTGGAGTGTCCATACATACAAAATCACTTACTAGTGATGAAGTCTGAGAACCACAGGAGAGTTACATAGCGTTGGGGGCGGAAGCCCCCACCAAGAAGGGTGTGACAATGTCTCTAACTCATGTGCTCGTACAAGGAGATGTAGCAAAAGAGGGTGAAGCGTTTGAATCAGCCGCTTAAATACTATAGCCCCTGGTGAGAACAAGCGGCAACCCAGTGGGAAGATAACTCTTCCAGGCCAATGTGAAGATAATCCCAACACATAGAATAAATCTTATTTATTAACGATGCCTCTATTTAAATCTGAGTTATATTTGCCTCAAAACAGCCCATGTTATTAGTGAATTTAAAATCCTGCAATATGTCTTATATGTTCCTAAGAAATAAAAGTTTACATACTGGTTTTAACAAAACTGGGTTTAATATATAATTACTTGGTGTTATTGATCTCTGATATTATTGTTTTATTCTCCAACGTATTAAAATCAATCTTATGAATGATTTTTATATAGAAACCGCTTAAAATATAATCAAAATAAGTGTAATCTTTTCATGTGCGTTCTTATTTGATTTCATTAGTTTTTCTAATTCAATATATTTCATTACATTAAAACCTAAATACTTACGCTCGCCGCAGGGGCCCTATATTCTTGCTAGCTTATAAAATAACATCGTAGTTTACGTTTACAGTTTGATGAGTAAGGATGATTATAATTTTCCTAACAATTTTAGTCATTTTAATTCTCTGTAGTATGAAAACAAAATACTGTATTACATACTTTCATAGGCAGCTTATGATTTATGTACGTACCTGTAGTTAAAATATTTTGAATTGGGTCCGTTAGATTCAGAATAACGGGACCCTATGGATAGTTAGCCGACAGTTATTGGCAGTTAGTAACCTTTTTACTTGATCCCTTGGAAAACGAGCCATTACAGACGCGTGAGAATTAGTTTCAGATGCGACGCAGATTTCAGAGCGAGTGGACTCGAAGTCGTTCGCTCCGAGGGTCGACACCTCCCCCGCGGCGGAATCAATATGGGCAAGGTTGTGAAATAAAAGCTTTATCAGAAAACAACCAAGTCTTGTTTTTTGAATTAATATCAAAACAAGCCATGACCAGCCCAACACAAAGAAGATCAACCCCTAGCAGAAAGCCCCGAAGAGAAATTAACAAGTAAGAACCATCATCTACTATCTCTTTATTTGTCTGTCTGGGTGTCTCTCTATTATATACCTGAGATATGTTAGTGGGAAACACCTGGAAACATAAAATTTGAACTTTTAGTGCTTCTAATATTTGAATCTATATTTACAAGTACATTCTATACATTTGATAGATTTTTCAACCTTCTTTAAAAGGCATGTTGAAAATTAATAACATTTACAAGTTTTTTGGCTTCATTTCATTTTTCCAATAAGAATTCTATAGCGTTATAAATTTACACTAGCAGGACCTGTGGATATACCACAGTATGATCATTCAATTATTACAACGATTGATAATTTTTCTTTAGATTGGGAGTAAAATAGGGAATTAAATCCGACATTGTGGAGAAAAGATAGAAAAATACGATTCGAAAAGAAGAGTTTGTTCTTGATGGTGAAGTCGACGTTATAACGTCTCGGTTTATGCAAGCTTCATCAGGACATGTAGTGAAATGTGGAAGACTTTCGAAATATGAGAACACTATGTCAAAAGTATTATAATCTTGTTTTAAATCTTTCTCACTTTTTTTTCTTTTTTTTCTTTTCATCTTTTCATTATGTTCAATTGAAACAGATTAGCGTTATCGCTTCTGCGTGCTCATCCCCTCTTTCTATCTTTACCTACTCTCTTCTTTCTTTCTTTCTTTCCTATCATATTTTTCTGTGCAGCATGTCCTTTTTCTTCCCTTTCTTTCTTTATAATAAAAACAGCATGATCCATTGTTTACCTGAAGTGACGACACTCATAAGAAATATGAATTGGGCGAACAAGAAATACCAGATAATCAGGATTTACATTTTTGCATTTTATCTTGAATGGTCTCATTTTTTAACCAGAGGGTGTTGCAAGATTATAACGGTTGTACAATTAAGGAACACGAGTATTAATATATAGATGAGTTCCATCATTTTTTTACACTAAAGTTTTCATTGAGTGTGAAAAAAAAAAAAGAAGAAAAAAATCGAAGCAAACATTCGAATTAGAATTGCTTCATTCACACACCTCTAACGTACAATATTTCTTTTTTCCCAAAAAAGACAATCTTGACATTCTGATGCTATAAATGATTGTCCAGTACTGAGACGCCCATTTTCGTTGGGGATAGAAATTCGTGGGGTTCAAATCCAATCGTTAGTTGTATTGTAAAATAAGGAGATGGAAAATTCTAAAATTGTAGATAAGAGTGGAAAGTTACTAGAATTTTCCTGACGACGTATGAAAGGCTAATTGTCGATCTCTGATTGGTCGATGAATGCCAACAGGCGAAAAGTAGAAGAGGGGTAGTAAGAGGAGTGAATCGGTTGTGAGCTGTCGGAATGAGTATTTGAAGAGAACAGACGCAAGATGAGCGTCTGTTCTCCAAAGCATTTTTACATAGTGGTAAAAGGAAATATAAGCTTTGAACACCCCCCAAAGAAAAAAAAACTAAAAAAAAAAAAAACAAAAACAAGAACGTCTTGTGTTCGTTATAAAAACTAAGCAATGACACAAGACGAGACATCCTCAAGAGATTCCCAAGTTATTTCAGACTCAAATAACAGGAAAGAATATCATCCAGCCTAACAACAGATCAAATAACAGACACAGACAGACCAAGTTACTCCAATCCAGAACAACAGACCCAACCGAATCCAGCCATAGTTGAACAGTAAGAAGATAAGTATAGAATTATTATTATTATTATAATCAACTCCTTTCAATGGATTCCGGTACGCAATAACAATTCGTGTAAATTGACTTTTTGATGTGTTTCATTGAGCTGTCCCTTCTTAATTCGATTTTATTTTAATGAATATTGAATTATTTTGGTCTGATTTTCTATTTTTCAAAAATTCTATAAAGAATATTAATTTTTGCAATTGGATTTATCTTATTTCTAATCATTTCCACAGAATTTATCTCAAAAAGATATTTTCTTTGAAATTAACTTTCTCATCACGCAACAAAATTGATCTCTTTAAAATATTGAAAATCATTTTCTCATTTTGAAATTTTTAACACAGAAAGGAACTTAAAAGCCGATAATTAACAAGAATATGCAGAATCCCAAAAGACAATGACTGTCATTTACATTTATGTTTTACAAAGTCAAATATCTTGAATTGGATTTCAAATATTTCGATTTGTTAGGTCTGGTGTCTACCAGCTTTAAAAAAAATCTTTCACTACAAAATACATTAATAAAATTTATTATTGTATATGTATATATGGTGTGCAATGCCTCTTTAACCTTTCAGTTGCATTGGCATTAGTAAATTAACCGAAAGTACTCAATATATTAAAAACATAGAATAATAATAATAATAATAATAATAATAATAATAATAATAATAATAATAATATACGTACGGGTGTGAGCGTTGCGGGAATTTGGACGCGCGCATATGTGTGTGCGGATGCATATGTGTACATATACACGTACGTACACATAGGCATATATATAGGCTAATATAAGAGTGGATGCGATAAGACACATCTATAAACATCTATAAACAGGAAAACGGAGAGAGAGAAAAAGTGAGGGGGAAAACAGAGAACCCTTGATCGACACAGCCGGAACCGGAAGGAGGCAAAAAGACGCACTAGTCATGTACGCCTAATCATGTATGTATGTGGATATAAGTGTAAATATGGTGATATACATACGTAAACAGAGGGATAAAGAAAAAGAAAGAAAGAGTGAAGAGGAAACAAACGATAAACAAATTAAACACCCACACCTGACCGCCCTGTCGGCTGGGGCGTTAGAATGCATCGACTGCACCTCTGCAGAGGGGTAAGACTCCCCCAATGGGGCCACCTGTTGGCCGTGGGTGGCGACCCGTGATGCTTAAGGATAGAGCCCAGGTGGATGAGCAGTTCATGACTGCAATACTCCACTTTGGCCCTATCTTGGGCTAGACGGGCTGTCAGAGAGGCCCCCTCCGATCAATCGGCTGGTCACGTCAAGCCCTAGCACCCATATGATTTTCCCAACCCTATTGCCCTTATGGCAAGCACCAATCCCTTTTTATCATATGGGTGCTAGAAGGCGGTGGCTGCGGGTCTACATGTCCTGGGAATGATGTTAAACTCTATCTGATGGTGAGGTTCCAGTTCTGGTGGTTTGGGGAATGTGAGCACCCCTTCATCACCATTCTACCTGAGCTGGGGTGGTAGTACCTGTTAGGGTCCCATCAATGGGTTAAATAGAAAAATGTATTCATAAAAAAATTGTATTATCCATTAAGAATTGATTTATTTCAAAACTTTGTCGGCATTAAATGACCCACTGAGGTTGATATGCCGTAAAACAAAACAAACCAAAACCACAACCTGAAATGAAAGAAAGAAGGAGTGGAAAGAAAACGACGCACTATGACAGGGACTAAAAACAAAACTTCGACGGAGGATACAAGAACGGCTCACACAGGTATGTACATATATAAATGAATTGATATTCGCAGCATTTCTTTCACGGGCGCGTTTCTTGACGATAAGTGTCTAACACGCTGCTTTGAAACCAAAGGTATAGATCGCACCTTAAATGTATTGTACGCTATATACATATATATATATATATGTGTGTGTGTGTGTGTGTGTGTGTGTGTGTGTGTCTGGTGTGTACGTGTCGACTTTATAACTCGGAAATGAGATGTCATTGGACATTAGAATCATGTATACACTTTAATATGTTTATTATAAAGAAAAGTACAAAATTTAGTTTTTGATTTTTATTGATTAAATGATAAAATTCAATAATTAAAAATCAATCGATTTGTGGAATTCTTCGTAGTTCTTCATAAGTAAGTGTTTTTCTTTTAGACCCGACATGTTTAAATGTCACACGTGAAATTTAGATTTAATGCTTTTTCGAAAATTATTGTTTTGTAATGTAGTAGTAATTGTCAAAAAATCTTTTTTGTTTGAAGAACTAAAACAAAAACAAAAACATAAAAGTGTATCAAACCAAGGGATACCTTTTTAAAAATACCATTTTAAATGTAAACAAAAAAAAATTGTAATATGAAAAAACTTACAGGTTTAATTTTTTTATTATTACATTTTTATAGAGTAAAAAGAAAATTAATTAAACAAACACATTTTTATCACTCTAACTCAATAGGAAATTAAGAACTAGATTTGAAAAATAAAATTATGCTTCCAACCTAAAATCCCACGATTAAAAAAAAAATTAA
>CM042140.1:122595452-122645452 GCA_023376005.1 Doryteuthis pealeii
CTCATCTTTATTGTGGCATGTATAAGCACACCGTTTCCACCACTGTATTCTCTGGCCTTCCTCAGGTTTTCACTGTGTATCCGAGCATAGTAATAACCCAATCTTGGAAATCATTTTTTTATAGTTTGACTGTTGATCGTTATTATTTGAACAAGCAAAAAAAAAAAAAAAAAAAAAAAAAAAAAAACTCCCTCCGGGCGTTGTAAAAATTAATTTTTGAAAGATATTGTCTGAGGGAGAATTGAAAATTCCCTTTCAGTAAGTAAAATCATCAAAATTATTAAAGGAGTAAAACAAATTAAAATAATTTGAAATGTAAACTTTGTTCTGTTCCCCTCAAATAAAAGGTTGCGTGCATCAAATAGTTATTAATTAAATAATTATTTTGAATATTTTACGCATGAATTTTACACAAAATCGTTGGTATTTATTTATTTGTAAACTTTTTAGTTAACCTCTGAATACTGAAAAAAAATGACTATTTCTTGTTTATTATATGTGTTGAGTATCTGGCCGCCATCCTTGGCCAGTTGTAAAAGAACTTAAAGTAAATAAGTAAGTAAGTCAATAAGTCCTGTGGTATTGTTTCCTTGAGGTCCAAGAAGATCCAAGTATCAATGGGCTAAGATTAAGAATCAGGCTAGTATAAATACAACAACAGCAGCACTGCCAGTGATTGGACAATATGAATCTTTCCCAGGTCACGTGCTTATAGGCGAGTCTATAAGTAGAGGTGTACATCTGGCACACGCCTTATATCTAAGAAAAATTCCAACAATATGAATATATAATACCGAGCATGAATGTATTAAAACTTGTTTTGAAAAACAATAAGGACCGTCTAAGGTGGCATATTCAGATTCTGAGTGAATACAATACAAGGTTGTTCATTATTTTATGTATTGAGGATTTTGGGTAATGTGACATAATTAGTTACGTAGTTTCGGTTACTGACAAATAGAGACCGAATTTCCATTATTAATAGATAAGATCTTCAGAAGTTCTTCGACACTTGCTTGATCAAATCAAAATATTAAAAATGATTTCCAGGTTGAGGCATTACATTGCACGGATACACAGTGGACACCTGAGGATGTTCGGAGACAATGCTAAAAATATGCATCAGCAAAGTAAATGTTAATTATGCAATTAGAAATTGTTCGTCTTAAATACTAACATATTTGTGATAGCTTTTAATTTAACAAAGTTCAACAATACAAATAACTCTTTTTCTTCTGCATTTTCTTTTTCTTTGAATGAAATTTGAAATAAAATTGCTTTACTCCTTTTCTGATATTTTATTATTAAATAGTGTATCTTAATTAGTCTTGAAGATAATCAAGTTAAAAAAACACTATCACCGTGTAAAACCTATATAAAAATGTACTATTAGTATTCAATTTTTCGTGAATGTTTTCTTTCTAAATGTTAGTACTTTTACAATTCTGGTGTAAAAAACAGTCCCCCCTTTCTCTCTCTATCTCTCTCTGTTGTAAGTTGCTGCTATCAAGATTAAACGGCGAGAATAAAATCATAGACAACAGAGAAATAAATTGACATGCGTCCGAATTCTTTTAAAATCAGAAAAGGGTCACCAGGATCTTAATTAAGGTACGTTGCCCACATATCAGTAATTAAGACCTACTACGTTACACTATGAATAGTTTGTGAGAAGTCTACAATGAATAATCAAGAATTTCAACCATGTGTGTGTATGTTTGTCTTTAATCGATATTTGTATTGGTCACTCGATAATATTTGATTATTTTCCAAGTCATCATTTTGTATTTTGGAATTCGTGAAAATTTACAAGTTCCATGATATCTCGATTCAATTAGCATCAGGAGAAGCAATAATATCATTGATATTTAGAATTTTGGAAATGAAATATCCAATCATATCACTGACATATCAATAACAACATTAATTACTATGAACCGTCGACGATTTTACTAATGATAAAATATTCCATTTTTAATTCTAATCTTTTGCAACAGGAAATTTATTGAATTTCGAATTTAAATATAAAAAAAGGAAAAGAAATGACAGAAATTGACTTGATTTTAATTATAATTATAATTTTAGAATAATCTATGCAATTTTGTTAATTAATTTGTTAATAATTTAAAAATATTTAAAAAAATATAAAAATTAGTCTCAGTTCTGTTGAATTGTATTGAGCAGATTTATGTTCCAATATTCACATTGCATCGTGCAATTTGTCTATAGACATTTTTTTGTTTGTTGGCATCCATACGTCTACTGGAGACGATAGCATAGTGTCCAAAAACAAGTGAAACTACATAGCCTGGGTGTGTTGATATGTAGAATGAGCTATCGCCCAAGTAGCAGATCCCCCTCCCTACTCTGTCGTTGTAGTCCAAACGAAAGGCAAAAAATAACAAAAAAACAAAAGAAAACAATTCAGTTTTGCATCGATAGTGTCACAGGAATTGCTGGATAGCACTGAAGTTCAACATCCCATCACCTTAGGGACTCCAACTCCGGAATTTTCGGGGTTTACTCCCCTAGCCTTTCCTTGGAATGAAGTATAGCCACTAAGCAGCAGAGGTTTTATAGTCTAACAGACTTTGTAGTATAATAAGTCTAACAGACAGTTCAACCAATAGAGCATCTGGTTCGATTATTCATCCTGCAGAAAAAGAGATGCAGGTTCGAGTCTCACTAGGGATGTATTCTTTATTTCTGTTCCAAGCTTTTTTAATGAAGACCAGAGACAATTGTTGGCATCCATCTGTCTACTAGAGACAATGGCGTAGTGTACCACCAAAAAAAAAAAAAACAAAAAAAAAAAACGTGGAACCACGTAGCCTAGGCGGGTTAATATGGAGAATGAGCTGTCGCCTAAGCAGCAGGGCTCCTTCTCCACACTGATGTTGTGGTCCAAAAGAAAGGGAAAAAAACAACAACAAAAAAACAACAACAAAAAGAAGAACAAAACAATTAAGTTTGGCAACGATAGAGTCACAAGAATTGCTGGATAGCCCTAAAGTTCTGCATAACACCACCTTAGCGACTCCAGCTCCGGATTTATTGTCGGAGTTTATTCACTTAGCCTTTCCTTGGAATGAGGAGGTAAAGCCGTTAAGCAGCGGAGGTTTTATAACGTACTTTTTCTTGATCTAGATGGATTGCCATTCAAGGCTAAGGAGCCCCATCTAGCCTATTTGGGGATTTATGTGAGTAGTAAGTACCCCAACCCTACTATTACGATGTGGATGGCCGTTGGCTCCCATGAAGCTCATCCGCCCTTTGACAACTCTTGTGTTGGTGATGCTGGGTGTCCACACACCCACCTCACCAGACAAACCGAGGCGTGCCTGATAGCGGTATCAGTTTAGTCGTCAACAACCCAACCATGGATCAGGTAGTGCTAGTTTACATGTTTGAATGGAAATTCAGCGTCTCCGGAAATAAATAAGATAAACAGTTTTGAAATCGAATATTTTTTACGTTGTGTGTGTGTGTATGTGTGTGTGTGCGTGTGTGTGTGTGTGTGTGTGTGAGAGAGAGAGAGAGAGAGAGAGAGAGAGAGAGAGCGTGTGTATGGAAATGTGAGTAGATTAATCGTTTTGTATTTGGGCGTCAGTGTGTCTGTGCGTGCGTTATTTATTTGGGTGTCAGTGTGTCTGTGTGTGTGCCATTCAAACTTTGTAAACAAACCGATAACAGCCATTTTATTATCCTGTGATAATTTGTTAACTTTTCCTTATATCAACAAAAGGCCCTGAAGAAGATCTACTAAACAGATTGAAACACTGCAGAGTTGGCTGAATAAATACCATTCATTTTATTTGAACCTGTGTTTTTTCAAAATTTTTCACTATATTACATACCGTCGGATTCACTTCCATTTTTCTCTTCATATATATATACTAGGAAATATATGCACCCTCCGGGTGCAAGTATTTAAGTTTTGATATAATACAATATCATATTAAATTAGAAAGGCTAATGAAGCTGACTAAGAATGCAGATAAAAAGATCTGCAACAGGGGATATAATCGAAAGATAGAACAACTTTGAAACTAACTATTCCATCATTTTCCATTACTCCCCTCTTTCATTGGTAAATTTTCCTAATTTAACTATTTAGTTAAAATAAGAAGTAAAGGATAATATTACAGTTATTTCTTCTTGTAAATAAATTTCTTTTAAGATTTATCCACGAGATTTTTGTTTATATTTCTTAAGATAAAACCAAACAATTAGAAATCAATAATACGAAGCACATATTTATTAAAATAAAATGTTAAATATCAATATGCAAATTAGCCTTCTCGTTCAAACTGTAAACCGCTATTTTGTTGTATATATAAATACAATTGCATGTTATTAGTACGTAGATATGGTCAACAGTATTAATAATGTAATACAATTTTTATTAATAACTGAAGGTTTAAAAGAATGAAATCATGGAGAATTTGACGTAAATAATTAAGGGAATTGTGACTTGAGTAGTAATATAGTTTCGGTTACAGACAGAAAAACACACAATCTCTATTATAATAAGATATATATAGCCTTTTTATTCTTAGGAAAAGTTTGCATCAATATAAAGTTTTACGAATTCTTTCAACATTAGAACATTAACACACGCACACACGTACACAATTTTCTCTTCTAATGTAAAGGAAAATAAAGATAATTAATTTTGTATATCACTTAAGACTAAATATGACATTTGAGAAACTCAGTAGAGAAATGAAAAGTGATTGGTATTTAGGCTTTTTTCTTGTGAGACAAAAATTGAATATTCTTTTTTTCCCTGCGTCTGCTTTTTCCATGCCTTCCAACCATTTTTCTGTTCTTACGAGACAGAAGAGTTCGGCTAAAAACTAATTATGAAAAGAAATATGGATTCTCGATTGAATCGATTTGTTTCTCACTGTCTTTCTTCAAAGATGACTGTGGTGAAATCCATTAGAACAGGAAAAAGAGTAAAATCAAATGGGAAAGAAGAAGAGGAAGAAGAAAAAGTCATAGGTAAGAGAGAGAGAGAGAGAGAGAGAGAGAGGGGGGGGATAATTCAAGGGAATGAAATTGGGAATATATGTAGAAAAGAAGAAATCAGAAGCCTCGAAATAGATACATATGAACAGAATGAGATAGCTCAAAGCAGGCTGAGATAGATAGATAGATAGATAGGAACAGATTGGTTAGATAGATATATAGATATGAACAGAATGAAATAGATAGATAGATAGATAAGAAATAATGAGATAGATATATAGATATGAACAGAATGAAATTGATAGATAGATAAATAGATATATAGATATGAACAGACAGGGCAAGATATATATATATATATATATATATATATATATATATATATATATATATATATAGAGAGAGAGAGAGAGAGAGGGAGAGAGAGAGAGATAGATAGATAGATAGATATGAACAGAATGAGATAGATAGATAGATAGATAGATAGTTTTGTAAGGAAACATAATTAGTCTACAAGATATTTGGACTCGTCCAACGGAACACACATAAGGATACGAATACGCCAGATTATTCGTAGTCGAGTTATGTAGTAGTATATCGAGTCACTACTAGTCGAGTAGCTAGTCATACTGTTGGAGAACTGCATGTTGTCTCTATTATTTATATTCCTGTACAAAAAGGAATAAACTTTTTTCCGGATTTTCAATGTTGCATTTGATAAATTCAGTCACAACAGACAGATAGACAGACAGACAGACATACAGATAGATTGATAGATAGATAAATAGATAGATAGATATGAACAGAATTGGATAGATAGATAGATAGATAGACAGATATGAACAGAATGGGATAGATAGATAGATAGATAGATAGATATGAACAGAATTGGATAGATAGATAGATAGATAGATATATAGATATGACATAACGAGATAGATAGATAGATGGATATGAACAGAAAGGGATAGATAGATTAAATGAGAAAAGATATAAGAGACAGGGAAAGGGATTGGTAAAAACAAACAATCCAAAGATATGTAGATATAAATAAAAACGAGAGAAGAGGCAAATAGTAAGAAAAAAAAACAGAACTTGAAGGAGATAAATGGTAAATGAGAAAAAACATGAAGAAGATAATCAAAAAAAAAAAAAAAACTCAAAGGAATTATCAAAGATAAAAAAGAAAGAGACAATGAAGGAAAAGATTAAAAAAAGAAAGAAAGAAAAAACAATTACAAAGAGAGAACTATTGCAAAAGGAAAGAGAAGAAAAACATGCTATCATTTTCTTCTCTTTCTTTTTTTCCCTTCTTTTTCTTTTTTCCCCCGAATATTTTCCAATGCTTTCCACAGATTGATTAATAGAATATTTTCTGGCAACGCAGTTTTGCAGTCGATTCGACGTTTTTTCCTGCACCTGAAGATCGGATTGTATGGGGAAATCCTGTTTTCTACATCTTATTATAATAGAGATTCGGTGTCTGTCTGTAACTACGTCACTGTTTACATCAGAATACCCTCAGTTATTGCGTAAGTTTATCAATGAATATTTAATGTATAGTCAAAATCATTAATACATAGAATAAATCTTGTTTATTAACGATGTCGCTATGAAAATCTGAGTTAGATTTGCCTCAAAACAGCCTATGTTATTAATACTTTTAAAATCCTGCAATGTGTATTATACATGACTAAGAAATAAAGGTTTACATAATATTTGATGTGATTAATTTGCATACGGGTTTTAACAAAATCGGGTTTAATAAATAATTACTTGATGATCTCTAATTTCGTTAGTCTTTCTAATTTAATATATTTCATTACATTAAAACTTAAATACTTATGACCAGAGGGCGCATATTCTTGCTAGTAATAATAATAAACAAAAACTTTTTCTATTAAAAAGTATTGTTCAGAATCGAGCGAGTAGATTGAGAAGGTAAGCTCACATGATTATTTTGAAGAGTTGTAAAATTAATAAGTTGACCCCCACCCCTCCACGTTCAATATTCTTGATGATCCCTGCAATATTAGACAATAGAAATAGATATTTAGCTTATACTTCTGAACTGTACACTAAAGAAAATGAGCCTGGTTTTGACTTAGCATTGGTACAATTGAAAACACGCAGTTGGCCCTGTGTCTTACAATGGATAGATGGCGGGAAATAATCACTCGAAATGTTTTATGACTCTGTCTCTCTGTCTCTGTCTCTCTCTCTGTCTCTGTAATTGGTTGCAACACTTTTTTTTATTTTAGTTTTAAGACCTTTCTCCTTCGTTTATGAAAAATTATTGTAAGGTACCTAACACCTCTTACTTAAGCATAACATTTACTATCTAGATGTTGATGTTTAATTTGAGGGCCTAAGGCGTATGCTGGTTTAATGTAGTAATTAACAATAATAATGGTTTAAGTAATTACATCGGTTAGGAAGTTAAGATGCTGATATTGAAATAGACTTCTAGTTAGGAGACGATTTTTTAGAGGGGTGGGAATAAAACTGGTTCACTGTGTAATGATTGGTGATCAGGTTAGTAAGAGCACAGAAGGTGATAAGTTAGAATAGATAAAATTAATTAAGTTTTACATTAAGCGAAATCCGTGGAAGTTAAATTAGACTGAAACCAGGAGGAACAGATTATTCCATTATATATTAGAAGTGGGGGGCAGGCTTTTTCATTGGCTCACACTGACTGTGGTTTCTCGATTTCAAAGTTCGAGTTTTTGTAGTTTCATTCGTAGCAAAATGTCAAAACTAGCAGCACGTAGCTTACAGGGTGGCAACTTCAAGATGCCGGCTACAAGTTGGGGTTGCTATCGGAGCCGATATGATGCACAAGAACTCGTAATTGGCGATGAAGATAGTGCATCCCTGAACGACCACTCTGTACACATTCAAAAGATGTACCTTACGACTAATATAAATAATTCATTTATATATCTAGATAATAAATTAAGATAATTATTTCAAACTATTTCACTTTTTAATGCATGTCACAATGTCATTTTTCAATTAACATTAACTTTTAACTAATCAAGTCATTTTATAATTTTATAAAAATATACAGCTCATTTAACTGTGACATATGGAAATCTAATAGATTGCAATGGAGTTATCAGAATTATAATTGGTTAGAATAATTTTATTTATGTTGTTATTGTCAACAAGAACTACAATGGTTAAGTAAAAAAAGATACCATGTACTCGTTTGGCTACCTCATTTCAGAAACGAAGCCGGTTCCTTTAGAAGTACCAGATACCTTTTACAATATCACAATCTTTTTAAGGGGACCTCCATTTTCCGCATATATTTCCAGTACCTAAATTCTGACCCCCCCCCCCCCGAGTGAATATGAATCTAAATTGCTGGATGTTGTGGATAAGGAAATGTCATTTTTTAAAATTGCTACTGGCAACAATGCTGAAAAAAGAACAAAAACAAAAGATCCCAAATAACAAAACAAGAATTTCTTTAAAAATCCACAAATGTTAATTTAGCCATTGACGCGAATACATTTGAAAAACCCGATCCCGTCTTTCAAATTTGAGACGATGTCCACTCGGGCAGTGATAAACGTCAAATTTCCGGTCGTAGAGTCTCAAGTATGTTGACTTCCGTTTAGTGATGGCAACTGACTTCCGGTACCCACCCCATCAAAATCACCAATGTTTTTCTGAGTGGTTTGTCCATCTGTGACATCTTTCATTCGGTTCAGCTTCCCCCACCCTGCATCTTTGCTCTTCTTTTCTTTCATTATAACTGCCAAGAGGAAGAGAGGAAGATGCAAAGGAGAGGAGGTAATGCAAATGAAACAATCTTTATTGGTTAAGGCGTTGACAATTCTCAAAACAAGAGTTTCACTATTATATATATATATATATATATATATATATATATATATATATATATATATATGAAACCCAGGATCACAAAAATTCCAATTTAATATATATTGGTTTGTTGGTTGGTTTTGAAGGCTATCACAATGCAAGTGTAAAGAAAAAAGAAGGTAACTATGATGTTGTTTGTTAACCTGTCATTTTATACTTAATATTTCGGGATAAAAAATCCCCTCATCAGAAGATTACTAGAACTGAATTGGTGCTAGTAGCTGCTCAATTTGTTCTGTCTTATGTCTTCCAAATTCTGTGTGTGTGTGTGTGGGGGGGGGTGCTTGCTTATGTGTGTGTTTGTATGTGTAAGTATGTGTGTGTGTGTGTGTGCGTGCTTGTGTGTGTAAGTGTGTGTGTGTGTGTGCGTGCTTATGTCTGTGTGTCTGATCATTTCCTTTTATTTTAATTATTATTCCAGATTTGGTTCGCCCTCTAAGTATGTTTTTTTTTGTTTACTAACAGGACCATCTGATCTCTTTTTTATTAATATGTGCCTGAGATTAACATTCCAGATATTGTTTGATTGACACACACACACACACACACACACACACACACACACACACATATATATATATGTATATGTATATGTATATTGATTGACATATATATATATATATTGTTTGATTGACATATATATATATATATATATATATATATATATATATATATATATTATATATATATATACATGTGTGTGTGTGTTTGTGAGTATGTGTGTGTTTGTAGAAAATAGAAAAACAAAGTATCCAAAAAGATGAATTTATTCTTGATGGTGAAGTCGATGTTATAACGTTTCAATAAACCTTCATCAGGACTTTAAGATGGACAGAATGTTGTCTAGGCAAATAAGTGCTCTCCTGAATTCTGTTATGGTCCTTTCTACGAATACAACTACCTAACTCCTGTCATTATAAAAACATCGATCCTTGCCTTGACACCATCAAGAATGAATTAATCTTTTTGGAATGCTTTGTTTTTCTACATATTACTGGATTTATTTCCATATTCTACTCACACACACACACACACACACACACACACACACACACATATATATATATATATATATATATATATATATATATATATATATATATATGTGTGTGAAGAATGCACCACTGCATGAAACCCAATGACACAAAAATTCCATGTAATATATATATATATATATATATATATATATATATATGCTCCCAAATTTGGTTGAGCACTTTAATTAGAAGGGATTTAATTGCAAAATTCACCGTATTCGGCGTACAGCTAAGCCTCGCTTTGTTTACATAAAGTTTGAGTCCTCTAGTGAATTTATTTCCGCTTAGAAATGTAGCGATTAAATAGTCTCCTATATTTGACAGCTGCCTGTGGCCGTACGGGTAAGAGGATTGGCGAACGAAAGTTTATTCGGGTCTCGAACCCGGCCAGAGGTAGCTGTTAAACGGTATAACCACACTGATGAGAGGTGATAACTCGAAACACGTGTCTGTGGATTACTTTATATATATATATATATATATATATATATATATATATATTGTGATTTGTATGAAAGTGTACATAATTCGGTGAAATAAGAATATGAGGATTTCATATTTTTGTTTTTCTTTGCTTGCACCATAATTCAAATAATCAATGATAGAAATAGATATAAACAGTATAGACACATGAATCAATTATACATTATAACTGTGAGTTTCACGCCCTATGCAGTCTTCAAATAATATGCCAATCCTGGTTATGCAGACTCTATACATAAGTTACTTGTGGATTATAGGAAGGTGGGGGGTGGTTTGTGTCGGCTTTTGGTTTAGGGCTAATGGTTACATTTATATTGTTTATAGTTCTGTAGGTATTTTTTAAATTTATCTATGGGAATGTTTTTCCGAAATTAGACGAAATTATCGGCAGGGTCATTAGAATACACCGAGTGCAACTCTGCAGAGGGGTAACTTCCCACAATGCGTTCACCTGTTGGCCGTGGATGGTGACCCATGATGCTTAACGATGGAACCCTGGTGGCTGAGCAGTTCATAACATGAAACACTCCACTTTAGTCTTTATTTAGGATAGATGGTCGGTCAGAGAGGCCCCCTCCGATTAATCGACTGGGCTCGTCAAGCCCTAGCATCTATATGATTGTCCCAACCCTTTGTCCTTATTGCAAGCCACAACTTTTTTTATCATATATGTGCTAGAAGTGGTGACTGTGGGTCTTAATGTCCTGGGTATAACGTTAAACTCTATCTGATGGTGAAGTTCCAATTCTGGAGTCCTGGGGAATGTGGAGTACCCCTATTTCGACATTACTCCCAGGTCCACTTTGACCCACAGTAGTAGTACCTATTAGGGTTCCATCTATGGATTAAATAGAAAAACATAAGTTTAAAAAAATGTGTTAAAAATGAGTTTAAAAAAATGGAGTACCCAACAAGAATGAATAAAGCAAAAATGTCTTAGGCATAAAATGACCTAACAAGGGTTGACATGCCTTAAAACCCAAACAACCAACCATCAAAATCAAATTTTAGGATTTAATTTCATGGATTATTTCTTAATTTATAAAGTCACGTTTCATCGTGTTTTTGTTATTTACTGTGACGAACAATTGAAAATATTGTTGGTGATTTACGTCTTCGTAGATTCTAAAGTTTGCTATTTGCTTTTTAAAATATTATTGGGTTGAGGTTTTGAATTATTGTTTATACTTTAGAATTATAATGTGGTTGTAAGAAACGTCGTAGGAATTTATTTTCTTGTCTGCATTTGAAAATTACCTCTGATCTATTGTTTAAGATTTTATGATGTTCTCAAACGGTCATTAGTGTAACTAGAAAGAAATATACCTCCTGGCACAAGTATTCAAGTCTTAATACGATTAAATATCATATTCAGTTTGAAAGACTAATGAAATTAGATAAGAACACAAAAAGATTACACTTATTTTTTCTTTATTCTAATTGATTTCAATATAAAATTATTAATAGGATTGCTTTTAATATGTTTGAGAATAAAACAATATCAGAAATGAATAACTCCAGTAATCATTTATTAAATATGGTTTTACTAAAACCGGTATGCAAATAATTCCACCGTATACTATGTAAATGTCTATTTCTTTATGATATATAACACATATTGCAGGATTTTAAACACATTAATAATATGGGCTGTTTTGAGTCAAATTTATCTTAGCTAGACCTTAATAGAGACATTGTTAATAAATAGGATGCTAATTAAGATTGAGTAATGATTATCTAATAACGATTGAGGATATAACGTAAATAACTAAGGGAATTGTGACGTTGGTGGTGACGTAATTTCGGTTATAGACGGACACAAAATCTCCATTATAATAAGATTTTCTCCCCTTTTTGTTGTTAATTCGTGCTGTATTTCCATATTATTCGTAGTATATTTTGGTTTTGTCTTTTTGAGGTTCCATATGTCTTTTTAAGAGTAAGATGTGGTTTGCACATTTTTGTTGTTAAATGATGTTTTTGCGTGTTGCTTCCCTGTTTTCAGGGTCTTCTGTTTTGATTGATATTTTTCTCTGTTTTGAATCTTATTATAGATTGATAGATGACCTTTTTTTTTAGGAAGTTTCAGCTTCATGAATATTCTAACTTATTCCGCAATTACAAGTGTGTGAGGTGAAGTGGTTGTGGTCAGAACAGATATCAATTCACGAAATGAAGAACATTCAATCAATTTAGTGAAGAAATCCAACAAAATTTTCCCGACATCGATGCCATTATCAATGATATGAAAAAGTTAGTCACCTACGCTGGATCTTGTTTAGCATTGACGAAATTCATCCCAAACAGTTGTGATTAAGTGTAAAATAATTTTTTGGAGCTGAAAAATTGCTCTTTCCAACGATATTATTTTGCACCCAGAATCTGTTGTAGTTTCGGTGGAAATAAAAAGGAGATATTATTTCTAAAGCGCTACAATATGTGGCTATGCTGATAGGCTGGTGAGGTTGTCTGCTAAGTCTAGACGCACTGAGGAGACGTGATATGTCGAAACATGACGGCATGTGGCTGAATATATATATATATATATATATATATATATATATATATATATATATATATATATATATATATATTGGTAATTTTTCCGAGATGAAATAAGGAAAATAAAGTGCTCAATTACAAATGTAAGAGTTTTATTTATCAAATATAATTGTTTATACAAAGGTTTTAGTGGGCATCCTAATGGTATCCTGGCGAGCCAAACAGCCTGAAACCTTAGGTAGATGCCCACTAAAACCATTGTATAAACAGTTATATCTAATATATATATATATATATATATATATATATATATATATATATATATATGAAAGTTAAAACATCTGGGACATGGAATCAACGGTGCCTGGTTACTGATAGTTTCTCGCCTATGTGATCTTCAGACTAACTTAGTCCAAAGATCACATAGGTGAGGAACTGTCAGGAACCAGGTGCCGTTGACTCTATGTCCACGCGACCTTAACTTAGATATAAATGTCCAATCCATGATATTGAGCACATACATAAAACAAAAACAAAAACGTATTCGGCATAAAATAAACCAACAAGTGTTGACATGCAGTAAAATCCAACCAAAAACAGTAAAATCTTTCAATGTACATATTTAAATTTCTCTCAATTCAGAAATAAATGTATTTTTTCAATAACTGATTTGAAATCCTCTATAAACTAAAACCTTTCCTAGAACAATGGGGATTGTATTTTGTTCAATCTGTATTTGTTAACACCTGTAGCGTTGTGGGTTGATTTGTAAGGAATGATGACGTGTAATAGTAATTGGAATATACCTATCTTCTTCTTATCCTGTTTTTCTTGGTTGGATCTGGTAATTGAATCTGATGTTGAGCTGGATGGCATTCTCACTGCTTGAGTCTGGAACAACTTGGGATTCGCTTGAGGATATCTTCTTCTGTGTCATTCATATTTGTAATAACAACACAAGACATTCTTGTTTTTTTTCTCATGAGCTGATTTCTTTTATCCCCATGTCAAAATGCCTTGGAGAACAGGCATGCATTTTGTGTCTGTTCCCTTACACAGCTTCCTCCAAAATAACTCTCATTCTTTTTTTTTCTCATGAGCACGTTTATTTTATCCCCAAGTCAAAATGTCTCGGGTAGCAGACACGCATCTTGCGTCTGTTCCCTGACTATAGCTTCGTTCAAACTCATCTTTCATTCTCTCCTCTCGCTACCTCTCTTCTACACTTCGCCACGTGACATCTATCGACCAATAAGAAACCGACAGGTAGCATTGTGCAGACTCATCCAAAAAATCTTTCCCCTATTAACAACACGTAATTTCTGGATTTTTTTTGCTTGTCCACCTCATCATATTACAACACCGTTGTCATGAAAATCTTGTAAGCATCTTTCCCTTAATCTCATTATTATCGACTCGATGAATCTCTTGGAAAAGCCAGCTTTATGCAATGGAATTTAGTCATTTGGGAAATTTTCTCTTTATTTACCATCCAAAAAAGTGATGCAAAAATTCAGGTGTTTTCTTTCTTTATTGAAGATAAGAACGTTGAAAGATTCTAATCCTATAATAAAAGATTCCATTGTTTTCATTTAAACAAAAAAAGGCGGGAAAATATTAAAGATGAAAAAGCAAATCAATTTTTATTTGTTTTGACGACAGAAACCATTTCTGAAGTCGAAAGGTTAATCATCAACATGTTTCTCGCCAAGGTGAATGACAAGATGGGACAACAAAACACAACGCCAACAGTTTTTTTCCAATAAAGGATACGCTGTATTTACTAGAATAGAAATTAACAATGAATGAAACGTTAATTTTCTTACAATGACCAATAGGGACGAGTGATAAATAAGATAGAGAGAGAGGGATAGAGAGAGAGAGAGAGAGAGAGAAGTGCTTGTAGCACGACTTGATGATGAGGTTGATGATGTCAAGAGAGAGAGAGAGAGAGAGAGAGAGAGAGAGAGAGAGAGAGAGAGATTTTGGTGATATGCAACAACTGTCTGCAGCCCTGTCGACTGGGTTTAGAATACACCGAATGCACATTTGCAGGGGGGTAAGATCCAGTTGGAACTGGTGGCCCTATTGGTTCTAATTTAGGCTAGACGGGCAGTCGGAGAGGCCCCCTCCGATCAATTGGCTGGTCAATCCCTAGCACTTGTTTCAACCCTATTGGCCGTATAGCAAGCTCCAACCCTTTTTATCATATATGTGCTTGAAGGCGGTGGCTGAGAGTCTTAATGTCCTGGATATGACGTTAAACTTTATCTTATGGGAAAATTCCAATTCTGGAGCTCTGGGGAATGAGGAGTACCCCTTCATCATAGTTACTCCCAGGTCCACTTTGACCCGCAGTAGTAGTAACTGTTAGGGTCATCTATAGGTTAAATAGAAAAGAAATGTATTAAAAATGTGCTTAATTGAATTTAAAAAAAGGGTGTACATTAAGAATGAATAAAACAAAATATCTTCGGCATAAAATGATCCAATAGTTTGACATGTGTAAAATCCAACCAACCAACCAACCATTTAATTGTACATCAGCTTAAAATAGCGTTAAATCTATTAATAATCGCTTTTTTTCTGTAACAAAAACTACGTCACTGTTTACGTCACATACTTCCGTTGACTCTTTCATACTATCTCTCTCGGCCATCGCACTTGATAAGTCTTATAAACTAGGCATGTCAAAACACAGACTGCGCTCTCATACGGCTTTTTTACAGTACCCAGTTTTAAAAAAAATTTCCAAAGATTCTTGGGTCGTTTATTTTCATTAGGGCAATGTGTTGTTAAGAAACAGACTCTGTCATCAATGTATTGTCTCTCTCCCTTCCTTTGAGTTGCGGAAGGAGGAGGCAAATTTACTCAATAAAAGGGAGTGAGTCTTTCCTCTTGTCTTTTCCAGCTTTCAATCAACACACTTCTACGTTCTATTATTTGAACTCGGTCAGTAATAGTCTTTTTTCCCTTTCTGTTTAACAAAAGTCATTTTTGATATATGTATTCATTGGTTTTTAGATGATAATGCAAAATTAATGATAGCAATCATTACTTTGTTCTGTTGTAGAAGAAGTATTTAAAGACAGTTGTCATGTGCGGTCCTCATGACAGACATATGTAATCCATGCGGCCCTAAGGGCTACTCAGTTTGACATGCCTGCTATAGACAGTACTTAGTGTCGCACAGAGCTGATGAATGTACATTTTTTGCTGGTCGGCCAACACTGGTTTGTCCATGTGTAGGAGTCCATAAGAAAACGTCGTTCTTCAGCAGTGCATAGCATGTCTTACTCGTCTTTCTATTATGGTTAGCATGTCTTGCTCGTCTTCTAGTATGGCTAGCGAGATGGGAAGTAAATGGCCGGACGGTTGTAGTTGGTAGAGTGCTGCTTCCAGGATTTGTTTAAAACAGTACACAGCATCCTTGAGTAATTTCTATCTAGCCTTTTTTTCCCAATCGTTTCGTTAACGTCGAACTGGTGCAACTATACAATAGTACTAATACGGCTACAGCTTGGAAGAATTTCAGTTTTATTTTATCAGAGAGATCCGATTTCTATATTGTTGTTAATCTGTCAATAGCAATTCATGCTTTACCTATGCAAGTGTTGACATTGCTTTCAATAGATGAGATATGGCTACCAAGGGATGTGGACTGATCTACCAATTTCAGAGACTTGCCATTTAATGAGGAGATGACATCATTTTGATTAAGACGCATGAACTTTGTTTTATTCGAGTTTATGTAGAGATCAGTGCTTCTTGCTGTCTGTTCCACATCTTTAAAAAAGTTTGTTAGTTTGTATTATTTGGATTTTTCGGACTGTTGTCCTCATCTTTATTGTTATATACACAACGTTTCGGTCGATCTTCCCTCCGGCATTCTTCAGGTATTTCTTGTCGAGCTTGGGAACCTTCTCCTGATGTATTGAATAAGGTGTTCGGTTCTAGGTTCCATGAAGGCTCCCGATTACGCCATGAAGGTTCCCGAGTTCGACAAGAAACATCTGAAGAAGACCAGAAGACAGATCAGCCGAAACGTTGAGAACAACAGAACTAAAAATCCAAATAATACAAATTATCAAGCCTCATTTCAAAAATGGTGTTGAGTTAATACCGCTCTAAGTGACAAGTCATCTCTGGGCTGCAGGTTCAATCCTGGCCAAAGGCGATAGTAACATAGAATAATTAACACAACTTAACACTTGTACCCGATTATGGTTAACGGAATGAGAACAGTCTACCCCAATGGATTAAATAAAGGCTCCCGATTACGACATGAAGGCTCCGAGTTCGACAAGAAGGTTCCCGAATCCGACAAGAAATACATGAAGAAGGCCGGAAGGCACATCCACCGAAACGTTGTGTAAATTACAATAAAGATGAAGACAATAGTTCGAATAATCCAAATAGTGCAAATGTATTTTAATATATGTTGAAAATACGTGTATTCATATATATTTCACAGAAACACACACACACACGCACACACACACACACACACACATATATATGTATACATATATACATGTTTGTGTGTGTGTGTGTGTGTGTGTGTGTGTGTGTTATTACGCAATCTTCGAATCAATATTCACGACCACTTTGTGTTTCATATTTTTTTTAATTCCTTGCCCCACTCCCCGCATCACATCACAAAAATTCCAACTTCTGTTACCAATAAAAAAAAAAGCAACAACGAGTCATAATTTTTGTTCTCTATCGATGGCCTTGATACTGAATATTATAATTGCTTTTCACTATCAAACTCTCTCTCTCTCTCTCTCTCTCTCTCTCTCTCTCTCTCTCTCTCTATATATATATATATATATATATTATTCAGGTTACATCAGTTTAATCGACAGTTTTATAAAGTGTCAGGTGGCCACTTTCACAAGCGAAGAATGTTTTCCACTAATAGTTCAGTCATTTGATAAATTACTGATATCGTCAAAGTAAATATCGACCTTTAATTGGTTGTTTGAAGATTTTTTTTAGTTGTGGGGAAATCGGCATCGGCTTTAAAATACCGAAACATAATGAGAAGAAGTAGACATTAAAAGCTTTCGGTTTCTTGATTAATAAGAAAATTAAGTCACTTTGATTTGTTGAGATTTAATCAAATGTTAATTGTGTAATAAAATCGATCTTTTCAGATCTTACAATAATGGGAAATTAGCAGGAACTGTGGATATACCACAGTACAATAATTTGATTTTTACAACGTTTGATTGGTTTATTTAAGAGCTATTGCTAAATAGTTCAATATGTAAAAAGTATGATAATCTTAATTTAACTCTCTCTCACTTTTTAAATTTTTTTCCTTCTTTTCATGTTTTCATTATGGTCGATTGAAACAAATTAGCGTTTCCGCTTCCGCGATCTTTCCCTTACTCTCTTTTTCTTTCTTTCTTTTTTTGTTATATTTTTTGCTTTTCACCCTTTTTATCCCTTTCTTTCTTTATAAAAAAAGGAATGGTCCATTATTTGGTGGATGTGATAACACTCATAAAAAATAAGAATTCGGCGGATAAGTGACAGCAGATAATCAGGATTTACATTTTTTGAATTTCATCTTGGATGATTTGGACGGTCTCACTTTTAACCAGTGGGTGTTGCAAGATGATAATAGTCGGAAGATTAAGGAACAAGCGTTTTAATATATAGGTCTTTATGAAGGAATTGTTTTCATAATTTCAACAACAAAAAAAAAAATGGTGTCTTCATAGTAACCATACATTCACCTTTCCCTGTGGACTCGTTTCAATTTCAACGGTGAAATGAAACAATTCGTCTGAGAGTAAAATCCCCTGTTGAATAGTGTTCTTTTTTTAAAAACCTAATTCTGAAAATATTTTCAAATTATTTGATCCTCTTGTGTATTAGTAAAAACTGCAATAAAATTATTTTTTTGTGTGCAATTCAAACATCTTTTCTCCTCTATGAATTGAATCATTCAAATCTAACGATAGTTTCAGTCTTTATAAATTGTTGTTAAAAGAATACTGTATCAGGTTGCTCAATGTGCTACTGGTACTATATAACGTAGTACTACCTGTTTCATAGTCAAATCATCGGCAACTAAACCGGTAACCGCACAGATTTTGTCCGGTGAGGAGAGTGGCTATACATCCTGCGAAACGAAAAACAAGACCTGTAAAAGGGCAGAGGAAGCTCTTGGCTAAACATTATTTCTCAAGTCCAACCCTTCCTCGTCGCTGCAGAGCTGTGTAAACTTGATAGTGTCAGAGTCATGCTTTCGGGAACTTAAATTCCTGGAAGGGTCACTCAAGGCGGACAGGTCTGGCAACCAGTGGACACAACCCGGTCAAAGGGGTTCTGGCTAAAATCCGAAGGGCGTCTCCATCATCGTCAGGAATCAACAGCTTTTTGACATACTTGTCACTACGTTTGAATAAAATCTGCGGCAAACAATGGCATCTCCTTCCCTTGACCGAGATATGCATGTGGGGTTTGGGGACAGCTTGTGAATTTCCAATTCCTTTGTTACTCAATCCATGAATTCACCATTGATGAATTCGTTGGATGGAACCGGCTCAACCGACTCAGGATGAATGCCGACACAGAAATAGAAGAAGAATACATTCTGTATTAATATTGTTTTAATTGACATCGTTTTACTTTCAAACGGCATACATTTTAACAAAACTCAACACTAATAAGATTTATTAATTCTAATCTGAGCGAACGCGGCTGCTAAAAAAAATATAAACATCTTACAATCCCTATTCAGTATTGATTTTTACTTGTATTTTCTTTCATCTTAATTTTATTTGCTTTTTATCGCAACTATTCAGACTATCAGGCAAGTTTTTCAAGGTAACAGGATGCGAGTTCGAGTCTCACTTGAAGCTTGTTAACTCATTGCCGTAGACTGTCGGTTTAAGCAGGTGTGATGAAAGGCAAATAAAATAAGATGAAAGAAATACAAGTAATATTAACAATTGTCAATGTTTGATAACTGAGCAAATTACATTGTTAGGCAGATTAACATTATCTTATTATAATGGAGATTCGGTGTCTGCGTAAGTTTGTCAATGAGTATTTCATTTATAGTCAAAATTATTGATACATAGAATAAACTTGTTTATTACCGATATCTCTATGAAAATTTGTGTTAGATTTGCCTCAAAACAGTCCTTGTTATTGGAATATTTGCCTCGCAGCACACGTATGCGGGTAGGACACAAGGTCGTTTAGTGTGAGACCACACACGAGCCGAAGTTCAGGGGACGGCGGGTGCAAAAAATGCGTCGATCCCATCGAAAATCCCCCTCTAGGGGGGGGGCTCAGGCACTGGGTAATAACCCCAGCCTGCCCCTTTAAATCAAGGGGGTAGGTGTTGCTTGGGGGGATAGCCCCCTGGGATCATGCCTTTAATTATCACTAATAGTCCAGTGGCCGAAGCCACCGGACCCACAGGCCTCGAGGGGCCCCAATTATTAGTACATTTAAAATCCTTCAATGTGTCTTATATCTCACAAAGAAATAAAGGTTTATATGATTTATGGTGTGGTTAATTTGCATACTGGTTTTTAACAAAACTGGGATTAATAAATAATTAGTTGGTGTTATTGATCTCTAATATTATTGTTTTATTCTCCAACGTATTAAAATCAATCCTATGAATGATTTGATATAGAAACCAATTAAAATACAATTAAAACAAGTGTAAGCTTATTATATGCGTTCTTATTTAATTTCGTTAGTCTTTCTAATTTGATATATTTCCTTACATTAAAACTTAAATACTTACGCCCGGTTGGCTAGTACTTTTTAACAAATTTTCTTTGCCTATGGTCACAACGCTTATGGATCAGTTTATTCTCCGGTCGTGTACGTAAAACTTCTCCAAGTTTTATTTACCGGTCAAAGAGTAACGTGGCCGGAGTCAATACGATATATGCGACGTGGCTCTTTGTTTCGTCCTTCTGTCAAACGTTTACAATTTTTTTTTATCCGTAGCTAACTCGTTCGATTATCTATGCGCAGACAAACGTTGATCTTTCTCTTGTCGCTTGTTGGGGTGGAATTACTGTGTCGGCTGTGTCATTCAAGTTTAATCTTCATCTATATTTTTAATAGCGGGGTTATTGTAGTTGTTCGATTTCAAGAAAGTGAAGCAGGTGCACGATTCCTTTCGGAGGGAAAGGTATCTTGCTCGTCAAGTTAAGACAGCTAACACGATCGTAAGGGATTTTAGTTGATTGTTATTTTAAAAAATCTTTGTCCATTGGTTGATTGTGAAATACACTTGGAAAGGAGAGAGAGAGAGAGAGAGAGAGAGAAGAGAGAGAGAGAGAGAGAGAGAGAGAGAGAGAGTGTGTGTGTGTGTGGTGTGTGTGCGCGTGTGTGTGTTTTCGATCCCCATCTCTGCACTAAACTAAGTAGCGACCCTTTCGACTCTTGAATATATCGAAATTTAAAAAAGTAAAGTTTGCAGAGTGGCCTATTGTCGGTATCAACCGGACAGCGAGGGAGTCTATCCCCTCTTTGCTAGCGCTAAACCAGGGAGATTGTTTTTGCTGAGGTGGAGCGCCACACCTACCGCCAGCTCCCTACTTTACTACATAGATCAGATTACCCAAGTTGTGCTGCTACTTATGCGGTGAGTTGGCGGTGACCGGTATCGAACCAGAAACCTTGCGATTCCTGCCCCGGCGCTCTACTGACTGAGCTAAATCAACCAGTTAACGGAACCGGTTTAGCTCCTTAGTGTATCGGACTAAGTCTTGTATTTGTAGCCAGTTACGGGTACCCTAAAAGTTTTTTTTATCTCTAGATTTGTTTTCCTTAATTATCCGTTTTGTTGTCTGCAAATCTCACCTGTCACCACCCGATTCCAACTGACGCCACCCTAACAGTCCCAAGGAGAGTTTTCTTCAGATCTGTATCTGGACGAGGCCACCGGTGGCCTCGATCTGGGTCGGTTGAATCGGCTCCCCCCAACAAATTCACCGTATCTTTAATGAAGGCAGACCACGCACGGCGACCCAACGCTATTGAAGTTATGAGCGTCAGCCAATCGTGGTTCCATCGACGAACTCCATAAAGACCTGGTGTTCACGGGTGTCATTTCAACCTGTCAAACCTGGAATATGTGGACGACATAGCAATTTGGAGAGAGAACTTCGACGATAACCAATCAATCAACAGTCGACGAGCTTCAGTGTTACGCCCGCAAACTTTCTTCAGACTATAAACGTTTTTCTTTTTTTTCTTTAGTTCAGGGTATCATTTTCTCTGACCTGCACTTAAAACCCTTTAACCTAATTTAACATAACCGTTCATCATAAATATCTAAAAGTCGCCAGTCTGTCTCATATTGACCACCTCAGATTCCTTATCTGTGTGTTAGCTGACCGGGTCATTTATTTATTTATTTATTCATTTAACTAGCAAGAATATGCGTCCTCCACCGGGCGTAAGTATTTAAGTTTTAATCTTATAAAATGTATTAGATTAGACTAAGAAAATTAAAAAATAAAACGCATATAAAAAGATTACACCTAATTTTAATTATATTTTAATGGGTTTCTATATAACATCATTTATAGGATTAATTTGAATACATTGGAGGATAAAATAATAATATTTAAGATCAATAACACCAAGTAATTATTTATTAGACTCGGTTTTGTTAAAACCAGTATGCAAATTAACCACACCATATATTATGTAAACTTTATTTCTTAGTCATGTATAAGACACGTTGCGGGATTCTTTTTTAGTTTTGAGGCAAATCTAACGGATTTTCTTAGAGATATCGTTAATAAATAAGATTTATTTATGTAAGGGCTAGAACTCTCCTGTACCTTGTGAACAGGAAGTAGGGAAAGTAACGTCCCTTGTCAGGTTGAGTGAAGGACCCTCTTTACCGGTTCGGTACCAACCAGTGAGCCTCGTAGAAGCGAGCTCTTGTCTCTGTCCCCTGTGAATGAAGGAAATCCCACTCACCACCCTATTCCAACTGACGCCACCCCAACCCAAGACTCAACCTGAGCATCCCCCTCAACAAGGGAGATTAAAGATCTGTAAGTACTGCCTCTAAGTACTTGTTATATTGTTATCTGTTGTGTTTACATGCTAATAAAATAGGTTAAAGGTACGTGTGCTTTCCCTTTTGTCATTTGATATATGTGCACCTATATTTTATACCTCATAGCTTGTAGAACAGGTATTCCTACACTGGTGACCCCTAATGTGATATAAAAAAACCCTCAAAAAACTAACTTTCTCGCATATATGCAGTTTCCCTTGCTTTTTGGTTTCCCACTTGTTTCGTAAATAATTACCTGTACTTTGTTTATATTGGTTTGTCTCTTGGTAAATAGAATTGCGCGTATACTGTTGTCTTGTGTTTTTGTTTCCCATCCTTGTCAGTACGTTCTTCTTCCCCGACTTGTAGCTCGCGCTTTAGCACGTGATTGGTTATTTCACACGCTGACGTCACAAAGCCCCACTTATTTTGTTGCAGGAAAATCAGCGACTGCTATAGTTACTGTTTGGCTACGTCGGGGAAACAAGATGGCGGAACCTATGTTTATCCTGCCTATTCCCCCTTTTCATAGAGAGGACCCTTCAATTTTTTTCGCCGAAATGGACATATTCTTTGCACGCAGAGGTGTGACGCACCATTTGGACAAACTGTGCTATGCATCCTCATCCCTGTCGGCAGATTTAAAGGCCGACGTAAAGGATATTCTTGTGAACCCTCCAGCCGAAAATTCGTACGAAATACTCCGACAACGGATTTTAGCTCGTTCCAAGGTGTCAAAACACACCCGCTTTACACAGCTTTTGGAACAGGAATACCTGGGAGACAGCTCACCGTCACAGTATTTAAAACGGTTGCAGGGTCTGGCAGAGGGGGCGGTGGAAAAGAGCGTTGTGAGACACGTATTCTTTCAACGAATGTCAGACAAGTACAAGGTGGGACTGGCAGCGCTAAGGGAATCCACCCCCGTGGCAGACTACATGGCCGAATTGTTACCTAATGAGTCGCACACGGTGTCCCGCGTACAGGACACAGAAAACTGCGAAATAAAGGAATTGAGGGAGAATCAAAGGCGAATAATGGCGAGATTGGACCAGTTGGCTGAGGACGTGGCAAAATTGTCCGTCGAAAAAAAGGCCAACCGCGGTCGCAGTAACTCCCCAAGACATGGTCCAAAAGGCGTGGGAAAAATAAAATATGTTGGAAACACAAGAGATTCGGTGACAAAGCGGACGCTTGTGTTCCCCCTTGTGCATATAAGGGACCGGGAAACGAATGACCCGACAGTGTAGAGTGGCCTCACCTGTCGGTATTCCTAACTCCGGCCGCTTACTGTATGTGGCCGACAAAGTGTCAAAAACGTCCTTTTTAGTGGATAGTTGGGCACAGGTGTCTCTCCTCCCAGCAACGAGTGGGGATAAACGCTCTTGCCCTGACAAGTTTACCCTGCGAGCCGTAAACGGATCGTTGATACACACTTATAGCGAGAGGTGTATGGAGATTGACCTGGGTTTGCATAGAACGTATACCCACGTTTTTATAGTTGCCGCCCTAAACGGCGCCATTTTAGGCGCTGACTTTTTACAGACATTCGGACTCATTGTCGATTTACATGGCCGGTGTCTAAGAGACCAGGAGAGACACCTTAAAGTGGGTGGGGTGGTTAAGGCTGGCACCCCTTGCGTCTCACAGTGGCACACGCAAGTGAGGACAATATTTTTTTTCAAAATGCTTAGAAACCACCCACAAATCACTATCCCCTCCTTTCACAAGGAAGTAGTGCCGCACTCTATCACACATTATATAGAGACGGTAGGCCCACCTGTTCACAGCAGAGCTAGGCGTTTAGCACCTGACAAACTGAAGGCTGCTAAAGCAGAATTTCAACAGATGTCAAGGTTAGGAATCATTCGACCTTCTAAGAGTTAGTGGTCCTCCCCCTGCATCTGGTAGAGAAAAAAAACCAACACATGGCGTGCGTGTGAGGATTACAGGGCACTGAACGTTGTTACTGAACCTGATAGGTACCCAGTACCGCACATACAGGACATAACAGCAGTTGGTCAAAATAAAAAATATATTTACAAAATTAGACCTGATCCGTGCATACCACCAAATACCGGTGGAGCCGGAACACATCCCCAAAACGGCAATTATTACACCGTTTGGACTGATCGAGTTTGTGCGTGTCCCATTTGGCCTGTGAAACGCTGCACAGACATTTCAAAGGTTCATCGATCAGGTGCTACAGGATTTACCATTCGTCTGTGCATATATAGACGACGTTCTGATCGCTAGTTCAAACGAAAACGAGCACATCAGCCATGTCAGGCAGGTATTCGAACGTTTCAAACAACATGGTGTGTGGTGATAAACCCGATAAAGTGTGTGTTCGGGAAACCTGTGGTGACATTTCTAGGACACCATATCTCTGCTGACGGCATTTCCCCGTCAGCGGACAAGGTGAAATCTATTCAGGAATTTCCTGTTCCTAAAAGCATGAGACAACTGCGCGCATTTCTTGGCCTTGTAGATTTTTTACCGTAGGTTCCTTCCCCATTGTGCACATGTACTTTTACCATTAACTAGCATGTTAACCAGTGAGGAAAATGTCAGTGTAATAATGTCGAAAGAGGCAGAGGCAGCTTTCAGGAGGGTGAAGGAGATGTTATCTGATGCCACTAGGCTGTCCCCTATCCAACCTAACCGTGAACTGTGCCTGGTGGTGGATGCTTCAGCAATTGAGATTGGAGCCGTCCTGCAACAGGAATGCCAGTCTGGATGGAGACCAATTTCCTTTTTCTCCAGAAAGCTGATGGATGCGGAAACAAGATACAGCACATTTGGAAGAGAAAGGCTGGCCACATTCATCGCAATACGACATTACTGGCAACTATTAGAAGGATAGAAATTCCACATACTGATAGACCATAACCCTCTGTTAGGCGCCCTGAAGTCCTCGTCAGAGAAGTACTCCCCACGGGAAGTCCACCAAATGGACTATATCCTCCAGTTCACGTCGAACATCAGGCACATAAATGGAAGAGACAACTTTCCTGCAGATACCTTATCGCGAGGGATTAACTCCTACCTGTTGGAACCCTCAATAGATGTACACACTTTCTCCGCAGAGCAACAAAAAGATGAACATCGGCAGCGTTTTCTCCAGGGAAATAAAACCGCGTTATAGCTGGTGAAAGTCAGCTACCCCAACACTACGGAGAAGATAGTTTGTGATACTATCACGGGCAGGCTACGCCCGTACGTGCCCACACCCCTACGAAAAGACATATTCAACGCGGTTCACAACTTGTCACACCCTTGGACCAACGCATACGTAAAGTTGCTAACCGAAAGATTCGTGTGGCCGCGAATTAAGGCGGATGTGAGAGCATGGACGAAGATGTGTTTAAAGTGCCAGAAAGCCAAAATTGGTCGGCACACTAACGCTCCATTGGGAGAATTCCCACCTACGGACGAAAGATTTAAGCACATACACATCGACATCACCGGACCACCCCGACGTGCGAAGGCCAGTCATACCTGCTGACATGCATCGACAGATTCTCCAGGTGGTACGAAGCACTGCCGATACCAGACTTGTCAGCATATACTACGGCCAAAACATTCCTTGCTGGTTCGGTCGCAAGGTACGGCGTCCCGGAGAAAGTGACGACAGACAGAGGACGCCAGTTCGAATCCGATTTGTTCCACAAATTATTTCAACTTCTGGGCACCAAAAATATCCACTACAGCGTACTATCCCCAGGAAAATAGAATGGTGGAGAGGCTGCACCGCAGTTTGAAAGCATCCCTTCGAGCAGAGTTGACCATCACTAATTGGTTGGAACATCTGCCACTCATACTGTTGGGACTACATTGCGTCTACCAGCACAGTATTTTTTGAGAATTCCCAAAGAAAGTCATGGATATGAAATCCTTCGTTGAGAGGCTAACAGAAAAAATGGCGGAAATGGCATATTCACCGGCAGGAAGGAACAGCACAAAAAGGATTTACATCCCAAAACTGCTAAAGACTTGCACACATGTATTCGTGCGGGATACGGCCAGATCGCATTCATTGCAACCTCCGTGTCGTTTCATTGAGAAACATGACAAACATCACATTGTGCAAATTAACAACAGCCCCCAGACCATCTCGATAGACAGACCATCAAAGCAGCAGTGTTAGAGGACACTTACTTGGAAGTAGCACCTTCATGCACTGTCCCCCTAGCAATACCCCAACGACAAAGACCATCGTTAGATAAAACAACACGCTATGGTAGGCCTATAAGATGGCTGAGACATTTTGAGAACTTTATAAGTTAGGATTTGTTTTTGTTTGTATTTCCGTTTCAGATACTCCGTATATTTTTTTTTTTGGGGGGGGGGGGTGAGTCTTGTAGGGGCTAGAACTCTCCTGTGCCTTGTGAACAGGAAGTAGGGAAAGTAACGTCCCTTGTCAGGTTGAGTGAAGGACCCTCTTTACCGCTTCGGTACCAACCAGTGAGCCTCGTAGAAGCGAGCTATTGTCTCAGTCCCATGTGACTGAAGGAAATCCCCCTCAGTGAGGGAGTAACAACCGAAGACTCAACCTGAGCACCCCCCTCAATAAGGGAGATTAAAAAACTGTAAGTACTGCCTCTAAGTACTTGTTATATTGTTATCTGTTGTGTTTACATGCTAATAAAATAGGTTAAAGGTACGTGTGCTTTCCCTTTTGTCATTTCATATCTGTGCACCTATATTTTATTCCTCATAACTTGTAGAACAGGTATCCCTACATCTGCCTATTAATGCTTTCGACTATAAAATAAATACTCATTAATAAACTTACGCAATTCCTGAGTGTATTGTCATGTAAGCAGTGACGTAGTTTCGGTTACAGACTTCATTATGATAAGATTATTTATCGAGTGGGCTGATTGTTAATACTATTTTACAAAAGTTTTTTTTAATTAATATCTAACTAAAATAATTTTTATCGAAGAAAAAAACTGATTTTAGACAAACCTATACTACGTAATATACTTATCCCCCCAATGTCATAATATAACAAAAGAATGGTTCTGTTCAAAGGTTTAAAAAAGGTTTAATAATGGAAAAACTTCATGTTATAAACTGAAAAGCACTTAAAGATAAATTATTTTATGCTATTGAATAAAAACAAACGGACCATATGACCTTTAGGCACCCCTTTTTGATCTCGATTAAGAAATGTTTTTTCATTTTCAATATCCGGTTGTTTTAACAGATGATTTTTAAATTTAAAAAAATTTATAAAACTAACCCTAACCCCTAACCCTAACCCCTAAAAAACTCCGGATATTGACGGTGTAAATAAAAAACATGTCCTTTCTTAATCGAGATAAAAAAGGGGTGCCTAAATGTAATATGGTCCAAACAAACAATTGTTCCATCGCCACCAAATCAATATAATTGTACAGTGATTGAAATTCATTGATATATGCGGCCTGTCATCCTCTTCACTAAGGGTTTAGAAAAAGAAAAGACTGGAAGAATCGAGACCACCCAAACAACATCATTGTTAACATGGGCTTGAATGCTCAGAAGAATCCTGGAAACCCGAGGAGACTTGCTGCCACTAAGATTCCAGTTAAAGCTGGTATGAAAAACTAATTCTATTTTCATCTCTCTCTCTCTCTCTCTCTCTCTCTCTCTCTCTCTCTCTCTCTTTTCTTTTTCTCCTCCCCCCCTCTCTCTCTCATTCCATGCGCTCGCTCGCTCATTGTCTTTTATTCTCTTGTTAAGTATCATTCTTATTTCCATGTGATTTCCAATATTTTAAATATGCGTCGTAGAATATTATAAACGTCTCCCCCCACTCCCTCCCTCCCTCTCTCTCTCTCTCTCTCACACACACTCTCTCTCTCTCACTCTCTCTCTCTGTGCTTGTCTTTGGGTCTTATCGTCTATCCGCTGACTAGGGGTGTGGGTCTCGTGGTGAGTTCCATTTTTGCTCGTCTAGTAATAACACCGAGACAAACATTACAAGTATTGCTTTTATTTCCCTCTCGATATATTTGACCCACAAACTTGTGGGGTGGGGGAACAGAATACACACAATTCATGCGTATGTGTTTTTCTCTATGTGTTCATGGCACATTATATAAAAATGTCCATTATAAACAATTTTATTCTCTTTTGCCTAATCTGTAAAATGTTCATTTAAATTAAAGTAGGTCTTTTTCGGATGTCGTAAAATTTCCTTCCACAAATTCATTCTAATTGCATCTATCTTATCCTTTGCTAAATCAATGGGACGAATAAACAATAAACATTTTAATAAATCTATCTATCTATCTATCTATCTATCTATTTTTTTTTTTTTACAAAACTTTCTAATCTATATTTGTTATTTTATTTTTATTCGCCGAACGCATTCTTATTTTTAATTACTTTTGTTTCAAAAATAGCTAAAGGGAAGCAACTTCGTAAATTTTGTCTTTCGTCAAACAATCCTTATAATATTCGTTATTATCTTGCAACACCCCCTGGTTGAAAATAAAACCGTCCAAACCGTCCAAGAATGCAAAAATGTAAATCCTGGTTATCTGGTGTTGCTTATCCACCGAATTGTTATTTCTTATGAGTGTCGTCAACTCAGCTAAATAATCGACCATTCCGTTTTTATTATAAAGTGTAGAAAAAGGGCATGTTTCACAGAAAAAAAATATAAGACAGAAAGAAAAAAAACGTAGAAGATAATGCTAATTTGTTTCAATTGATCATTATAAAAAGAGGAAAAGATATATATATATATATATAGTGTGGGATTGTCACTGTTTCAGCTTTTACTGGAACGGTGTGCCAAAATGCAGTATTATTGGAAGAGTGCTCAATATAAAAAATAGAGCTAATATATAATATAATAAAATAAATATATAAAGGTTTTACATATTTATTTGATGAGATGACAAAGGAACAGTCACGACCATTTGATTTCATGCATGCGTATGCATGAAACCAAATGGTCGTGACTGTTCCTTTGTCATCAAATAAATAGATATGTAAAACCTTATATATATATATATATATATATATATATATATATATATATATATATATATAGAGAGAGAGAGAGAGAGAGAGAGAGAGAGATTATTATGCTTCTTACCTATTGAAGTATTTACAATAACTCTTAAGTAAACATATCAAACGTTGTAATAATTAAATTAAAAAAACAACAACTAAAAACAGGTTATTGTGTTAAGAATATTGCAAGCTACAAAGTGAAAAAAAACCCAAAAAACAATACATAAGCCAAAACGTTGCGTATATAACAATAAAGATGAGACAATAGTCCGAATAATCCAAATAATCCAAATTATCAAACCTCATCATAAAAATTCACACAAACATTATTAGACGACTTATCAAATTTACTGAATGCGAATTCAATTGAAATGAATGTTGAGAGAAATTTAATTAAAATGCCCGATTGAATTTTGACGAAGACTTTTTTAAAAAGAAAGATTTATGCACCCTAGTTTGTGTGCGTGCTTACATGTTTGTATAGGTGCGCATATCATCATCATCATCATCATCATGTACTTATTTAATTTTATTATGTATAGCAATCTAATGTTGTCTGTTGACTGGAACATACTAACCTTTTTTGGTTATTTCATATAAATCTAACATAAACAAAGAGGAACCACTCTTGACTGATAAACTATTTATTTTCCCATTAAACTAACCCTAAACCCTAAACCTGTCTTCTTTTTTCCCAGTAGATCAATCAGTGAATAAATAATTTATCTGTCAAAAATGGTTCCCCTTTGTTTATGTTAGAATTATAGGAAATAACCATGCTCTATCTATGATATTGAGAACATACATAAAACAAAACGTCTTCGGCATAAAATAACCTCACAACCAACAACAGCAAAAATCTTTCAATGTACATATTTAAATTTCTCTCAATTCAGAAATAAATGTATTTTTTCAATAACTGATTTGAAATCCTCTATAAACTAAAACCTTTCCTAGAACAATGGGGATTGTATTTTGTTCAATCTGTATTTGTTAACACCTGTAGCGTTGTGGGTTGATTTGTAAGGAATGATGGCGTGTAATAGTAATTGGAATATACCTATCTTCTTCTTATCCTGTTTTCTTGGTTGGGATCTGGTAATTGAATCTGATGTTGAGCTGGATGGCATTCTCGCTGCTTGAGTCTGGAACAACTTGGGATTCGCTTGAGGATATCTTCCTTTGTGCCATTCATATTTGTAATAACAACACAAGACGTTCTTGTTTTTTTTTCTCATGAGCTGATTTATTTTATCCCCATGTCAAAATGCCTTGGAGAATAGGCACGCATTTTGCGTCTATTCCCTTACACAGCTTCGTCCAAATTAACTCTCATTCTTTTTTTTTCTGGGCAAGTTTATTTTATTCTCAAGTCAAAATGCATCTTGCGTCTGTTCCCTTACCACAGTTTCTTTCAAACTCATCTTTAATTCTCTCCTCTCATCACCTCTCTCTGAAAAGGCGGGAAAATATTAAAGATGAAAAAGCAGATCAACTTTTTATTTGCTTTGACGACAGAAACCATTTCTGAAGTCGAAAGGTTAATCATCAACATGTTTCTCGCCAAGGTGAATGACAACGCCAACAATTTTTTTCCAATAAAGGATACGCTGTATTTACTAGAATAGAAATTAACAATGAATGAAACGTTAATTTTCTTACAATGACCAATAGGGACGAGTGATACATGATATATATATATATATATATATATATATATATATATATATATATATAATATATATATATATGGTGGGTGTGTGTTCGGGTGTATGTTTCGGAGTGTTTTTGGGTGTGGACAGTGGAGTAGGATGAGCGCCCTTATGCCCAAGTATAGTCATCAGACTGTGATGATGAGGGTGTTGGTGAACTTAAATCCCTCTGATGCTTTGGTGAGATGGGAGGGGTGGAGGGGGGACATCCTTTGGATGGTGAAGTGGCCTTTGCAGATATTGATGCTTTGGCCTGGTCCAGCTATTTCTTCCACTGGAGAAGCTTTTCAAATTTTTCCTTCCCGGGAACAAGTGACCTGGGTCTGGGCAGCATATGACCGTGGGGGCTGTGTCTGCCGGGAATCTCTATGGGAAAGAAGTACGTCCAGTCGGACCTTCCTTCCATCTTTACTTACCGTTATTCACTCCCCCTTTCTCCTCTGTGGTAGTCATAGAGGGGTACTCAGAGGTAGAGGGAGCCACGACAGGCGAGACTACGTGAGCCTCTTTTGTTTCGGTCGTCGCGGATGGTGTGTGTGTGTGGGTGAATTTTGGGTTTTTACAGGCGCCGGGTTAGGGGCCTTATTCCCCTGAAAGCGGCGAGGTGACCACACCAATGCCAACACTTGAGCTTCCTCCGCGTTTCAATGATGGGGAGGCAGCGCCCGTCCACGTCCAACCAGTTGGGGATGGAGTAGAAGTTTTGTTATCCATCATGATCTCAAACATCCATTCCCTCGCACATTGTCATGTACGGCGTCAACGATATCGCCGTACTGAGCAAGTATGCGGTGATATCTCCAATGAGATAATATGGCACCTCGTATATTGCCACCGAAGTCCACCGTCGCCTTAGATACTCGATCCTCACGATGTGATCCTTGGTATCGTGGTTTTTCTTTGTTAGAGCGACGGCCTCTTCAGCAGTCGGTAACAATACATCCCATAAACGGTAATAGGGCCCAGCTACAACCAGTAGGGCCTTTACCCCCAGACTGGTAAGAGATTTCATTACCAAGTCTTTGCCAGCTCAGACGCTTTTTTTTGGTCTTTTTGTCTGTTAAAAAACCGACACAGTTCTTTTTTGTGTGTCTTGTCGGAGCTGATCCAAATTGAACAAAAGCCCCTTCTCCATTACATCAGAGGAGATGACTTTTTCCCGCTGGACCATCCCTTCGACATCGACACTGTTTCAGAGGTGCACTCCACACATTTTTCGGTGAGCCCAACTTGTCGTCATAATTGGTGATTTATCATTGGATTTTGTCTTTTCAATGTTTTGGTCAGTGTGATTTTTGTTGTTCTTAATTTGTGTTTTGTCATTTTTTCCTAGTCGGCCATAGAGCAATGAGAAAAAGGGAAAACATCCCTTACCTGTTATGCTTCTTGTTCTTGATTTCCTTTTTTTTTTTTTGTGATGAAAATTCTTTTTTTTTTAAAAACCCAGAGCCAAGGCAATTCACACCAGTCCCGGGATTCTTGATGGTAATCCTTGATGAGGTGAAGAAAAAATGTCTGTGTGATGACAAACCTGTGGAAAAAGACTTTTGGCTGGACCAGGCCAGAAAAAAAGGGAAAAATGAGTCGCAGAAAATACGTCAAATAAATGACCAATGTTGGTCACGCTTGGCCGCACACTGGTCGTGCCCACCCCGCTGCTACAAAAGAGGGGAAAGTATTTGGTGGATATAAGTCGTCCTACAATACACCACTTAAATTTATAGATTAAGCGAGTTTACGTGGTTTAAATCTCAGTCAATCAACAGCCCAAATGCGTAGCTGGTTGACTACTTAATCACTGATACTGAGAGAATTCCATTTGCAATCATTTTTGAAGGACTTGCAAGACTGAGGAGCACCAAGGAACAGCCAAAGGATTCTTTACCAAGGATCGCGCTCTCCTTAACACAAAGGATCTCCGCTGGACAAGCGCTCTTGCTTGAAGCCTAAAGGATGGCTACTAAAATCGTAACATTTTGTATCCTAATAAAGAAAACTTAAATAAATAGATAAATTTGTATTTGCAGATCCACTGATTTGCTGACTTGTTCTGGTTGTCAAACATTGAAATATTGTAGTTCACAATGTAAGGTAAGTTCGAATAGGAAGAAAAAAAAAAAGGAATTTTCTTTTTTCTGATTTTATTAACCAATCCTGATTAGGGGTTCGGCTTCTTGCTCATTTAATAAGCATGTTCTATTCAAACTGTTTTGATGTCAAAGCTTCAACCAAAAATTCTAAAGATCTATTCAAAATTAATTTATAATTGGATTATATAATAATTTTTTAGTTCTTATTCAATAAAAGACGAATTTAGCTGTACTTTTTGACAACTGCTACAACCGGCTCACACCAGTCAGATTAAAGGGAGATAACTCAATTATCTGATCCGATTTTAGTTCAAAGGGAAATAACTACTAAATTTGAGTAATGTTTTATATGAAGCAATCTGTACTCGGACATAGCGCAATTATCTTTTGGGGGTGTGTGCACGCGCGTGCGTGTGTGTACGAGTACATATTATGTAAAATTTTGACATCAAAATAACTTCAATTTACAAAAACAAATTAATTCGAAGAAATCTTTTTTGCTTCCTTGTTTCAAATAATGCCAATACATTTTTCATATGCTTGTAAAATATTAAATATTCAGTTTGTAATTCATGTACTTGTAAAACCTTTGAGACTTATGAATTTGAAAATATATTTCTTCATTTTATTTTTAGTCTATTTGTGTAATTGTGCGTTTATATGTGTTTCAATATTACAATTTTCAAAATCTTGTTTTGCCTTCAGTTTCATATAGATATAACATGATATCGCAATTATAATATAAAATATAACAGGGTAAAAACTCTGCGTGCGATGAGTAAATTGTCGGCTAAATTTCGCAAAAAGGAAAGATAATACTGACATATCTGTCTATAATCATCATAAATGTGTCTTTAATATAAAAACGTGTCTTTCGTTTATAGTTTATAATTAATAAAAATCCTACTGAAGTAACAAGAACAACATAAAATAACTAAAAAAAAAAAAAAAAGAACAAAAAGGGGTCTAAACATCTTCTGTTGACAAACGGCGAAAAGCAAAACCTATCCTTTTGAATCTAACAAACAGCCAGGGTTACTTGGTCACTTGGTCCAAAAGTTTTATTAAAATCTAGGCATGGGCACGTTTGGTCAAGGGAGGTAATATATTTAAAAACATTTTTAAAACAATTTTTAAATTTCAAAACAATAATAAAAAATCCGAGAATTGTCAAATTTTAATGAAATTTTTAACACTAATCATTAATGGCTTGATTTTAAAATAAATATGATTTTATTAAAAACAATAAATGATTATTTTATTAAAAACAAAACTTTAAAAACCAGTTTTTATATATTTTATATAAAAAAAGTTAATTTTCCAACTATTACCAAAAATCAGAGAATTGTACGATTTTAATTAATTTTTCCCCAAATTATTCATTAATAACGTAATTTTATAATGAATAGCTTATTTTATTAAAAAAATTGAAAAAAAACAAATTTTCATCAATTCAGAATGTAGGTGGGGTCAGCTTTTTGTCATTTGGAGAAAAAAAATTCCAGGCCCTAATTTTTACATTTCTAGAAACGTTACATCCTGAAGAACATATAAAAAGATTTAAAAAAAAAAAATTAAAAAAATAGAAAAATTAAAATACCTGGAAAAAAATTATTTTAAAATTTAAAAGTTATTTTCTTAAAACTCAAAAAGTAATTTTTGCAGCTCTTTTTTTTTTTCGTAGTTTTAAAAACAATATTTTCTCTGATTCAATTGGCCTATTTTTATTCACTTAAAAATTTAATAGTGAATTTTAAACGCCTGGAAGGTGGTATGTTACTCTCAATATTGTTATCGTACATTATTGATTATTGACATTTCAGTCTCGGAGGACTATAATATACTATTTGTGCCCCCGAAGTTACAGCGCCTCCTGTGACTATGAAGTCCAATGTTCGAAAAACATTCTCGACCACAGATGTCGCATGTGAAGACTGTCCCTGAAGATGTTGATGTGCCGGTGCTTTGTTGTCGCTGCTTTCTTCGGGGCCTCTGAACTTCATGGTGTTGCGCTAGGGTTATAGATAAGGCTTTAATTAATCTACCTAAAAATGTCAGTTTAAAAATGCGAAATTTTAATATATTTAACAAAAATGTACTGATCCTCAAACGTACTGAAAAAAGTTATGTCCCTTTATGACTCGAACTTAACCATAGATTTTTATTTATTTGCACAGAAATGTACTACTTTTTTAAAGTTGCGTAAACGCATTTATCTCCCGTACACAGCATAAATGCCAGTCTGTCTGTCTGTCTCTCTATATGTATATACATTTTTTTCTGGTGTAAGGAAAATACATGCGTAAACATCATTCAAAAGTCGTCTTGATTTTTGGGTGTAAATAGGTAAGAATCTATGGGAGACCCAAAATTAAGATTTTATCATATATCTCACTGATCCAGGTAATCTGGGGAGATAACTTGTTAATACATTTGATGATCCGTACATGAAAATAAGATTATTAGTAATACTTTTTTTAAATATATAAAAATCTTTGAAAATATGTTGCATAAAATTGCACGTTTTTAAACTTGCATTTTTGGATTGATTAAATAGAGATTTATCTATGGTGAAAATATTGATTTAGACATACATAGTTCCCGACATCTAAAATTCATTATTGAATGTTTAAGTGAATAAAAATAGGCCAATTAAATCAGAGAAAGTACTTTTTTTTAGCATCAGTTCAAAGAAAAATATTGTTTTTAAAACTACGAAAAAATACTACATGAATTATTTTTTGAGTTTTAAGTTAAAGATAACTTTTAAGAATTTTCAAATCACTTTTTTTGAGTATTGAATTATTATTATTTTTTTAAAATGTATTCTTCAGGATTTGATCTTTCTAGAAATGTAAAAATTAGGGACTGGAATTTTTTTCTTCAAATGAACAAATGAACATTCTGAATTGACAAAAAACTTTTTTTTTCGAATTTTTAAAATAAAATAAGTTATTCATTATAAAATTATGTCACCAATGAATAAAGTAGCTAAAATTTCATTAGAATTTGACAATTCATTGATTTTTGGTAAAAGTCTGAAAATATAAGATTTAATAACTTTACGCACGTGCACACACACACATAGACACACAGACACACACACACACACACACACACACATCTGCATACACACTTTCTCGACCAAAAAACTGGAAAGTCCACCAATAGCAACATCAAATGATTAGTAAAAATAACATGTTAGTTTTCAACAAATTGATGAGAAAAGCAGGTAGGATTTATTTAAGAAATATGACAATTTCATTAACTCTCTACTCGTTTATGATATTTGTAAACTGATTCTGTAATCACCTTTGCAACATAAGAAGTCCAACGACAAACTCTATTGCTTGCAACAATAAAACAGTAGTCTCCAACGTAAACTCAATAACACATTCCAAAGTGTCTTGCCTCTTTCACGCCTGGTATTTTATGCACAACTCGATCTTTAAAATAATGTACAAATACATTCCTGCTAATTCTCCTGGCTCTGAGATCACGTTTCTTTAAATTATAGTGCTATGGCAGCCATATTTTCTTTTCTTTTTATCCCTCCACTCATTATGAACAGAACACACATTCGCACCTGCTTTGAGCTCCAAAGTACGTCATCTCTTTCGCTACAATTACACAGTGACACAGAAAATATTGTTGACAAGGAATAAAATGGTTGAAACGATGGTGAACTACTATATACTCTATAGTCGTATGCCATAGTTGAAACACAAATGTACTTTACAGTGATGATTGCATTTGAATCTGGGAAAGTTTTCTTAACATGGCCCACTGTCTTTACCATTACTCCGCAACTCATTACTTAGCTTTTAGTCACGATCAGTCATCACAAACTGAATATCTTTGATGATAGAGGAAAAATTGATGATGATAATTATTGACTAAACATGAAATTTTACACTGAGCTGAAATTTATTTTTGCATTTAATCTGTATTTTGGCTGTCTGGCACAGTAACATCAAATTAGAGCATTGAATTGCACTGGAAAGCAAGTTTACCAAAAACTTTTCTATGATGGACACCGCAACATGGAAAAAAAACCCTCAGTTTCGGCAAGGATCGAACTTGCAACTATCATGTTTACAATGAACATGATAATCCCTACAAAACGAAACATTTCAGTTTTATTTCTAAAAGAATGATTTTATTCAGAATCTGTTACTCTATTCATGTAATAGTTTTCTCCACTGAATAATCTATATATTAATACTTGTATTCCTTAAAAAAGTACAACCGTTATCATCTTGCAAAACCCTCTGGTTAAAAATGAGACTGTCAAAATCGTCCAAGATGAAATGCAAACATGTAAATCCGGATTATCTGGTATTTCTTATCTGCTAAATTCTTATTTCCTATCAGTGTCGTCACCTCAAGTAAATAATGGACCATTCCGTTTTTATTATAAAGAAATAAAGGGAAGAAAAAGGACATACTACACAGAAAAATATAATAAGAAAGAAAGAAAGAAACAGTAGGTGAAAGATAGAGAGAAGGGGTGAACACGCAGAACCGATAAGGGTAATCTGTTTCAATAGAACATAATGAAAAAATGAAAAGGAAAGAAAAAAGAGTGAGAGAAACTTAAATGAAGGTTATTATACTTTTTACATATTGAACAATTTAGCAATAGCTCTTAAGTAAACATATCAAACGTTGTAATAATTAAATTATCCTACAGGTCCTGCTAGTTTCAATTATTTCTCTTAAATTTTATCTTACAGTAAACATCGAAAACTTTTTATTCAATGAAATTTAATGAATTTATAAAGATGAACTGAAATTTATGAAAAAAAAAAAAAAATCCAGGATAATTTCAAAATATTTATTTATGAGTACAGCAAATAGAGACAAAATGAAATTTACATTGCATTCATATAGATATATATATCGTATATTATATGTATATAACCCCGAGTTATCGTCCCTAGTCCAAGGCGCACACCCGCACTGAGAATAAATCATGGCTACGCAGCATTGAAAGGTAAAACAAGTGTCTCCTGTTTTCTTTTAATATTACCACAATATATTGCAAAATATTTTTCAAAAAGCTAATTCTATATCTCTCCACTCTGTCTGTCTCTTATTCTGTGCGGCTTAGGAGCAAACAGGAGCACCACAGACATGGTGTTTGTTCTAGGTAGAAGTGCTGGGAGCAAGTAAGTAAGTAAAGTCGACGGGGCGGCCTAAAGTCGGTATCAGCCAGTCAGCAAGGGAGTCTATCTCCTTTTCAATAGCGCTAGACCAAGGAGATTATTTTTATTTTGGCGTTTGAGGTGGAGCGCCACACCTACCATCAGCTCCTTACTTTACCGCACCGATCCCTGTGCTACTCATACGCTGAGTTGGTGAGGACCGGTATCGAACTAGGAACCTTGTGGTTTCTATCCGAACGCTCTACCGACTGAGCTAACCCGGCCCATGGATATATATGTAACGTTCGTTAATCTGTTAAAAGTAGGTATGTGCACAGTGGAGATAATTCCTAAAAATAAGCTATTCATTGTAAAATTAATTCATTAACGAATAATTTATTGAAAATTTCATTAAAATCGGACAATTTCCTTATTTTTGGTAATAGTTTGAAAATTGAAGAATTAAATATTTTTCCTAATTACCTCCCTTTCCGATTTTTGCACATTCGACGCAAAGAGGACACGTGGAACATGGCAGATCATGGAATGACTCAGCAGTCACCTCCTCCAAATTCTTGAACATGATCATACAATTGCACGAAAACCAACATGGCCAAGTCAGACACAACACTGATCTCTCAGAGCCCTTCCCGATCATCAATAAAAGGGGAGCTTGGTTGTATCCTGGTACCAACTCTTTTCATTATCTTCTTCTGCATGATGCTGTCTTTTTATTTATACAGAAAAAAGTATCAATCACATATAACCCCACCGATATTTTGCGCCTCCAAAATAAAGGGTGGGGCAAAGTTAAGTGACCTGAATAAAATCAGAAAGTTTTGAAATAAAACAACTAATGCATTATAAAATTCATTTATTGCTAAATCAACACTGAAAATTTCATTAAAATCGAATAATTCCCTGATTTTTGGTATTTTTTTTTCAAACGGGGAGGGTTAAATTTGTTTTGTAAAGACGCAGATTTTTCGACAAATAGGGTATACCTATTTAATACCAAAGTTATTTGATAAACAAAGGTCTCAGCTTGTTCACAGTAGCTGTTGTTGCTTAAGTGGCCATCCAAGTGTTGAATAGACTCATCATTGCTTAACTTTGTTGATCTAATAGGAACCGATACTTTCCTGTTATTAGAAAACAATAAATTTCAATGTAACCATTGTAAATAAAAAGACCCATACGACATCTGAGAATCCCTGTCGGTGGGGCTTAGAATATGTTAAATGTATCCCCTACCAAGTAGGTGTCCTGAGGATGGCCCCGTCATTGCTATTACTCCCAATTCCACTCTGTGGTAGTACGTATTAGGGTCCCATCTATGTGAATCAAATGGATCTATTTAAAAATTATTCATATTCGATAAGACGTGTTCAATAAAAACCCTCTTAAAAACACAAAAATGTAAACATTAGCATACCATAGACATGATTTCTAAACTCCGCGACATAAAATAAACTTAGACGGGTTGATATAAGTTTAAAATCAGTCTACTATATCCCGTATATGTTTTTTTAACAAACTGTTTTTTTTCTTATCTTTTATAAATAATAAATAATTTTATAATAAAAACAGACATTTTAAAATATTTAAAACCCTATGCTTAGAGTCTTTTTGAAGAAATCAATAAAGAATAAAGATTTTGTTAATTTCTTGTAATTTTTTTCTTTTTTCTTTTTTGTAACAAGTGAAATGTAAAGCCTGATGCAAGGGAAGTAACTGCATAATAAAATGTGAGTTGTTTCCCTTGAATTATTGAAACAATATTTTAATTCGTTTTCACCGATATCATATTAAAATCTAAGCCTCCCCCCTCTACCCCCTCTCTCTCTCTCTCTTAAACACACACACACACACACACACACTATCTCTTTCACACACTCACAAGCACGCAGGTAGGTATACACACTCATACACTTATTTATTAAACAACACAATAATGTACTTTTAGCCTGCAACTGCTTGGAAAAGTAACGTGATTGAAGCTGTATTTAAAGACCCAAATGAACATTGACTGAAACATTGCTTTTTTCTTTTTACATTAATCTCTCTTGACACTTGCACAATCTATGTTTCACAAAAAACCCAAAAAAACATTATGTTCAAAAAGTGTGAAGACCAGCTTAATTTTTTTCTTTATTCTTTTCAGTTTGTCACAGATTCGACTAGACAAAGTCGAGACGTCTAGATATAATCACTTTATTATATAAGTTACTAAATTAAAAAAATGCTCACTAGCATTTTGTTCGTTTTTTTTTCTGTGACATCATAGAAGCGAGTTCAAACTGAGGTTGTGCAAATATTATATGAACTTTTAGAATTTTAAAATTTCACTAGAAAAAAAAAAAAAAAAAAAAAAAAAAAAAAAAAAAAAAAAAAAAAACACCCTCCGGGCGATGTAGATATACAGTTTGGAAAGATATTGCCTGAGGAGTTTGGGAAAATTAAATAAATAAAATAAAACGTTTAATATCCTAAAAGATAATTACTTGAAAAGTATCATATTTACTCCACTCCACTGAGATATTTGTTTTGTTTTACGGGAAAGGACATCCAAAACGTTTTTAAATAATTCAAATTTAATCATTCAAACCCTTATCTTTATAGAAAAGTTTAAACATCGTACGAATAAAAAATAGATTTTGTTCGGATTTTGTTATATAGTAAGGTCACGTGAGTATTAGGGGGGAGAGTCCGTCGTCTAAGTACTTCAAGTGAGTTCTGCACAGAGTAATATGTGTGTTCTTAAATAATAGTTAGAACCATCGCCACTGTTGAGGTACGGGGGGGGGGGAGATGGGTCATTCCATTTTATCAGATTTCATAGAATGAAATAAGGGAGGAGGGACTTAGTAAAAATATTTCCCCAAATATATTTTTAGGAAAATACTATTTTAAACATAAATTTATCTAAAATATCAAAATTTTCGTGAAAATTTGACTCAATTGATTTTTCATATAATTAAGAAAGAAATTACTGTGATGTAAGAAGTCACTTCTTACATCACAGTAAGCAGTAACGTAGTTTCGATTACTGACAAAAAGAGACCGAATCTCTATTATTAATAGATATAAGGTTTTCAAAATTTTTTTTGGAATCGTTTGTAATGAACGCTATTCTTCTTTCTTTTTTTTTCAAATAGTCTCATGACGTCACCACATTTTGAAAAAAAAAAAAAATGAACCGTGTTAATGATAACCGATTACATTTGTCACGTGTTCGTTTCATTTTACTTGAAAATAACACTTTTTTAAAGGAGTTTCATGATATCGCTTCTTTAATATTGCCCTGGTAATGGTTTATATATATATATAATATATTATATATATATATATATATATATTATATATATATATATATATAACCGAAAAGCTCAAACAGAGGTAGACGTATTCATTCATTCATGAATTAACACATCCACTGAAATTTTGTTTTTGATATTTTATACTTACACACCGTCAAATTTATTATTACTTCGTCCAATCTGGTATGCAGAAACCAAGGCCTACGTGGCAAAACTCAATATAAGCCAGGTTTATCTACTAGCGTAGCACAACTTGGCAGCGCACTGGGGTGTGATCATCGCTAGTGGATTCTAGCTAGCGAGGAGCGTATAATATCCTCCTCCCCAGCGAGACCTAACTAGCAATGATCACAAAAGAAACGAAATCTCACAAGGAACCAGCGAAAATATAATTGACGACACCACTCAGCACTCTTTAATTGAACAGGCGTATTTCAAACACATGATGATTTTTATAAATCGAAATATTGTTCAATATTAGCTATGAATATGATATAAAATATTTTCATTTTAACAGCATTGTGTCTTTTCATATCCTTTTATCTATACTTATATATGTATATATATATAGTCATCCACAGACACGCGTTTCGACTTATCAAGTCTCTTCAGTGTGGCTAGACATTTTGTGAGCTATCTACAGCCGGGATTGAAATACGATCGGTTCAGCATCTGTCGGACAGCTTAACCGCTAGGCTATCATCACCCACAGAATGCAAAGGGGATTTTAACTGTCTTAATACACACATCTCTATGTATGTAAAGGCCGCTATATAGTGCACCATGCCTTTTGTGTGTGTGTGTGTGTGTGTGTGTGTGTGTGAGTGTGTTTGTATTTGTGTTGGTGTGTGTGTGTGTGTGTATGTGTGTATTCGTGTTGGTGTGTGCGTGTGTGTGTGTACAGCCATACCATACATCCATACATACACGAAAGCTGAAAAGAACGAGAACTGAATGTAGTACGGAAATTTCTGCAACTTTTAGTGAACCTCTACCCTCTATGAGCGTCTTCTACCACTTCGAAGGACATTTTAGTAACTAAATTCTAGGAAATGTATTCACCCAATGACTCCAAGTAGGATGTTGCACAACATCAATTCTTAAGCGGAATACATCTAGTTTAAATTCAGAGTTTTCATAATCCTAAATCGGTCCCCGTACCCGGGCTAAAGAACCCAATCTGCCCTACTATTTGCCCATATATTGGAATTTATCTGACTCACATGGAATAGTCAAATAATCCAATCACGGCCCTCCTAGGTCACGTGAAACCTTTTTATAAAACTCAAGTATCACCAAGATTCTTCCACTTTTTCCCCCTGGCAGCTCAATGTCCAACACGAGACAGTTGGAGATGGCTATTGTGACAACCAGTCCAATATGGTGTGGACAGCAGCATATCTCACTTTTACTTAAGCCACACTGTTTTCAAAAAGTCTATGAACCGACAACTAAACTGCCTACTACCATCTAAGTCAGACCAAGTGCCGACAAAGTTAATAAGATAAAACATATTGAGATAAAGCATATTATCAGCAAAATCTTTCAATATTTCAACATTTAACATTTTAACATTTCAGTGTACCTCTTTTGCTCTAATTTTGTACAGAAAATTTATAGGAGCAACAAATAGTTACTGTTTTCCTTTCTTCGAAATATGTCGATCCTTTTTTGGTCTGCGCACTTAACTACTGTTTATAACCCTTTAAAACATTGGGTTAAACCAGTAATACTTTCGGGTATAAAATTCCCTGCTCATATCCAAGGGAGAGAAAAGATAGATCCATGCTTTTCTCAGTTGAAAAAAAAAAAAAAAGCCAAGAATTAGAGGTTTTTTTTCGTAGTTAAATTACCCGCTATAGATATCTATTAATAATCGAGATTCAGTCTCTTTTTGTCTGTAACCAAACTACGTTACTGTTTACGTCACCGTAATTTTTATGAAAAATCAATCAAGAGCCAAATTTTCATGAACATTTTTATACTTATTCACGTTTACATGAATTTATTTTTAAAATAGTTTTTTCCTAAAATATATTAGGCGAAATACTTTTTTACTTGGTCAAACCCCGCCACTCCCTATGTCATTTTATAAAATACCAACAAAATATATTTTACTCTTGCGATTTTTAAATGTTTCTATAAAGCTAAGTGTCTGAATAATTTAATCAAAACATTTTTAGAAACGTTTTGGAGATTCTTACTGTCGTAAAACAAAACAAATATCTCAGTGGAGTGGAGTGAATATGATGCTTTTTAAGTAAGTATTTAAAAAAATATTAAACGTTTTATATTATATATTTAATTTTTTCCACTTTTTTTCCACCACCGGGAGGGCGATTTTCTTGCTAGTACACGTAATGTTTTTTTTATATTAAGAAAACCTGTTTTATCGATCAAGTACGCATTTATAGTAATTATATATTTTCGAATTAAGTTTCTGGTTTAAGACGCAAAATTCTCAGAAGCCAATGCCTAAAGAGTTATTGACCTGCAAGTGAAATGATCGGTTATTGATTAGAATGTCACGTGATTTCAAGAATCGATAAATTCAATAAATAATTTTCAATTTTGTTTTTAGATGTTAAGTTGGAGAGTTTAAATCATTAAACCACTAATTGGTTGAGTTGAACATTCTTCAAAAGTCGGGAATTTTATATTTTAATTGTACATTGAAAAAAAAAATGTAAGAACGGAAAGAAAATACTTCGGTAAAATCTGAAAGATCTATGATTAGAACATGGGAACCTCAACAGACAAAAACTAAAGAACAGATTACCAAAATTATATATATATATATATATATATATATATATATATATATATATATATATATATATATATATTATTTTACGTATAAAGCTTCTAGTATTTGGAGTTTGTGTTTATTTTTTTTCTTTGTGCAGAATGTGTGTATTTTCCGCTTATTACCGAAATAATGTGTGTATTTTCCGTTAATAACCGAAATATATATATATATATATATATATATATATATATATATATATATATACGAGTGCCATTTCATCCTCATGATCATCAGGTCATACCGACAACACGGATTCATTTGACTCTCTTATGCAACACTCTACTTTGGCTCTTCCTTAGGCTAGACGGGCGGTCGGAGAGGCTGGTCACGTCAAGCCCTAGCACCTATATGATTGTCCCGAGCCTATTGCCCCTATGGCAAATCCTCAATATTCTTATCATATATGTGCTAGAATGCGGTGGCTGAGGGTCTTAATCTCCTGTGTATGACGTTAAACTACATATAGTGGTGAAGTTCCAATTCTTGAGCTCTGAGAAGTATGGAGCACCCCTCCATCGTCACTCTGACCCTGAGTGTTAATACCTGTTAGGGTTCCATCTATGGTTAAATAGAAAAAAAGAGTTTTAAAAACTGTTTGAAAAAGAATTGAATATCCAACAAGAATGAATAAAACAAAACGTCTTCGGCATAAAATAACCCAAGGGTTGACATGCCGTAAAATTCAATCTACCAACCAACCAACCAACCAACCAACAAACCTATCTCCCCTCTTTATCTATCTTTAAGTTTGTATATAAAACTAACTCCTCACCCTAAACCCAGCAAAATATTTTTTTAAATAAATACTTTTAATAAAACTATAAATGAGAGACACGTTTTATATTAAAATAGTTTTTATTTAATCAGAAGAGAAATTCATGCAGATATGTTTATTTCAATAGTTTTTTATTTTATTTACAAAAACTTTAAACAAAAAACAAGTTTACACGGGAATAGTTAGGTTTTATGGGACAATCCTAAATCACGCTCAATCACCAGAGCATTACTTTTAATTAATCAGAAGTTGATGAATATGAACCCGTTTTCATTCGATTTTTTTCCTCTTCTCTGGTTCATATACAAACTTAAAGATATTAAGAATTCAACAATTTCTAAACCAAAGCAATACATAAACAATCAACGACAGAGTGGTACCTCTACATGACGCCATCACTTGAAACCAACAACCAGAAATACTGACCAGACATAAGAAATCGCTTCATTTATGACGCAAATTAGTCTCACAGACAAATAAAGGCGGAATTCATTTCCAAGAAAAAAATATATCGAAAAATAATTCATTTGCTAAATTGACTTTCATACTTCGGGTGACGTCAGCAAACACGTTTATTCTTAGAATCCCAGCTTAACTCAAGCAGTTTACACTCAGTGACCTATGACACCACTCTGCTGTTTGTCACGATAATGTATTCATTTAGAAGGAAGTGTAAAATGTTTGTGCGTTTGCTATGTTTATTCAGTGTTTATGAGCTCAGAGATAAGCCTACGACTTGTTTTATCAGTTTAGTTGGTTTAACGTCTCTTTCTCTCTCTCTCTCTCTCTCTCTCTCTCTCTCTCTCTATATATATATATATATATATATATATATAATATATATATAGGATTAAGGATATTGTTGGAACTAGAAATAAACTTCAAATATTAATAAATGAAAGAGAAAAGTTTAATAATAAGATTTAATTAAGCCCTACATTTTTGAGTATGTGAAAGGACAAGAGACAAGAAAAAGTGGTGTAGGTATATACCCAACCTGTTACCGCTAGTCAGTATGTCACCACATCTCCATACACAGTCGGCTGGGGTAGTAGAATACACTGGATGCCCCTCTGAAGAGGGGTAAGAGGCCACCTGTTGGCAGTGGATGGCGACCTGTAATGCTTAAGGACGGAATCCTGGTGGTTGAGCAACACTCTATTTTGGCCCTTATTTAGGCAAGACGGGCGGTCTGAGAGACATCTCCGATCAATCACCTGGTCATGTCAAGCCCTAGCACCTATATGATTGTCCCAACCCTATTGCCCTTATGGCAAGCCCCAACCCTTTTTATATTATATGTGCAAGAAGACGGTTGCTGGGGGTTTTAATGCACTGGATAAAACCCTATCTGGAGCTATGAGTTTAAAAAATGAGTTTAAAAAAGTACCCCTCAAGAATGAATAAAATAAAAACGTCTTCGGTAGGAAATAACCCAACAAGGGTTGACATGCCATAAAACCCAATCAACCAACCAACCAACCAACCAATTACACCTCCGTGCACACTATAAAAATGGAATATGTTTACCTATCTCTTTCTCTCTCTCTCTCCCTCTCTCTCTCTCCCTCTCTCTCTCTCTTCCTCCCTCTCTCTCTCTCTCTCTCTCTCTCTTTATCTATCTATCTATCTATCTATCTATCTATCTCTATCTCTCTCAGATCTCCTGGCGTGTTCTTAATATTCTAACCGATTTCAAAAGTTCTATGGTCTGGATGGTCTCTGATCACTAATTCCCCAAATCTCTTTTCCAGGCATTTGGGGACCGTTCCAAGACCACCAACTGCGACTAGTATCACACGAACCCCCATGTTCCCCTGCGTTTTCAGCCCTCGAGCAAGATCCAAGACCCTTGTTTAAAAGATATAATGACCCCACAAATGGTCTAAAGAAGAGAGAACCTAACCTTACAGCGCAGAATGACAGACAACCTGTGAAGTTTTTTTAAAATTTTTATTTTCTGTATCTGTGTAATCTATATTTCCCAACCTTGATGTTAACCGACCCCCCAAATGATCAATTCCCCATATAACTAACATATACCTAATCCCCCCACCTCCCCTTACCTCATCCAAACCCGAAGTAGTGTTGCATGTCACGGGCTCACTTATAACCCAGATCATAGACTGCTCAACTGCCACAATTCTGTCCTCCGGTATTACTCCACACAAGGCCAACAATTGACTACATTGGAGGAAGGTCTTACCCCTCTGCAGTCCAAGCGGACAGGGCGTAAACAAGTTGTTCTCCTGTCGGGGCCCCCTGGCTTTAAGGCCGCCCATGCAGCATACGGTGTTTCTAGAAAAGGCCCCTAAACGACATAACCATCGTAGCCGTTGTGTGTGAACTTCTTCCAAGTGTTAAATGTTATCTACAGGCAATAAAACCCAAAAGTATATAGTGAAACAGTCGTCGCACCGAAAGATTGTACATATGGTGTGTACTAAAATAGTGCTCAGCACGAAATATTGGGCTTATGGTGCTAAAGTAAAATAGTGCACTGCTCAACATATTGGGCTTATAGTGTATAGTAAAATTTCTCTAACCGAAATATTGGACTTTCCTCTGTACAGTAAAATAGTGCACAATTAGATACTTAGGGATTCTGGAAAGTAAAATAGTACACAGTCAAAAAGAATGAATTTACGGTGTATAGCAAAATTGTACTCGGCCAGATACTTAGGTTTTATACAGTAAAATTATACACCGACTGACATATTGGGCTTACTATGTATTTTAAAATAATTATTGGCCTGAAATATTGGGCTTATGGTGGGGGAGTGACATAGCGCACAGCACGAAATATTTGGCTTATAGTGTATAGTAAAATTGCTCAACCCGAAATATTGGACTTTCGGTGTACAGTAAAATAGTACACAGCCGGACATATCTGTATTTTAAAATAGTTATTGGCCCAAAATAGTGGGCTCATGGTATATAGTAAAATGGGGCTCAGCCCGAAATATTGGGCTTATGGATTCAATGAGTTAATGACACAGACAGAAACAAATCCACCCAACTGACCTTAGATTCCAAAAGTTTATAAGTTAATTTTATCCTTGTTTGACGACATGCCTTAAAGCCTAAATCTGATTGCTGATGAGATGTCAGCTCTAAATGTTTTTTTTCTCCTTTTCTTTAATTTTTCGAGCAAGGCGCAAATATTTATGAAGCTTTTCATTCCCTTTCTGTTTCCCTTTGTTGTTTGCTGAAACAGCTACATATTGTGTTGTTCTTTGTTTAAAATCAATAAATCGCAAGGAGATCTATTTTCATTTCTAACTCCTAGTTATGCTTTCACGTTTATACTTCTTGATATTCTTAGCGTTATCAGCCATATATGAAGCTAAGAGGTTTAGAAGAAAGCAGCGGCAACAAAGTGCCGACACATCAACATCTTCAGGGACAGCCTTCAAATGCGACATCTGTGGTCGAGAATGTTTTTCAAACTTCGGACTTCACAGTCACAGGAGGCGCTGTAACTTCAGGGGCACATAAAACCTTTATTATAGTCTTCCGAGACTGAAATGCCAATCAAATCATCCATATACATATATATAATTATGTATGTTATGTTCTTGTGAACGTTGTTTGTTTGGTCTTTTGAAGCATTGAAAAAAATAACAAAAACAAGAAAAACAGAACAAAGATCAGAATGTTTATATATTCAACCGTTGCTGTTCCTGGTTTGATCAATTATATATATATATATATATATATATATATATATAGTGTGTGAACAAAAAGTATTAAGACAATCAGGAATATTTCTTGTATGTTGTTTGTTCTCAACTAGTTTCGACCTTAGGTCATCGTCAGGAGAAAATTTCTTATTTGAAGAAATTGTTGATAGATTATTAGAATATATATATAATATATATATATATATATATAATATATATATATATATATATATATATATATATATCAATGTGTATGGTTGGCACTATTATACTTTAAAAAGCGGTGGTAATCCAACGTACAGTGTTATTAGAAGAGTGCTCAATATCTGTGATAGAGCGTTAAGAGATAAATGAATAAATAAAAGGTTTGGCTTTTTTTAAAAACATTGGAACGATTATTACAACCGTTCGGTTTCTTCCTATGGCATTCGTCAGTTAAAACGAAATTGCTCTTGAAAATAAATATGTATTGTTGTGTCTAGCCACACTGA
>CM042140.1:122650452-122682952 GCA_023376005.1 Doryteuthis pealeii
GCTTTCTGGCTGATACTGACATTAGGCTGCCCCGACGACTATACTTTACTTTATATATATATATATACGAACCCCTTCACACGAGTAGTATGTGATATATAATTTTTTTTAACAGAGTTTAACAGGTTTGAAATTAGAGTTTTCCTTCTTCTAGACTGGTTTCCTAACCAAGATTAAAGATCCAGCCTGCTCTAATATTTACCCAGCGCTGGAGTGAGAATACTTTGATGCATGCCTTTCCCAAGGATATTAGCGCTATAGGAAATGCAAACAGTCTCGTTTTAATCACCCAGTGTGTATGTGTGTATGTGTGTGGTGTGTGTGTGTGTGTGTGTGTGTGTGGAACATGTATGCAGTTTGGGTTGCTAGGCACGGCAACTGACAACATTTTTTGAAACCTTGTTTCTTAAATAATTTACTTAACAACACCTGTTACATAGAAAGTTTCATTTGTTCTTTGCCATAGTTCAGATGATTGTTTGAATAAAAAAGCCGCGCCTTTTTATATTTTTATGTATCTCCTGCATAGGTGACAGCAGTTAACAACTTCTGTCCACATAGATTTTATTGGTTCGAAAACAAACTACTGTGGCTTTATTGAATACTAGAATTGGCTACCCAGCCTCACCTGGGTGGAGGGGGGAATCCTGGTGTATTGATGTGTTTACTTTGGAAACTTACAAATGCTGGACATTTTTAAATAGAATTTCAATGCTATTTCTATGTATATTTTACATTCAAATATCTTCGAATATAAATCAAATCCTCATTATTTTTGCAGAAAAATCAAGAACAGGGGATATTTAATGTGTGTATATATACATACTTTGTCTTTAGTTGTTTTATTTTCGTCGATTCATCCGGACATACACACATACATTCACACCAACTGACCTTTATATATGGATATATCCCATAAAAAGCGCATGTTTTCGTCGCTAGGAACAGAAAATAGTATGAGAGAAAAGGTCAAAGTAGAAACAGTTACAGTGATGCCTCTAGGATTGTAGAATACGCCAACTGCACCTCTGTAGAGGGGTAAGACCCCCTCTCAATTGAGCCACTTGTTAACCGTGAGTGGCGACCCGTAATGCTTGAGGACATGATTGCGGTGGCTAAGTGGTTTGTGAACTGCTTTCTATGTTGTCCCGTGACATTCAACACTCCATCTCGGCCCTTACTTGGGCTAGACGGGCTGCCTGAGAGGCTCTATTCCGATCAATCGGCTGGACATGTCATGCCCTAGCAACTATATTATTGTCCCGGCCGTATTCTTCAAATTGATCCTATGGCAAACACCTACTCTATTTTTATCATTTAGTTGCTAGAAGACGACGGCTAATGGTAAATCTCCAGTATTTATTAATTCACATGAAGTTGATGAAAATTATTTCTATCAATTTATCAATGCACATGAAGTTAATGAGAATTAGTTCTACAAATCTATAAATACACATGTAGTCAAGGAAATTATTTCTTAAACAAATATATTTTTACAAAAACATAGTGGCGAATCTCCAGTTATAGAGTTTTGTGGAATGTGAAATCACTTTTCTGTTGACATTACTCCTAGATCAACTTTGACCCAGAGTGGTAATACCTTTAAGGGTTTCATCAATGGGTCAAATAGATCTGTTTGCAAATTACTTTTGTTAGATAGGAACTTGATGTCATATAACTATATACAAAAACAAATCTCTTAAAATACTCTGAAATGTAAATATAAAGGTACAATATAGGCAATTCCTTAACATCTAGGCATAAAATAAATTCAGATGGGTTGACATGCCGTTAATATCACTCAATCAATCAAACAATTTTTAAATAAATACTTCTTTGTTAAATATAGTTATATACTTCAGCCCTTGGCCACAAGGTCAAGGGCGCCCTATGAGAATCGAACTCACTAACAATGGTCTGCGAATCTATCTTGCTGACTATTACACCACTTTGTTAAATATATCTGTTCAGCAGTTTCTTTCTTTTTTCTTTACTTTTTTCTGTGCTTTTGTTTGTTTGTTTGTTTGTTTCGGAACTGGGAAAGACTCTTCTAACGTTATAGTTGAGTCTTAAAAATAAACATTACATTGGGTTCATCTGCTTTTTTCTAACTAGTCAAAATATTTAGACGCTAGAATGGAATTTTTCTGTAATTAAATTTAACAGTTTTTGTCCTGTTTAGATAATAGCAGTTAACTTTTGTCCTAAAATATTTGATAGATTTTAAAATGATCTACCGTGGCTTTATCAAATATTGCAGAAAATGCACATTTTTTCGTCGCCAGGAACAGAGGATAAAATGTAAGTAACGGCTAAAATATAAACAGTTACAACTTGATATACATGCTTATTAGATACCGTAGGTAGAGTACAATGCAACTAGTGAAATACTTTTTAAGATTTCTTGATTTCTTAATTTGAGTAAACATTTTACTGAAGATGAACTTTAATTTGTTCCATTTTACTTCGGGAAAAGATTGGCAATTCCTCTGACTGAAATAAATGAATAACCCATCATGGTATATCGACGAATTAATTGACCAACGGATAAGTTAATCTAATTGAGTAAATAAACTTAATTTAATTCTTGGTTAGCTATATTAGTATTTTTTTAATGAAAAGAAAGCAAGATTTATACGGAAATGCCATATTCTATGATTATCAAGTAACAGAGTTGTGGCAAAAGTATTTTATTTGATATTCTATTTTTCAAAAGGATTTTATCTGAGAATTTATGTTTTAAAAGGATGATATTTGAATAATTATTTTTAAAGGATTTTATTTAGGAATCTATTTCTAAAAAATAATTTAATTTGTGGATTAATCTTTTAAAGGGATTTTATTTGAGAATTTATCTATTAAAAAGAGGTTATTTGAGGATCTATATTTTTAAAGGATTTTATTTAAGAATTTAACTTTTAAAGGGGTTTTATTTAAGGATCTATTTTTCAAAATGATTTTATTTGATTGATTTTATTTGAGGATTTATCTTTTAAAGCAGGATTTATATTTTATTTTTAAATTTTATTTGAGAATCTATTTTTAAAGGATTTTATTTGAGAATCTATGATAGGTGTTTTGCTTCTAATTTTTTTCTTTTATGTAAGAATTTGTTTTGAGGAAATTTTTATGTAAAGATCTGTTTGAAGAAGTATTTATTCAGGAATATTTTTATTTTTTAAAAGGATTTTATTTTCAGACATCTAATTATTTTTCTTTTTACTTTAAATCAATTATATCCTCATACTATGAGAATGTACAATGATTAAAAAAACAACATTATTCCAATCCATACAATGGAACTGCAGTAAAGCCAGAGCTGCGGGGCGTAACCACTTTTATCAATTGCGTAGGAGCTAGTGTCAACTTCTGCAAATCGAATGTTTTGTATGTACTGTGGCTTTTATCAAGTGAGTCATCGTCTACTGCTCAAATGTTCGGTATCAAATAACTTTATTATTCTAGAAGAAAAGACTATAACTTTTGCTAGCCAACTTTTCTTTTGTTAATAGGAAAAAAAACTAAGTTAATCCGCAACAGTATGAGAATTTAACAAAGACAAACTAAACCAAATAATAGATTAAGACTGCGTGCTCATGTTTTTTTTAAAAATTCGTGACTCCTCACAGTGCCAACCACTTGCGTAAGGAGATTAATGTCAAAATGTCTAATAACGAGCTGAACCTATTATCCAGGCACAAGTATCGCTCAAAAAACCTCGCCAATGCATTCCTTTACAAAACATTTTTAAATGAATTTCCTTGGTAAAATCTTCACTCAGAATGGCGTAAATTGGTTATTTTCATAGGCTGTGCTAAATTGTCTACACTAGGGGTATCAACCCCAAGGACTGAAAAGGATCATTACCCCGTTGGAGTGAGTCAGAGTGGACTAAAAGTGAGATGGAAGTAGACGTAATTTCCAACATCTATAATGCTTATTTGTATCTGTAAGAAATTCATATGGAAAATGCATTTGATCATAATATCAGGGATGTGATCCAAGGATGTCGGGTTTGTAGCATCAAACCCCTTCATCTAGGTAACCCAGCTGATGTTGATGAAAAACAAACTTATGGCCAGGTAACAAAAATAGGAACTATGATGGTCAAACTTGAGACAATACAGCTTTTTATATTCTTAATAATATTTTATAGAAATTTCATGAATTGGAATTGATTGATTAAAATATGCTTACCAGAATATAAAACTTTTCATGAATAAATTCATTCATTTATTCAAATAATTTAGAGCTCACCTATCGGCCTATATTTTTTTCACTTTCCCATTATCTCAACATCTTATAATTGGTATATAATAATAAAAGGAAGTGCTTTTCATATAAGGAAATGGGATCAGCAACCCGAGTTCAAATCATGAAGGAGACTGCATGCGTTTCACTTCGTGCTAATACAATTGCGAAAGGCATGATTTCATATATTCTCCTACTAGCTATGAGTAAATAGGAGAAGAAACAGTGTTCTTTAGCCAGATAGATATAGGCTTAAACTTAAACGTCTAAGCCTATATCTATCTATCTATCTATCTATCTATCTATCTATCTATCTCTGTCTGTCTGTCTGACTGTCTGTCTATCTGTCTATCTCTGTCTCTGTCTCTGTCTCTGTCTCTATATATATATATATTGGTGAATGTTATATGATTCAACCAAATTGGATAACTCAAACGTACATATAAAGACTGTGTATATAATTATAAACAGCAGTGTATGTGTATATATCTAAATATACGAAGTATAGTAAAAAATAAATAGATGAAAACCCTAGTTTAACGGATATTAATTTATTTCGGCTAGTTCGCCTATTCAGATCTGATTTCAGAATGGACCATTCTGAAATCAGATGTAAAGAGGCGAAGTAGCCGAAATAAATTCATATCTGCTAAACTAATATTTCTCTCTCTCTCTCTCTCTCTCTCTCTCTCTCTATATATATATATATATATATATATATATATATGTGTGTGTGAGTGTGTGTGTGTGTTTATATCTATCTATCCATGTATATATATATGTTGGTTTTTCATTTCAATAAAGTATTCACATTCAAAGCAGCACTGATAACGTAGATTAGTAGTACATGTATTAACATTTTTAATTGATTTTTAAAAAAAATTTTTATGTCTCAGTTGCAACGGGGAATGCAGTCTCTGCAGAAAACTGATATGATATGTGAAGTCGTCAAAACTGAACGTTGCACTCATCATTAATCAGATCTGATATCAGTAAACATGAACTTTACAATATCTGCTGGTTTACCATCAATATCAATGATTGGTTTTGTTTTTATCTTACATATACTTATATTGCCCATTGATATGTTCATATCTATCAGTTCTTTTATAAATGCCTTATTCCCTTTCTTGTACATTCATGCTCAGACACATTAATTATTTTTCTACTTTACATTCAGTTGAAACATCCTTTATCACATTCTATTTGGGCCTTTCAGATATCTATCTAGAGATATATATATATATATATATATATATATATATATATATATATATATATATACACACACACACACACACACACATATATATATATATATATATATATATATATAGTTATCATGATTAATAACTATCTCCAGGGATCTTGAAATTGAAATCTCTTTTTTTAATTAAAAAGATAAATTAGTCTGCACAAAGTTATACTGACATTTTCACAGGAAAATCGGTAAACAATCTTGGTTGGTTGGTTTCTTACTTGCTTGGTTGGTTGGTTTTACAGCATATCAACACTTTTAGGGTCACTTAATGCCGAATAAAGACATTTTGATATCAGGTTACTTGTAGTGCATGCTGTTGCTTAAGTGATCACCCATCTAAGTATAAAACAGGCGCATTACTGCTTAACTTAGGTGCAGTAAAAAGACAAAAGCCTTAACCATTTTAATGTTTTGAGAGCCACATATGTCTATTACACTTTGAGGCGTAACACAGATTCTCAAAGATACGTGTTTCAAAGTTAACTGACAAGAAAAAATGTAAAAGTCTTTTAAATAAAATAACTGGTGCATTATATATTTTATTCATTTATATCAACACAGAACATTACCTTAAATTCGGTTAATTCCCTGATTTTTGGTATTTTTTCTTTCAGCGGGGTGACATACGATGGTGGAAATTTGGTCCGTTAAGTTCGAGTTAATCACAATAGAACATGAGGATTTAATTTTGTTTCATAATGAGAGATGGTGTACTCATATTGGCGTGTAGGGTACACTTGAGATGATAGAAAACTAATCTGCACAGAAACATCAGAAAAATTGTTGGACTATTTTGTATATAAGGCGTGCTGCAATCCACCACTTAATTTTATAGACTAAGCGAGATCACGTGGTTTAAACACCAGCCAAACAACAGCTCGAATACGTGGTTGGTTAACTATTTAATCGCTGATATTGACAACCGTCCATTTACACTTTATTCTCCATTGACGAACGGACCTGCCTGCAACACTAACACCAAGCACTAATGAGCACCAAGGAACAACCAAAGGATTCTTCACTAAGGATCGAACTCTACTTAACACAAAGGATCTCCACTAGACAATGCTCTTGCTTGAAGCCTAGGGATGGCCACAAAAATCGTAACACATAACCTAAAAAGAAATAGTTTCTCAACTCATATTTGGCATGGGGAAAGTCTACCTGAGATGACAGATAACATACACTAATGGAAAATCATAGAAAAGTGACGAAACATTGAATTTTGCTTTAGTTTTCTCTGTTTTAATGATATTTATTTTACTATTCATAACAATTTACCAATGGAATATAACAAATGGAAAAGATGAAATTTATCAAAAGTGAAAAAGGAAAAAATGGAATTTAACAAAAGTAAAAACGTAATTAAGGAAAAATTGAAACGGAAAAATTGTTCTCCTACATTTCGTACTAATTCAAATATTCTACTCATTATTATATACGTATTCATATATTCATTTTCTCAACCTCTCCGCTCGAGCCGGATGTAACTCAAGTTCAATTTCTTAGGCGGAGTTTAACAGGTTTTAATTCAGAGTTTTTCTTCTAGACTGGTTGTCTAACCAAGGTTAAAGAGCCCAGCCTACCTTTCCTAACGGTATACACTCTATGTGAAATGCAAACAGTTTCTCCCGGGGTTTGAATTCGTTTCTCCGAGTACGACAATAATCATTGAACCACGTGCCTCTAAAAGCCACAAGAACAGTAGTGAATTCAGTTTTTCTTCTCATAGACTGGTTGCCTAACCAAGGTTAAAGAGCCCAGTCTGCCCTACTATTTATCCATAGTTTGTGGCAGAGAAGTTGGATAAATACCTTTCCCAAAGGTAAAAGCTCTCTGTGAAATGCAAACGGCTTCTTCCAGGATTTGAATTCATTTCACCGAGTACGACAATAACCATTACATCCCGCGCCTCCAAAACCAGAAGAATAGAACTGGTACTGTTCAATCCATTGCTGGAGGAGAGTTATGGGTATGATCCTAAACTGCATCTGGTGGCAAGGCTCCAGTTCTGAGGAGTGTGGAGAACCCCTCTATTGCACTTAATCCCTCGTCCTCTGAATGAATATAACATCAGGTTAACACAGTAGATGGCTGAAAACCTCATTAAAAATCTATAAGAATTTTTACCAAAATTCGGTTTGATATGTCTGTTCCGCTAGAGTCACAAATCAAAACGGAGGGAGAATACCTTTACCAAGGGTATTAACGCTATATAAAATGCAAACGGCTTCATCAGAATTTGAACTCTGTGCGTGAAGTAATTTTCTATGATGATAACCATTACACCACACATATTCATTTTGATGAAAAAAAAGACATTGCATTTAGTTTTTAGCATCTGCTTTAGGTGGTGCGCTTTCACTGGAATTTGAGTGACAGCAAGTGTTTTCAGATCTTCAGACTTTTCTGAGTATTCTTTTATTTTCACTCTGTCGTCCACCGGAACAGCAAAATTCATTAGATGAGAATTTATTAACTTTTTTGTTAATCAAAACTAAATCAGTTTTCTGCCCAGGATTAAGTGATCCGTTTGTATTTCAATATCCCAGAGAATTTTATGCATCTCATTCGCTTGGACGTATTCTGGTTTGTGCATATACCATTTGGTTGTATGGACAAAATTTAATCTCTTGCACAATTCCCAGTGGGTCACTTGTTCCACCCAGTCATGCATAGTATTTTACTCTTTTTGTGCTAGTTTGCTGCATACGCTTATTATGTGATTAGATATTTCATAGCTGCCTCCTCACATCCAACATTTTATATTACGTTGCGTCTTATTCATATTTGCTTTGGTATAATTTGTTCTTATGATACTGTCTCGTGCTGCAATTACGAGATATTCTGGTTATCACTTGAGGTTTCCCTTTCTTAGCCATGTCCACATCTTCTCCTGCGCAATCTCTCCACTTTGTCGCTCGAAGTATCTATATAGTTGTTTTTCTTTTCATTTTTGTTTTCCAGTTTTTGTTGTTTTCTTTTTCTCCGTGTGGTGTGGCTTCTGTTACTGGCTGCTGCAATTAATCCTTCTTTGCTCTTTTCAGTGGATTCTTTGAGTCCTCGAATTGTCACATCTTCGCAATCGTCTATGTTAATAAAACCTATTCCCCCTTTATTATTATTATTATTATTATTATTATTATTTGTAGTAGTAGTAGTAGTAGTAGTATTGATAATGCTCAAGACAGCTATTTTACCTTGAAAATAAAATGATAGACTGAAAATAGAATGATAGCTATAAAACTACTGAGTCATATATATATATATATATATATATATATATCTTATTATAATGGAGATTGTGTGTTTTTCTGTCTGTAACCGAAACTATATTACTACTCAAGTCACAATTCCCTTAGTTATTTACGTCACATTCTCCATGATTCTATTTCTATTTAAACCTCAATTAATAATAAAACTGTTAGGCATTATTAATACTGTTGGCCTTACCTAAATACTAATAACATGCAATTGTATTTATATATACAACAAAATACCAGTTTTCAGTGTAAACGTAAAGCTAATTTGCATATTGATATTAAAAAAACTGATTTTAATAAAAATGTGCTTGGTATTATTGATTTCTAATTGTTTGCTTTTATCTTAATGAATATGAGTAAAAATCTCTTCAATAAATCCTAAAAGAAATTCATTAACAAGAAGAAATAACTGTAATTTTATTCTTTACTTCCTATTTTAACTAAATAGTTAAATTAGGAAAATTTAGCATTGAAAAACGGAAGTGATGAATGAGTAAGTTTCAGTTGTACTATTTTCCGATTATAACCCCTCCGTTTCAAATCTTTTTATTTGAATTCTTAATTTGTTTCATTAGCCTTTCTGATTTAATCTAATATTTTATTACATTTAAACTTAAATACTTGCACCCGGAGGGTGCATATATTTGCTAGTATATATAAGTTTTATAGTTAAAATATAGTTGTGTACTGAGATGACTTGACAGGATGTGTTCTCAATGCTTTGAGAACCCTACCTATCCAATCAATAATGATTTTTTTCTATTAAAGCTTGTAGGATTTATTCACGCCACGTCGATCTTACTTGCAAAGTGTGTGGTTTTTACCTGCTGCTTAAAAATCTATATTTTTTTCTTTCTGAATATACACGCCTTCTTTCACTTTTCTATATTCGTTATTATCAACTAGCGAATTTGTCGTGCTCGTCACGGCTTTCTGCTTGGCTTAAAGACGGACTGGTCACTTCACAACAGACTCACTACGTTCACACGCTTGACCATTTTGCAATTGGGCAATTAGGGAAATCTTTTTATTTTGGGATTTCTTTTCATTCTTAAGCATGTTCCAAACGTCTTGAAAAGTAATCTGAATCCATCTACTCAATTATAATGAACTAACAATTCTAGAAATTTAATCGTACACCTTATACTACTCTAGGAATTTAATCGTACAACTTATTCTATTTTAAGAATTTAATCGTACACCTTATACTACTCTAGGAATTTAATCGTATACCTTATACTACTCTAGGGAATTTAATCGTACCTTATACTACTCTAGGAATTTAATCGTATACTTATACTACTCTAGGAATTTAATCGTACAACTTATTCTATTTTAAGAATTTAATCGTACACCTTATACTACTCTAGGAATTTAATCGTATACCTTATACTACTCTAGGAATTTAATCGTACAACTTCTATTTTAAGAATTTAATCGTACACCTTATACTACTCTAGGAATTTAATCGTATACCTTATACTACTCTAGGAATTTAATCGTACAACTTATTCTATTTTAAGAATTTAATCGTACACCTTATACTACTCTAGGAATTTAATACTACTCTAGGAATTTAATCCCCTTATACTACTCTAGGAATTTAATCGTATACCTTATACTAGGGAATTTAATCGTGGAATTTAATCGTTATCTTGAATTATCTAAATTTATTCTCTGCTTTCTTTTAATACAAACTTTATAGAGACAAAATAGACTTTTATTCCTATAAATATCTCAAACCTTGTTCAAACAAACTACTGAGATCTACTTGTTCAATTGCAAATATTTTATTAAGTGTGTGTGTGTGCTTACAAAAGCTTCCAGTACCTCCCCGCCTTTGATAACAAAAAAACTGAATACAGTGATAGATCAGTTAAAATTTTTGAATTATGCTGTAGACTTTTGCACATACCTACTAAGGTTGATATTTTACTAAGCTCTTACTTTAAGAGACGATTCAGTGATATAGTATGTGCCAGCTCTATGTATATGAAACACCACTGTAATGAATTGGACACATGTGGTTTCTTTGAGGAGGCACATTTAGCATAATGGTTATACCTAACAATTAGTTTTTGTATTTTGCTTGGGCGTGGTACGCGGTGGTAGGAGAGCCACTGTCAACGGTTTAAAGTAGGTAGAAAGTTAAATAGCCTTTTTATTTTTATTTTTTGATGGCTTTCCTAATTGTTTTTTCAAGAATTCACTACACAAAAATTGTAATTCATGAACTGTTTATTATGGCTGATCAAAGCATTCAATACTTTGTATTTTAGAATGGACTGGTTTAATTTGGAAGGCAAGGCTCTGTTACAAATGATATGCAGGGTGTCCATTAAGTCCTTTTACCTGGATCACTAGATATCACCCGTTGGACTGTGGGGTTATACTAAAGATATTGTACATCGAACAAAGATACGGGACATCACTGACTTGAAGCAGAAGATCATTGATGCCATGGCGACCATTGATGAGGCTATTGCTACAGCGAATACGACAGGAAACCTAGCACCGTCTTAATGTGTTTCCTGCAACAAATGATGACCATGTAGAGGTGTATTAAATGAGCCAACTGAACTTCAATATCTGTTTTTCATTTTGTAATAATTTCCACATGTTTGTCTGTTTATTTGCTTTTGTAATGATTTTTAAAGTTGAAAAGAGAATTTATCGACACCCGGTACATTATAGAATTTTCTTACCAAGGCGTGTTCGTTTGAATTGCGTCAGGTAGATTTTATCTATAACCAATTATGCTTTTTTTTTTTTTTTACCTTAGATCACTTCGATCTTGCATATCAATTTCTGCCAAATACGTATAATCTATTACATTATTACAGATCCGCTTCATATATCAAATTATACATATTGATTGATTTGCATCCTCCCGTCTACTAAAGACGATGACGTAGTGTCCATTTTTTTCTCTTTTAATCCGCAGCTGTGTGAGTGACTGAACAGTCCACCTCTTGAATGGCAATCACTGCAAGCAAACAGTGATGCCTGTTGGAGTTGCTCTTTTTCACTCATTTACGTTCCTTGTTTGACAAGGAGTCACCAGGTCGCATGGTCGTCTGCACAAGCCTCCCATGTGTTGGTACCAATGTGGCATGTCTTTATTTTCTTTGCAGGCATCTTTAAAGTGCAAGCGAGGTCTCCCTGTTGATTAGGTGCCGTCTGCCAATTCGCCGTACAGTAAGTTTTCGGAGATGCAGCCTTAGCTCGTCCTCCTGATGTGACCAAGCCAAAGTAGGCGTTAATATGTATAAGTAGACGCCTACTTATACATATGAACTATTATAAATCTTACCTAATATCATTTACTTTTACCTGGTATATTTTACCTTTTACCTTACCGGCTGGGACAGAAGAATAAACCGACTGCTCCTATGCAGAGGGATAAAATCTCTCAATTTTAGTCGTGGGTGGTGACCCGTGTGTTTGAGTTGTCAATTACATGTCCATTACATGCAACACTCCACTTTAGCCCTTAGACTAGACGGGCGGTCGGAGAGGACCCCTCGGGTCAAGCCCTAGCAACTAAAGGATTGTCCCAACCTTATTACCCTTATGACAATTCCCCAACCCTTTTTTTATCATATATGCTAAAAGGCAGTGGATGAGTCTTAGTTTACTGTTTAAGACGTTAAGCTTCATCTAATGGTGGAATTTGTTAAATAGAAAAAAATGAGTTTAAAAAATTGAATAGCCATCAAGAATGAATAAATAAAAATGTCTTTGGCATAAAATAACCTAAGAGTTGACAGGGCGTAACACTCAACCAGCCAATCAACCAACCAACCAACCAATATATATATATATTGTTGTTGGCATCCTTCCGTCTACTAAAGACGATGGCGTAGAGTCCCTTTTTTTAAATTTAAAAATCTTTTCTCCTGCAACTGCGTGAGTGGTTGAGCGGCACAATATTGAATGGCAATATCTGGAATCTCTGGTGCAGTGACTGCTAACACTGCGGGTGGCCAGGTTTGATGCCTTCGTTAGGTCCACCAGTGCGGTGCAGAGTAGCATCCGCTCTCCCGGCACCCCGTTGTGGTCCAAAGGAAAGGTAGGAAACAATGCGATTTGGTAACGATGGTGCCGCAGGAGTTGCTAGGAAGTACTGAAATTCAGCACCTCCCAACTTAGGGACTCTAGCTCCGGATTTGTTTTCGGGGTTTACTCCCTTAGCCTTTCCTTGGAATAAGGTAAAGCCGCAAGGCAACGGTGGTTTTATATGACTTTTCCTTGTACTAGGAGCTGCTGACCAAGGCTAAAGGGTCGCTTCTAACCGGTTTTGTGATTCTTAGAGTTTGAAACCTTAATTTACATGAGTGAAGTTACCGGTGCTTTTTAATTCCTAAAAGGTTCCTAGTTCGATCCCGGTCCTCGCCAACTCAGCGTATGAGTAGCACAGGGATCTGTGCGGTAAAGTAAGGAGCTGATGGTAGGTGTGGCGCTCCACCTCAGACGCCAAAACAATCTCCTTGGTCTAGCGCTAGTGAAAAGGGGATAGACTCCCTCGCTGACTGGCTGATACCGACTTTAGGCCGCCCCGACGACTTTTTTTTTTTTATAAGTCCATATTTCTTCCATTTCTAAGACCATGCTTCTTCTAACAATACTACCTAGCCTCTAAATATATAACATGTCAGGACGGTGGAGGGGTGGGAAAGCACATGGTCAGTGTAAAAAGGCAGTTTGGGTAAAAGAAGAAAGAAAGAAGAAAAAAAGGAAGAAAAGTAAAATGGAATTAAAATCAGAAATAAGGCAGAAATAAAAGGCAGAAGTAACAGTTCGACCAAACATAATGAGGAATAGAATAGAGTCTTCCTCTTGGCCATTTAAAACTTACAAATTCTGCAAACAAATCCACATTTCTTCCATTTCTAAGACCGTGCTTCTTCTAACAATCCTTCTAACAATATATATATATATATATATATATTATATATATATATATATATATATATATATTTATTTGTTGGGTACCAAGTTTCTTGGTACAAGGTGATTCTAGGCTGGTCATTTGCCAGTTTGAATAAAATAAAGACGTAGTCTGACGAAGCTCGGTGGGCCCCAGATACCCACGAGTGGAAATGGTCCATAATCACGATACCCATGGTATTTAAGGCCTTTTTCATTCCCAAATATATATATATATATATATATATATATATATATATATATATATATAACAAGTCGCTTGTTTAGTATATAAGTATATGGTATTTGATTACTTTCTTATCATTTACTTTATTGTTTTAACTGCAGTTGTCATGTCCTGTTTATTGAATACTATGTATTTTAGAAATTAATAGTAATTGAGATCATGACTTGGTGTTACTTTAGTATGTGATCTACGTCATAACGTAATCTACAAAAGTCAAATTTTATCTTAATATCTGATCTAAATAAAACATTTGTTCATCATGGCTTAAATAACACATTATTAAATTTTCATACATATATTTGAAAACAAAAATTAAAATTATTCAAATTTGAGATTAATTTATTAAATTTATAGGCAAATTAAATATACATAAACACCACAAAAATAGATAATAAAAAAATGTAATTTATTGTCAAAAGAAATCAAAATGAAGTAAATTAGGGTCAGGATTAAGGTTATGTAAATCGCATATCAAATTGTTTTCATCATGTGTAGATCTTGTGTCAAAGTAGCACCCTTGTCTTATCTAGTTGGTTCAGTTAGTATTTCTTGAATCTAAAGAACCGTGTTCAAGCCCAGGTAAAAAAAAAAAAATCGACTTTCAAAGCTGATTTTTAAAGCAAGCAAGCAGCCAGGTAGGCGTTTAGTTGTAAAATACACAGACTTTATACTCTCATTCAACTCCGATTTAGCTTCGTGTCTAACTCGTGTTAAGCATAGTAAATATTAATCGCAGTGTGTTTCCTTGTTGTTTCTTGAGGTGGCACCAAGTGCAGAGTTCCATAACAATTTCTTTGGCAGTTCGAGATATTTGCATCATTTGCGCATAATATTTTATTGTTTCCCATCGGAACATTTGTGACATTTCTATTTTGGTCCACACATATGCTAAACAAATCCATTTTGTCTTTTCTTACTAAACCTGATTCTTGGATGCCAAACTGGCTGGTCGATATGAGTCACCCTTTATGTTCCCAGAGGCCCCCACTCGCGTGTTTCGTACGGCCAGTAAAAATGCCTATACACAGAAGGCTCGAACTTTCCTGACATTTTCAATAAAGCAGGTGGGAAAAGTTAACTGACGAGTTCCTTTTGCTGGTGACGTCAACAAAGACCACAAGAAATAACTCTCCATACAAAAACAGAACATGAAAATAATAAGAATTCTCTTATTAATCACTTTTTACCATACCTGAATATGGTATGCGATGGGTAAATTGGCGTCTAAATTATGCATAAATGAAAATAACTGACCTCTAATTTTATCCCATAAAAGACCGACACATAAAAAAATATCCTTTAGTCTTTTGAGTCATAAAACATATTCCAAGTAAATATATTTTGGACCATATGACCTTTAGTCACCCCTTTTGATCTCGATTAAGAAAGGACATCCTTTCATTTACACCGTCAATATCCGGTTGTTTGTTAGGGGTTAGGGTTATGGGTTAGGGTTATAGGTTAAGGTTAGGGGTTAGTTTTGTAATTAAAAAAATCTAAAAATCGCCTGTTAAAACAACCGGATATTGACGGTGTAATTGAAAAACATGTCCTTTCTTAATCGAGATCAAAAACGGGTGCCTAAAGGTCATATGGTCCTATATTTTAGCTCGTTCTGAAATATGAGATCTTGTAGATTGACTCCATTTATTTTTTGTTAGTTTTTATTTACATTCTTGTGTGGTTGTTTTTAATTTTTTATTTTTCACACAATTGTATGATTTCAAGTGTATGATATCAAGTATTCCTAATTGATACACAGAGTTTTTGCACTATTTGATCGTTTCTGTTATTTCTGTCTGATAATAATCATTTGTTTGCAATCTGGTAAATGATTTTAAGTAACTAATAAAAATCTTTAGGAAACATTTATAGTTTCAAATAATTATTCAAATGATTATCATTATTATAGAAGATAACGTCATGGACCATTATTGACTATGCAATTCTTATTAGAATTCTTGCACTCCTTTCTAAATACAAACATCAATATAATAATGGACCACTGTTAACTATGAAATGCTAATTAGAATCCTTCATACTCTTCTGAATAGAAACATCAATATCATCAGGGACCACTGGTAACTATGGAATGATAATTAGAATCCTTCAATATTTCTTTAAGCATAGAACCATCAATATCATCATGAACAATTGTTAACAATGAAATGCTAATTAAAATCCTTCACTCCTTAAATAGAAGCATTAATATCATTATGGACAGCTGTTAACTACAAAATGCTAATTAGAATCCTTCACCCTTTCTTAAATGGAAGCATCAATATCATCATGAACAACTGTTAACTATAAATGCTAATTAGGAAGGGCCTTGTTAGCTCAGTCAATAGAGCGTTGGGCTAGAAACCAGAAGGTTCCTTGTTCGATACCGGCCCTCGCCAACTCAGCTTATGAGTAGCCCAGGGATCTGTGCGGTAAAGTAAGGAGCTGATGGTAGGCGTGGCGCTCCACCTCAGACGCGAACTCAATCTCCTTGGTCTAGCGCTACTGAAAAGGGGATAGATTCCCTTACTGATTGGCTGATACTGATATTAGGTCGCCCCGACGACTTTACTTACTTTTTTCTTAAATAGAAGCATCAATATTATCATTGACTGTGATTACAATGAGTCATAACTGTTGATGATTGGTCAAGTTTTCTTTAAAAAATCACTTATTTTATAATTTTTTTAACGTCAGCTTTAAAAATATCTTCCACGCACAATGTTTTTTTTAGTCATTCCGATCATATTTAACTCCAAAACAACACGTGTGTATAAACTTCTTATACGTTCGACTTTATTGCGTATTGGACTGCGTAGTTATTCAATCTTTTTACTCCCGAATGAAATAAGTGTCAATTTAATCGCAGCCTTGTCAGCAAAGTTGCAATCCACAATCAACAACACTCGTCTTGTGTCACTGCGATTAGCAGACGGAAGGTGCTTACGAGGACGGGGTTGGTGCTTGCCAGTTAAATGCGAGCCAGTAGTGATTTCACCAGGAAACTTAACTCCAAAGTTTAATGAGTGCACTTAGCCTTGGGCCGATGTTACTTTTAGTAATAGGTTTTAAATCAAGAAACATTTCACTTTTCTTTTTTTCTTTTCTTAAAACATTTTTTTATCGTATGGTCTTGTTAACAACATATCGTATTCCACTAACTAGCAAATATATACACCATCCGGGTGCAAGTATTTAAGTTTTAATGTTATAAAATATTATATTATATCAAATTAGAAAATATATCGAAACTAAAAAAAGAATGCAGATAAAAAGATTTGAAACAGAGGTGGATATAATCGAAAAATTGAACAACAGAAACTTACTCTTTCATCACTTCCGTCTTTCATTGCTAAATTTTCTTAATTTATTTATTTAGTTGAATTAGGAAGTAAATAATAAAATCACAGTTACTTCTTCTTGTTAATGGATTTCCTTTAAGATTTATCCCTGGGATTTTTGCTCATATTCATTAAAATAAAACCAAACAATTAGAAATCAATAATACTAATCATACATTTATTAAAATCCATTTTTTGATATTAATATACAAAATAGCCTTCCCATTCACACTGTAAACCGCTATGTTGTTGTATATATAAATACAATATCATATTATTAGAATGTAGATAAGACCAACGCCGGGGGTCCAGTGGCTTCGGTCCTGGATTTTTACAAGTAATAGCGTCGATCCCAGGGGGCTATCCCCCCAGGCAATACCTGCCCCCTTGATTTAAAGGGACAGGGCTGGGTTTATTTCCCAGAGCCTGAGGCGCCCCCTGAAGGGGGAATGCCGACTAGATCGACGCAATTTTTTCCACCTACCACCCATGATCTTCGGCTTGTGGGTGGGCCCACATAAAAATGTCCTTGTGTCACGCCCTCATAAGTGGGATGAGAGGCAAATACCCGTAGATAAGACCAACAGTATTAATAATATAAAACAACTTTATTAATAATTGAGGTTTAAATAAAAATAAAATTATGGAGAATATGACGTAAATACCTAAGGGAATTGTGACTTGAGTATTAATATAGTTTCGGTTGCAAACACACAATGTCCATTATAATAAGATATCACTTACTTGAGACGGATAAAAAGTTTCCTTGAAGAGTTTTTGACAACAGAGTTCATTGATCTTCCCGTAGGAATGAACCACCAACAACTCACTGAGTAGTCTAGTCATACTTGAAAGAAGAGTTAATACTATTATTTCTTGTATGTTGATTATTTTACAAGTAGGTAACTATGAAATTTTAGATACTCACTAAAACCGTAACAAAAAAAGAAAAAAAAGAAAGGGATTTACTATAACACATAAATTGATTGAAATCCTGATTTACTCTAAGCTACGGGCATCTTTTTTATCCGTATGTTTTTCAGCGTGTTTTATGCTTACTAGTACAAAATAAAAAACACCCTCCGGGCGATGTAAAAATAGATTTTTGAAACATATTGCCTGAGGGATGGGAGTAAAAAATTCAATGTCAGCGAGTTTGTACCCTAAGTAAGTAAAATCATCAAATTCATTAAAGGATTAAAAAATAAAACAATTTCAAATGTAAACATTTAAATATGTATTAAAATAAAACAAACTATATATAGATATATAATACCAGTCATGTATTTATCAAAACTTGTTTTAAAAAACAATGAGGACTGTCTAATGTTGCATGTTCAAATTTTGAGTGTATTTATTCTATGTTATGACGATTTTGGGTAATGTGACGTAAGTATGGACGTAATTTTTGTTACAGACAAAAACCGGAAGCGAATCTCCATTATTAATAGAGATATTTATATGTGTAAATCAAAATTTATACATACAGTGATACCGAGTGTCGCAACATTCGAGTTTTCAGATTTACGAAGTATCACACGGTCGAATTTTTTGCTTTAAGTTCAGAGCTAAAATTTGAGGTACTATCGAACTTCAGATACGTTTTTGTTAATAAGTTCACGATAAACATAAGTTTTCTAATTTATTACGCCAAAGAAAAATATTATTTATGATTAAACATTGAAACATATTACAACACATAATTCATTACATTCTATTTTATTATGTTTGTATAAAATACAGTGCAAACTTTCTTATTTAAAAAAAATTCAACAAAAATCAGGATTTTTTTTTTTTGGGGGGGGATAGTGGGGTTGAAACGGATTAATGGCATTTCGGTTTATTTCAATGGGGAAAATTGATTTGATATACGAAGAAATTGAGTTACGTCCGGAACGAATTAAACTCGTAAGTCAAGGTACCACTATATCTATCTATCTATCTATCTATCTATCTATATATATATTTAAAAAAAAGTTTTCGTATATTAACTTGATGCTTCAAATGAGTCTAATAATAGATGAGAAAAACGTTCTATCAGGGACTCCACTCTCAAAAAGTGTTTTAATAATTTTGAGAAGGGTCCCTTGGAAATGATTTTTCATTTATCCCCCTCATTTCATTCATTTTTATTTCATCCATTCATTCATTTTACCATTAATTCTTAACTATATATATATATATATATATATATATATATATATATATATATATATATAGAGAGAGAGAGAGAGAGAGAGAGAGAGAGTAAGAAATTTGAAAATCGCGCAGAAGTTATCAATTAATGTTGTTTTATTAGCTACTTATATTGCAATATTTCAATCTGTTTTGGATCATCATCAGAGCAGGTCTATTATAAAAAGAAGAAATGAAGTTTAATGAAAAATATGACCGGTTGTAAGGGAAACTAAATCATAATGGACTTTTTAAGAAAAAAGATATTTAGATTTTAATAAAATCTTTAAAAACTTTTGGTTCTTATCTAAACCATTATCAAGGTAGAGTATATCTGTATATTATTATTATTATAAAATGATTTAAGTAAACTATTCTTTTGTTTTTGTCACCTAGGCGACGTTAAGCAACTGTGGCAATTTAAATATTTCTATTAGGTTAGGCAAACGTAATTTAGAATAAAAATTATACTATCTATTTTAAGCATTTGGGAATATAAATTGTTCTATCTATCATATATATATATATATATATATATATATATATATATATATATATATATATATATATATATTTTGTTATAGGGTACAATATATTGTACCATTGGTTTCAAAGCAGCGTGTAAGCCACTCATTGTCAAGACAATGTGCACGTGACAGAAATGCATTTCTGTCACGGGCCCATTGTCTTGACGATAAGTGGCAAACACGCTGCTTTGAAACCAATGGTAACAATCGCACCTTAAAATATATTGTGACCCTATAACAAATATATGAATTATTTCATGTCAAGAGCAAAATAGCTTTTTGAAACATTACTTATTGGTTTGAAATAGACTTGACAGCCCGAGTCTCTGTCTGTCTGTCTGTCTGTCTGTCTCTATATATTCATCAAAAAGTTACTACCACGTTTTCATTACAGTAGCCCAAGTAGTTAATCCAAAAGGGCTCAATATATCTTGTAAAATATAAAGCATTTATAGTTGTAAAAAAGTTCTTCTCTCTACCACGGTTTCGGTGTTCAAGGTACACCTTCCTCAGGAGAACTAAAAAATTATAGGTAGCTAATATTATATATACTCGTTTGGTTTAGAATTATTTTTGTTTCTCTCCCTGTCTTCTAAAGTAAACTTTTAGTCTTCAAATCTAAACTGTTTTCCTGTGTGTGTGTGTGTGTGTGTGTGTGTGTGAATGTTATCAAGTGTTCCCAAAAACTGAGTTCTTAAATGTACATATAAAGATTTTGCAAATATACTTACAAATATCAGTGTATGAACATATATATTTACATATTCGGAGTATATTATAAATGAATATATGAAAACTTTAATTTATCAGAAATAAATTTATTTCGGCTACATTCGCCTCATCAAATCTGATAATAATAATAAATAATATTGAAGTATTCCGATCTTATGCAGGTTTTTAATTCAATTCGTTTTTTTAGTATTTGTCAATAAGTCATTCATTTCAAATGGGCGTTTATAGTTGCATATAGTGCTTCAATTTTTTAGGGAATCCCAATCTCCACGAGGTTTTTAACCTGATGTCACCTGAAAAAAACAGGAACAGATGCAGATATTGCGGGAATTTTGCCGTCGGTCAGATGATATCTTATTATTCCTATTGTTCTGCCTTCATTAAAGACAACCGTTCTTTCTCCACATACATATCGTCTCCGTTTAGCCCATCCTCTGTTCTGCCTTCATTTAAATTTAACCCCTCTCTCACAGGTCCATCTCTGTCAAGACCACGTGACTCATAGGTCGAAACCCCATACCCACGGACACATATACCTATGGACATGCATACCTACATAATTAAGACAATCCTTAAAGTTACTAATTCAAAGCCACATACTTCATCAGATTTTGGCGCTGGTTTTAGACTTTTCTTCAGTTTCTTCCGAGTCTGTCGTGCGACCAAGACGCATTTCTGTGTTCTTGAATTGATCATTCAGACACACCAACAACATTGTCAGCAAAATCGCTCAAGCTAAACTCTTTCCATCCTATGGGCTCCTAATTTCATTATATCTATCAACAAAATTCAGTATTCAAAATATCATTGTTCCTTACACTGTCCATTATCAGGTTCAAAGACATTGTTACCGTACTATTTCTTGTAGCTTAGTAGACCACGGGGACTAATAGCTGTGTGCCTCGTTCAGGGAAACGTTTGTTGCTTTGTCAGCGTCGGGATGTTATACCAGGGGACTGTTCGGAGAGTGTATGTTAAATAACGCAAAGCACAGCTCGACTCTTAATCCTTGGATCTTCTGTTGATTTCTTCTTTACCTGAAAAGCAAACAGTTTTTCAAATTCTTTCTGGATAAAAGAGATTTGGCTTAACCTGTTAATATTTAACTGACAAAAACGCAAACTACGATATTTATTTTGTACATGGAGTTTGGAACAGAAGAGAAAGGAAATTGTCAAATTGAATCTTAGAATTTTCTCGGTAAGAGTAATCTTTACTCTCTGCTGGCGGAATTCTGTTCTTCCCCTCTAAAAGCATTGTTTCTTATCTGACAGTGACGGTAAAAAAACATCAATCGACTTCGAGATCTGCATCTCTGTTTATATCCAAAAGATAATTAAAAAGTCATTAATCTTAATTCTAATAGTTTTTATAACATACAAAATCTGATAGCTACTTGTTACTTTCTTAGATCTTAACCAGTTTCAGCTTTTTATTCAGGGCACCTAAAATTCTGATCTAACCAGATTGTCTTCATCAACTTCAAAAGGTGCTCCTTCACAGATGATCATCACTTTGGAATTTTAATAATTTACTCTATCTGCATGTAGGATTTATTCATTTATTACTTTATTTACCTGTATTTATGATTTTTACCGTACCAGGTCATTCTCTTAAAAAATTTCTTTATCATCTTCCTGTCATAAAGTAACAATATTTACATCTTTTCTTAAGAATTCTTTCATTTTTGCACACAGTCCAATCGAATATGAATACTTTTTATACAGGTACTTTCTATAAATGGGACCCTAACAGGTACTCCAACATCGAGTCAGAGTGCACCTAGGAGTAACGACAATGATAGAATTCCAGAACTGAGACAGTTTGGCGTCATATTCAGGATACCCTTTTTTTCAGGGGGGATCTTTCTCCAATGCAAGGAATACAGTCAGTATTCTAAGCTCTACTGAGGGATTCATTACCGGGTTAGCTCAGTCGGTAGAGCGTTCGGCTAGAAACCACAAGGTTCCTAGTTCGATACCCGCCCTCGCCAACTCAGCGTATGAGTAGCACAGAGATCTGTGCGGTAAAGTAAGGAGCTGATGGTAGGTGTGGCGCTCCACCTCAGACGCTAAAATAATCTCCTTGGTCTAGCGCTAGTGAAAAAGGGATAGTCTCCCTCACTGCATGGTTGATACTGACATTAGGCCGCCTCGAAGACTTTACTTACTTTTTTTACTTTATATATATATATATATATATATATATATATATATATATCGACCCCTCCGCATGGGCAGGATGTGACACGAGGTCAATTTCTTAAGCGGTGTTTCACAGGTTTGAATTCAGAGTTTTCCTTCTCATACACTAGTTGCCCAACCAAGGTTAAAGAGGACAGTCAGCCCTACTATTTACCCATAGCTGGAAAGGTATTTGCGCTATGTGAAATGCACACAGCCTTATCTAAGATTTATTAATATAATTGTCAAACAGATCCATTACTACTGAATAGCAAGTTTGAATCTGGCAAGGATACCTCATATTTGCGACCTTGTGTCACGTCCTACCCGTGACGAACGGGTTGGATAAATACTATCGTGGTGTAATGGTTAAGTAAATACCTACTTCAGTAATATGATGTATTTATTGATTGAGTGATTGATTTTAACGGAATCTAGGGTTATTTTATGTTTAAGGTTAGGGAATCCAATTCAAAGTAGTTTTCTGTCTGTATCCTCTACTTTTATCCCAAAGAATAATTACAAAGTCATCATCTTCATTCTGGTTGTTTCTACAACATTCCAAATCTGATATCTACTAGTTACAATTTTAGATCTTGATTATGTAAAATATTTGGTACGGGTCACCTAAAAATCTTTGAACTTAATTTAATCCGATCGTATTCATATATATATATATATATATATATATATATATATATATATATATATATATATATATATATATATATATGTATTGGTAGTTTTTCCGAGATAAAATAAGGAAAATAAAGTGCTCAATTACGAATATAAGAGCTTTATTTATTAAATATAACTGTTTATACAGAGGTTTTAGTGAGCTACCTAGCCTGAAACCTTAGGTAGATGCCTACTAAAACCTTTGTATAAACAGTTATATTTAATATATATATATATATATATATATATATATATATGTGTGTGTGTGTGAGTGTGTGTGTGTGTGTGTGTGTGTACGTGTGTATGAGAGAGAAAGAAAAAGAGTAAAGGCTTATGATATATTTTTATTTAAAAATATTTTTACAAAAAGACACTAATAAATTTTTCGATAGCTAACACACACACACACATACACACACACACACACACACACACACACACCATATATATATATATATATATGCATAGATACATAGATATTATTTTGTGTGCCCGTGTGAACAGTGTGCATAAGCGCACGCCCGTGTGCATGTGCGTGTGTGTTTGTGTGTGTGTGTGTTCATGTATTCTCTAGAATATATATTTGGGCATTTTATTGAGTGCCATCAGAATAATTTATTCTTAGAAAATATCGTAAAATATTCGATATATATTATATTATTTTGTATTGTATTATATTACCTGGGTAAATTATTCTTTCTCTCGTTAAGAAAATACCTATTATTATAGACCTTACTAAAGTTGACTGTGATTTGTCAAAAGTCAATGAACGAATGTCTTAGCTGCTTACCGATGTGCCCTACATTACATTATCATATTTCAATCTATATCGCTGGAGTCGTTTCAGTTGTATCGACAAAGAATTAGGTCGTATTGAATTTTGATTTCCGTATTTTCATCTCATCAATTGCAAAAGTCTAATTTCATATAAATTAGCAGATTCTATGGCCAATCGCTTCTCCGGAAATGAAAACGACCAACCATTTTTTAAAAGCTTTCCTATTCAAACGGTGTCCTAGAAAGAATGGCTCCGTATTTACCGTCCAAAGAAAAGAACACGTGGCTACAAAGGTACTTTGACGCTTTCCAGGCAAGGGAGAAGTGAGGGAAGAAAATTACGGTCAGTAATGAAAAACTGAATAGTTGATGTGTAGTTGGGTGCAGAATCGATTTAGGTCAAGGTGTTTAATTTTCAAATAAATGATCTACTTTCTTTCCAATTTAATGTATTTAAAAACAGAAACCATTATATCTAATTGATAGAATTTGGATTCATTTTCCTGTTTCTCAAAAAATACTTCCCTCATACATTTCCTACATTCTCTTTCTGTATTTATCCGTCAGTATCCATTTTTTATGCATACGACTACGAGTGTAATAAATGCCTTGATACGGTAAACAATCTTTTTCATGTTTTTTTTAGAATCGTTCGTTTACAGGGGGCTTAGTACACGTTTGCTTTCATGTCTCTATTAGGATATAAGTTATATTCGTTTATTTAGAATTTTCTTTCTTGTTCTGGGATTTTTGCGAAGGTAATTAGGAGCATTTCTTTCTTTGAGACAAAGATTATTGTGTTTTCATATACTATAAGTTGGAGCTATGTTTCTTAATTTCGAAGTTATTTTGGGTATAATTTGAATTGATTTTTGAGGTCTGTGTCTAAAAAGTCTTGAGCCCAGTTTCTATTATTCTTGAAGAATTACTATTGTTAAATGATGTTATATATATATATATATATATATATATATATATATATATGAATTTTATTTTTAGATTGAGGGTATTGTATATATGTACATGAATATTTTCAAATACGCGCGCGCACACACACACACACACACACACACATATATATATATATATATATATATATATATATATATATATATTTGAGGCACACCGCACCAATACATAACATATCTCCCAATGGAGGTGTCCACGAAAGCAATGACCATATAAAGACACTTGAATACACGTGGATACCAGAAAATCTTTTTCATTCAACGAAAGATATGCTACGTCCTAGTTCATTTTCTTCGCTTCTCTTATAGAACATCAGTTCTCAAAAAATCTTCTAAAAACTTTTCTTCAAAAAACTTCACAAAAAATGACGATGACAAAACAATAAAAAATGATTAAACAAAAGAAATATTCCAGTTTGTCTTACACTTTTATTATTATATATATATATATATATATATATATATATATATATATATATATATATGAGCTCCGTATATTGATGTAATTCTAAGCATTTCAAGATCAACCCGCCATATCGATGGGTATTAAAGTGGGTTGACTGTGCCCCTGCAGAGAAGTAAGAACAATTCAAATAAAGGGGTCTCCTGGGTATATCACTAAACTGCATGAGATCGTGAGCATCCTGTTCAAGAGTTCTGAGGTGTGAAGTACCATTTCCTTGCTATTACTCCCAGGCCCACCCTGACTAGGAGTGGTAGTACGTGTTACGGTTCTATTTATGGGTAAAATGAATCTATTTAAACGTTTTAGATAGGAATTCTTGACACCATATAACTGTAAATTATTTGTATTAAAGATAGTTACTTGGAGCTATAATTATTTACCTAGGATTATTATTAGTTACTACAACCCAGATAACTGTGTGCTAACTAATAACTATTATTAAATAGATATAATTACTTGAAACCATATAAGTATTTGCATTAGATAGCAATACTTGAAACCATACAACTATGGGCAAATTATTTGTATCAGATAGGAGTGCGCTATATATCAATATACATTTTTTTTATTTAGAATAACAACATATAGTTATAATTTTTAACTAAAATTATTATTATTAGATTATTATTAGTTACTTGAAAAATTATTTGTATTACGAATATTTACTTGGAACTATGATTTCTTTTTTTCTTTTGTCTTTTTTAATTTTTTTTTATTTACTTAGAATCATTATTTATTACTTGAACCATGTAACTGAGTACAAACTAATGACTATTAGTAAATAGAGATAATTTCTTGCAGTAATATATTTATTAATATGGTAAGACCCTAAAATCGGTAGACTTGTTCACGTACCTTGGTAGTAATATTTCATCCACAGAAAACGATGTTAATGCGCGCTTAGGAAAGGCATGGTCTGCTATAGACAGCAATCATATGGAAATCTGATCTCACTGATACATTAGAGCGACGATTCCTCGAATCTTTAGTTGTATCAGTGCTAAAGTACGGTTGTACCACTTGGACCCTAACGAAGTACATAGAGAACAAACTAAATAGGAGTTGCACGAGAAGGCTACGTGTAGTCTTAAGCAAATCGCGAAAACAACACCCCACAAGAAACGAACGCATAAGTGGCGTTCTCCTCTGAAAACCTGCATTTGGGCACGACAGTCTAAACCACCCAGCAAAGACTACATCGATCAGCTCTGCGCGGATTCTGAATGCTGCACAGAGGATCCCCCGGGGGTGATGACCTATAGGGGTGGATATCCGTGCATGGCATGATGATGATGATAATATAGGAATACTTGAAGCATTAAACCGTGTGATAATTTTGTATTAGGTAGGAATACTTGATATCATATAACTGTGTGCAAAAAAATCTCTGAAACAACTACACAAAAATGCAAAAAATGAATATACAATTAACGCGATTCCAAAAACAACTATGCATAAAATAACCCTAGGCAGGTTGACATATACCGTTAAAATCAATCAATCAGCGGAATCAATATGTTATCTGATACTACACTTTACTCAAATATTTATTTATAGCAAGGTCATTCAAGAATATATCAGCTTCTTTTTCTGGTATCGAATATGTCAAGGAGTCCCACTTACTCTGTTCTTCTTAGTGTAATATGTCGGCGTTGTCTGTGAGGAAGAACCCAGCGTCGATATCCCCCACCGACCAGTGGCAACTCCAGCCACTTTATTTTTAATCTGCCCTCTCTAGAGATCGAGACAGGTTTTATTGTTGACGGATTACCGCCAGGAATTCCATATTTTATACGGGCAATTGTTCTCTATTGTAATTGTTAGTCCTAATTGTCGACACAGAACCCTTGTACAAGTGATGTCATCTTTTGTCGGCAACTGATATAAGTAGTCATAGCCTCCACATTATTCAGATCTGTTTTATTTGCAAACGTTAGAGTAGAAAGTTTTCCGGTCTGTGCTTACGTCTAAATGCATTCAAGGTTGTTCTCGTATTAGATTGTAAAATTAGAATTGCGTAGACAGAAGGAAATTATACGAAAACATAGGTGTTATAAAGCAAAAGAGGTATTCGCCCTGTTAGAATATATATATATATATATATATATATATATATATATATATATATATATATATATATATCCAAAAGTCCAGAGAAGAAATCTTCCTTACGACATAGGAGTTTTTTTTTAAACAACCTGTCACAGTTTGAGAGCTCATTGTATGCTCTTATTGTTAGAGTCACAGAGCAAATTTATAGGTAGAGAAATAATAAAAGACTTAGAGATTTTGTTATTTCTTTACACACACACACACACACACACACACACACACACACATATATATATATATATATATATATATATATATATATATATATATATTCTGGTATTTACGAATTTGAGCTCTCAAGCGATCGTAAAATATAAACACCGATGTATGAATTTATCAGTTAAAACCCCCGCTTCTTTCATGAAGATGAAGACGGGGGGGGTAAGGAATCGACCTGATGAAAAGTCAGTCGTGTTTTGCTCCCGGCTAGAAGTAGTAACTAAATCTAGCCACACTGAAGAGACGTGAAACACACAGACAAACAGACAGACAGACAGACAGACAGACACACACACACACACACACACACACACACACACACACATATATATATATATATATATATATATATATATATATATATATATATATGGGTTGTTTGGCGTTGGGAAAGGTTCTAAGCAGCGTCTCTTTTCGGATCGAAATATTAAAATTGATATAGTCCATTTTCAGAGCTCAATGTAAAATAATTGGTGAATTATATACAGAGAGAAGGATTACATAACAGTCGTATTAACAGTTGGGGAAATTAATTTATGGATGTTAATCTAACCTGTATTTAATCCTTTTATATATATATATATATATATATATATATATATATATATATATATATATATATATTCGTTCATGTTTTTCAAAAACAAAAGCGACATCTCAACCATCGATGGCGAACTCCTAAACTCGAGAGAACAATTTAGTTATAAGAGAGGAGACAGGCTACACCTTCTACTGGAGCAGGAAGCATTCAACATACACAAAGGAATCCGGTGTAGCTTTTGCCGTCAGAAATGGTCTTCTGTCAAATATGTGTGAGAATCCTAAGCCAGTAAGTGATAGACTTATCACTTTCAGGCTTCCGCTGGTTAAAGGCAGATATTGTACTCTGATCGCTGTCTATACCTCGACTATGACCAACTGTGCTGCAAACATAAACATCTTTTATAGCCCACTTAACCAGACATCATGCTATTCCAAACTCTGACAAAGTCATCTTTCTGGGAGATTTTGATGCTAGTGTTGGTAAATCACACACTACCTGGCCAAAGGTTCTCTTCTGGTTTTGGACGAGTAAGGTCAATAGCAGTGGCAATCTGCTTTTATCTATCTGCACAGGATACAAGCTGGTCATCAGCAACACCAGTTTCAAAGACAAGGAAATCCATAAGAACTCCTGGATGCATCCAAGATCCAGACACTGGCATCTCATTGACTACATGATTACACACCAGCGTGATTTACCAGATTTTCTAGACAATGAGAGGCGCCAACTCTACATGATCTTTGTTGACTTCACAAAAGCCTTCGACATAGTAAACAGACAAGCACTATGGGACATCCTACGGAGACTGGAGTGCCCTGACCACTTCACCAAGCTTGTATCTGTCTTGCATACAGGAATGAGGGCATCAGTAAGTTTAAGCGGGAAACTCTCAGAGTCATTTGAAGTTGAGAGCGGAGTGAAACAGGGCTGTGTTCTTGCACCTACTCTGTTCTCAATTTTTCTCTCTATGGTCTTATCTGATGCCTTCACTAACTCCACCTAAGGGGTATGGATACAGACTGAATAGGAATATTTATTTTGTGCTATTTATTTTTCAATTGATCTCAATTAGTTTGGACATAAGTCATCTTCAGGTGAATAGTTTTTGAGAAACAAAAAGTTTTTCCAATAGTTTTTTTAATAATCTTTAAGAAGTTTCTTTACTATAAGAGAAATGACTAGAATGAACTGCTGACGTATATATATATATATATATATATATATATATATATATATACACTCATAACCAATCCTTATGTCATTCACTATATATACTTGAATCACTACATCTTCAAACCCAGTATATAAGACCCACCCACTCCCAAACACCTAACACCTGTGGCATCATTATCAGAACCCCATTGCTATACACCTTATCTGAGAGAAAAAGGAAAATCTCCTACCTCTGCTAACACCAACAACCGATCACCCCTCCCCTTATTCACGACCTCCTAATTCACGTGTATGAAAATGTTCACCATTGAAGCAAGAACTCAATCCAATGTCCTGAAGATCGAAACGTTACAACGTCGACATCACTACCTACAATAAACATCCATTTTCTACAACATCCCGTCTTTGTCTACCTTTCTCCACATACTGTCGGATTAATTTCCTCTTAGTCCCCTACACACACACACACACACATATATATATATATATATATATATATATATATGTGTGTGTGTGTGTGTGTGTGTGTGTGTGTGTGTGAAAGGTATAGGTTAAGCATAGGAGGAGTGTGCTTAAAATTAAGCAGTATTTATTTATTTATATCTCCCCAAGTCTGCTCTGTCCATTTCTAGGCACGGCCATTAAGTTTCATGTTAAATCCATTTGGTGACAATATTTGTTTATTTAGGTGTTCATGTGTCCTCCCAAATCCGTATATCCTATTTCAAATCAGTGCCATTCATTATCCGTTTATCTTTGTTTGTTTCTATTATTTTTCATATGTAGTCTGTATTTGTTTGATCAATTATTTTGGAATAATTCTAGGATATTCATAAAATATTGTTTTTTTTATTGGGGGGGGGCATTTCTAGGATACTCATAGAATTTTGAGGGGAGGCTGGTTTTCCTTGTATGATACATCATGGGATCAATCACTTGAGTCATGGTTGTAAGCCTAATTTTGATTGTGGGACATGATGGGAAGGCTGGTTTTGTGATTTAAGGGAGAACGTTTCTAGTATACTTTTATACCAATTTCGCGATTTCCTACTTTACATGCACTACCATTGATGTAGAGAACTTTTTACTTATAAATATAGCAAACTATATATAGAGAGGGCTGGTTTACCTCAGTCGGTAGAGCACCCGGCTTGGAACCACAAGGTCCTGGGTTCAATACCGACCCTCATCAACTCAGCACATGAGTAGAACAGTTTGGATCTGTGTGGTAAAGTGTGGAGCCGATGGTAGGTGTGGCGCTCCACCTCAGATGCAAAACAAAGGGGATATACTCCCTTGTTATCCAGTTGATAGGGACAATATGCCACTCCGTCTACTTTTACTCACTATATATATATATATATATATAGTCTTTGGTATTTTTCTCCTCCTCTTATCCTATCTCCTCCATTCGATTTTAGTTTCTTCGACGTTACAGAGAAATATTTTGCATCTCAGAGTTAGACTATGCATCCAAATATTTTCACGCCAGCTATGGGTAAATAGTAGGGCGGGCTGGGAACTTTTTTTTTGAAGAAGGAAAACTCTGAATTCAACCCTGTTAAACTCCACTTAAGAAATTGACCTTGTGACACATCCTACTTATGCGGAAGGGTTGATAAATATGTAAAAAATGGTTGATAAATATGTAAAAAATGAATATTAAATTCGATGCCGAATTATTACTCATTTGCAAATTGGGCTGTAAATTGTTTTATTTATTTAATTTGAATTTGAATAAGAATTCTGTTACGGTAACATAGGGAATTACAAGAATTGAAATTCTAAATGGATATGAAACTAAATCGCAGCCGGTGTTGAGGTGCCAGTTCTGAAGATTTTCGTAACCATTACTCACAGGTACACGCTGATCTGGAGTGGTAGTGTCTGTTAAAGTTCCATCTATGGTATAAATACTTAAATGCTGTAAACAAATGATTGTTATTATTAAGTAGAAATAGTTACTTGAAACTATAATAATAGTGTATAAATTAATAGTAATAGAGAGGAATACTTTAAAAGAATACAACTGTGTGCAATTTATTTGTATTAAGAATAGTTATTTGAAGTAATAAAAAAGCTGACTTAGGTATTAATTAGCTCAGCAAGGGTTGACGTATAACTTACCAAGAAATAATATAAGCACCAAACGATGGGGGAGGGATCTTATTTCGTTAGTTTATTTATTATTTGGATTATTCGGACTATTATCCTCATCTTTATAGTTATCGGACTATTATTCTCATCTTTATTTTAATTGCTGTTCGATAGGATGACTTTTAAGCTAGTTTAGATTTAGTAATATCTTTTTCAATAAAAAGCATCTATTGGTAAGTCACTAGTTCTGGAGTTCTGCCAAGTCTCGAAGTGGTAAAACAAGTTATGATTCCATCTCCGGGTCAAATACATATGTTTAGATATTATTAGTGTTAGATGAGAATACCTGAAACCCCATGAGTCTTTCTTGTCTTGAAGTAGCATTCAACCGAGTTGGGTTGAGCCGGCTTCACCCATTCAAAGATGAACTATCATGGGAATAAGAAGTAAGCAATTGGACCCCGCATGCAAAACGGTCATCTAGCACATTATTTCTAATATGCAACACTTCTTCATCGCGACAGGGCGGTGTAAAAACAGTTTCAGAGTCATGCCGT
>CM042140.1:122687952-122712952 GCA_023376005.1 Doryteuthis pealeii
TAGCTCAGTCGGTAAGAGTGTTCGCCTAGGAACTACAAAGTTCCGGGTTCAATAATGACCCTCGCCAACTCAGCGTATGAATAGCACAGGAATCTGAAGTGATGAGCTGATAGTAGGTGTGGCACTCCACCTCAGACGTCAAAACAATCTCCTTGGTCTAGCACTTGTGAAAAAGGGGATAGGCTCCCTCGCTGTCTGGCTAATACCGACTTTCGGACACCCTGACGACTTTTACTTACAACTTATTAGAATTCAGAGTTTTTCTACTCAATTGGTTGCAATACCAAGGCTTAATTTGTTTAACTATTTACCTATATCTGGAGGGAGAAGATAAGGGTCACTGCCTTTTACCAAGGGCATTAGCACCAAGTGAAACAGTCTCGTCCAACTATGAGTAGACAGCAGAAAAGGCAAATCTCTTTAAAATTGTAAAAGTAGTTCAGATTCTGCGTTTATATTAAATCAGAGACTGATCCTTTACGCTGGTATCCTGTATGTATTTAACCAACTTCCCCTCCATGGACAGGATATAACACAAGTTCATTTTTTTAAGTAGTATAAAGTTAGTTTGAGTTTCCTTTTTCATAGACCAGTTGCCTAACCAAGGCTAACGAACACAGACTGTCCTACTAATTTACCCATAGTTAGAGGGAGAATATAAGGATTCATGCCTTTCTCAAAGAGCATTAGCATTGTGAAACGTTGATAATCTCGTTTAAGATTTGAATTCGGATCACAGATTCGATGTTTTAGGACGATGACCGATACGCTACGCGCGGATACCGTGAATACCATAAAGGGGCATTACTCAGCACGGCTACCTAAAAACCTGAGTTAAGTCGAGTGTAAAACAATTAGTAGAAAGTACCGTGAGACCCGAAATCACAAGAGAAATAATGTTCTAACCACTGCAAGGCGTTTTTCTAAAATAAACTTTGAGAATTTTGTTGGTTTGTTTTGTTTTGTTTTACGGCATATCAACCTCAGTGGGTCATTTAATGCCAACAAAGTGTTGAAATAAATTCATTCTTAATGGATACTCAATTTTTTCTTTAAATATATTTTTCTATTTAACCCATGGACGGGACCCTAACGGGTACTACCACTCCGGGTCAGTGTTGACAAGGGTGCAATGGTGCTGAAGGGGTACTCCACATTCCCCAGACCTCCAGGATTGGAACCTCAACGTCATTCCTCTGACATGAAGACATCCAGCCACCGGCTTCTAGCACATTTTTTGGCAATTATATAGGTGCTAGGGCTTGATCGAAGGGAGCCTCTCCGACTGCCCGTCTAGCCTAAATAAGGGTCTAAGTGGATTGTTGCATGTCATCGACTGATTATCCAGGATTCCGCCCTTAAACATCACGGGTCACCACCACGGCCAACAAGTGGCCGCATGGGGGGGGGCGGGGTCTTACCCTCTGCAGAGGTGCAGTCGGTGCATTCTAAAACACAAGCCGACAGAGTTTGTTTGTGTTTTTTTTTTTTTATGGTTAGCCATTTAGTAAACAATTCCGATTTTAATCTTCAAATTAAAAAAACAAACAACAAAAAAACAAACAAAAAAAGAACAGTCGCGTTGAGACTATTAGCGAAATTCCTAATCACTAGTTCTCTGTCTACACTTTTAAGTGTACTGAAATATTTTTAGTGAATGACACATATTAGAGGGCGGCAAAAATGACTGTAAAACCTCTTGAGTGATTATGTGTGCGTGAGCGAGAGAGAGAGAGAGAGAGAGAGAGAGAGAGAGAGAGAGAGAGAGAGAGAAAAGAAAATGTATGTGTTTAAATTTATCATGTTTTACTCTTATTTGTTCAGTTGTAAGAAGCACTAATGTAAATGCATGCACCTGTACCTGCCTAGACAGGTGCATTACGGTCATGCTGAAAGCACCGGTTCCCGTTAGATAACCGAAGTTAAGCAGCGATGAACCTGTTCAATACTTAACTGGGTGACCACTTTAGCAACAGCAGTTACTTTAAGCAATACGTGTCCTTTGTTTATCAAAATGACTTGATTCGGCATTAAATATTCCAAAAACGGTTGATATGCCGTAAAACACAACAACAATTACATAGGTGTTACTACGCCCTCATATGTAGCAGACCATTGCTAGTGAGTTTGATTCTCACTGGGTGACCCATACTTCTGGCCTTGTGTGCATCTAAGCAACGCTTAATAAATAACTATACGTATTTATTGAGTTTAAAATAGGCTTGTAAATAAAAAGAAAAGTTGGTGGAGTGGCCTATTGTCGGTATCAGCTCGAAAGTGAAGGAGTCTAGCCCCTTTTCGCTAGCGCTTGACGAGGGAGTGTGCTTTTGCTGAGGTGGGGTGGCACACCTACTGTCAACTCCACACTTCAGCGCAAGGATCAGATTAACTAAGCTGTGCTACTCATGCACTGAGTTGGCGAGGGACAGTATTGAACCAGGAACCTTATGGTCCCAAGGCCGATGCTCTACCGACTGCGCTAAGCCGACCCTATCCATATAATTGGGAGCAAACAAATGAATATAATTAAATAGAAATAATTACTTGAAACCATATGATTATTAATATTAGATAGAAATACGAAAAACCATACTACTGTGTGCAATTTATTTCTATTATATAGTAACGCTACATATTTAGCCGTAAATTATTTTTATGAAGAATTATTACTGGAAAAGTAGATCTGCTTGCAAATTAGTTGAATGAGATGAAGACACTGTCCTTTAATAAATATATGATATATTTATAATATGTATCTATGTTATATATATATATATATATATATATATATATATATATATTATATATATATGTGTGTGTGTATATTGGAGGATATGTGATTAATTGAAGTCATACCTAATGATATATTTATAATATGTATCTATGTTATATATATATATATATATATATATATATATATATATATATATTGGAGGATATGTGCTTAATTGAAGTCATACCTAATTTTTGAAAATTAATTAGTTGATAATTAATGAATTTAGGCGGACATATATGTTCATATAATTCATTAATTATTAACTAATTAATTTTCAAAAATTAGGTATGACTTCAATTAAGCACATATCCTCCAAAAATTGTCGGCTAAAAGCCATATCAAATAAACACAATGTTTATTTACGTACTTTCATATATATATATATATATATATATATATATATATATATATATATATATATAATAATAAAATATGTAATACTTGTTCAAGGTGTCTTTTTAAAAATCTTAACACTCTTATAGGTTTACCTTTATCGTACAATTTCAAACAGTCTCTTAATGTCAACACATTCTTGGAATCTCTCAGAGGTGATTTAAAAAATGTTAATATTTAGCAAAGCAGAACTATTGCACAGACCAACTTAGAAAGATTACAATAATGTGCTGATGCATGGTGAGCATGCAGTGACTTTAAAACCATAACATCATTAAGGAATTCACATAGAAAAGTTGGTTAAATCGAAGTTAACGGACCTAAATTCCACTATCGTATGTCACCCTGCCGAAAGAAAAAAAATACCAAAAATCAGGGAATTAAGCGAATTTAATGAAATTTTCACTGTTGATATATTAATGAATAAAAGATATAATGCACCACTTATTTTATTTAAAAACTTTACATTTTTTCAGGTCAGTTAACTTCGAACAACGTATATTTGAGAATCTGTGTTACGCCTCAAAGATACGTGGTTTAGAGAGAGAGAGAGAGAGAGAGAGAGAGAGAGAGAGAGAGAGAGAGAGAGAGAGAGAGAGAGAGAGAGAGAGAGAGAGAGAGAGAAGGGCCAGATAGGGACAGAGACAGAAAAAAGAGGGAAATAACAACCCCTCCACACGAGCAGGATGTGACAAGTTTAATTTATTAAACAAACTTTAACAGGTTTGAATTCGGAGTTTTCCTTCTACCAAAGTTGAAGAACCCAGCCTGCCCTAATTTTACCCATAGCTGGAGGAAGAATAGTATATATATATATATATATATATATATATATATATATATATATATATATATTTGAGATATATTTTTGTATCTGTATCCGTTTTTTGGAAGTACATATACCAGGTTTGGGCATTGGTGTGAAGCATTAAAGTGCTATATTATGATAATGTAGTTACCATAATATATTAATCTGGGAATAAATATAAGAAAACTCGGTAGTTTCTTTTTGAGTTTCTTTTATTTAGACGTAGTGGTAAATTTTCAGGATCGTGACATCCCTTCTTCAAGACCGTGAAATAATACCCGAATACTTACTAGAAGCATACGAAGACACAAAATCAACAACATATATATATATATATATATATATATATATATATATATATATATATATATATATATATATACAGTTTAAGGGGATAGGATTTACTAAATATAGCAAATTATTTTTTCTGATGCTTCATTTCCTACGACTTTTAATTGGAAGTTCATTATATTTTTTGACTCTTTTTTTTAGTTATCTGCATTAAAGAACTATATAGGCCATGACATTCAAATTTATACTATCTCAATAGTCCATCATCTAAATAAAGCATTCCTGCCCTACAAATTGAGCAAAATGCGTATAGATAACACAACAATATTAGAATATAGAAATAAAGAAAAAGCGATTACACATACTCGAAGTCTTTATAAGTTATTAAAAGTAAAAATACCAAGATTAATAGAATTCATTTCAAATTCAGTTCAAATGTACATAAATGTCTTATAGAATCACAGTTCAGAAAGAAACCGCTACTAAATATTACAACAGACAATTTTAAATCGAACGTCAGTTACGTAATTGTTTTTACATTATACACATTCCCCGAAGATGCTCCCATATTGGAACGAAAGTTTCAGGGAATATATAGATCATGGCGAATTTATCAGCCAATTTCGGCCTGACATTATAATATGTATTCGAAAATTGAAAGGATTACAAAAAAAAAAAAAAAATGTAGATAAAATGTATATTCAACCAAAAATCTTTAAATAAATAAATCAGGGTTCGAATCACACACAAAGCCGTCTTCCTGTCTATAGCTCTGCTGATGAGGCCTAATAGGTTGAAATGTACATACAGAGATTGATTTTTCTCGATTTGTTTAGCCTTACACTTGAATAGGTATGCTCGCTAATTATTAATTATCAATTAATTAATTTTCAAAATTAGGTACGAATTTAATTAAGCACATATTCTCCCAAAAATTGTCGCTAAAAAGCCATATCAAACACATTGTTTGTTTGTTTACATATATATATATACATATATATATTGAAACAAATTTTTTGAAAAAAACAGAATCCAAGTTCTTATTCTATTTTTCCTATCAATTCTTCTAACAATTTTCTTAATGTCATCATCCCGTAAAGAATTTATAAAAACCCGAAAGATTTATTTCTCTGAATTTTGAGATGAGACTTGATAATTAGTATTATTTGGATTATTCGTACTATTGTTTTCATCTTTGTTGTTTTCAGTACAGATAACAATAAAGATGAGGACTATAGTCCGAATAATCCAAATAATACCCGAAAAGTTATCATTCGCATTCCGGGTACTTCGGTTCTCTTGTGAACCCAAATCAAGGATATTAAAAAAAGGTTATCATTTGTCTAAATTTTAACTAGGTTATCATCATTTTATCTTTGTCACTAAATAACGCTAGTGTTTTATTTTGAAAGATTTAAATTCCAATTTTTGAATATATATAACGTGCTATGCAAACGCGATTTAAGATAAGAATTTTTCTATTTATTTAAGGTATTTAAAAATATTATCGACAGTTTAGTAATTAGTTCTATTAATAGTGGGTTGTCTAAATTGTATTCAAGAACATATAACTCTTTCGGAAGAAAATTGTTAGAAGGATTGAAAAAATTTAAATTCTAAACAACTTGGATTCTGTTTTGTTAAAAAAATAAATTGTTTAAAAGAAAACATGCTGCACATCCACACACACACACATACACACACATACACACACACGTATATATATATATATATATATATATACGAGGTGTGTCAAAAAAGTATCGTGATTTTTTATAATTTTTGACACATCTTTTATTGTGAAAGAATATCATTTCATTCATTCATTTTTTTCCAGAAAACAAGGTGTGTAAAAAAAGTACCAAGTTTAAAGCTGTATTTACCCAGATAGAAATGAAGAATGAATGGAACTTTTTTTTTTCAGAATACAAAGTGTGTCAAAAAGTACAAATTATCTCGATACTCTTTTGACAAACATTATATATATATATATATATATATATATATATATATATATATATATATATATATATATATATACAAAGTTAAGGTAGTGTGGCTATGGAGTCAACGGCGCCTGGTTACTGACAGTTTCTCATCTATGCGATCTTTAGACCAAGACTACCTTAATTCAGATATAAAATCAATGATATTGAGCACTATTTACTTATAAATATAGCACTGATATCATATATATATATATATATATATATATATATATATATATATATATATGTGTGTGTGTGTGTGTGTGTGTGTGTGTACAAATTCAAAAGAATATACATATAATGTTATTTTGAATGAGTGAACATGTGTGTTTGGGTATGTGTGTGCGGCGTGTGTATGTCTGACTGAGTGTATCTGTGTGTGTGTATATGTATGTGTGTGTGTGTGACTGTGAATGAGTGTCGAAGTAGATTTAAACTAAGCGAGAATATCTTGCAACCTTGTACCGAATAAGTTAATTACAGGTTAGCAGAACTAAAGCTGCTGTCAATAATTTTGTTTCGGATAAGACAAAGGTCAAACCGCGTGTGACCTTTCTTTCTATTTTCTTTGTTCTTTGATATGATGATAATCTCCTAAGTAGCGGGTAAGAGAGAAGGCAAGTTAATTCAGAAAAAAAGAAAGACCTACGTAGCAATTAATCATTCTAAGTAGCTGTGTGTGTGTGTGTGTGTGTGTGTGTGTATGTCGGAGGTTCCATGATCATGTGTATGTGTTTGTGTTTCTGTGTGCGTGTGTGTATATTCTGGGTATTCTTGTACCTTAGAAATAATGTCTGTAGCACAATACATACATATAATATTGCATGGGGATATGTATCGGAGATTCCATGTTTATGTGTATGTGTTTGTGCGTGTGCGTGTGCGTATACGCGTGTGGTGGGTATTCTTATCCCTCAGAAATAATGTCTGCATCACAATACATACATATATATTTTTTGGGAGATTATGTGCTTAATTAAAGTCATACCTAATTTGTTAATTAATTAATTATAATTAAATGAATTAGGTGTGCATATAGGTTTAAATGTAAAGCGTAAACAAATCGAGAAAAAGTCGATCCCTGTATGTACATTTCAGCCCATTAGGCCTCATCAGCAGAGCTATAGACAGGGCAGTGCTTTGTGCGCGATTCGAACCCTGTCAGGCTGACAGGCGGACATTCTAACCACTACACTAGCTGGCTTTCCCCAGAATCTCTCGTTTATTTTAAACTGATATGTATATCGCACTTTTTTGGGTGACTTAAGGCACGACAGTATGAAGTGGTCAAACGATGTGTTGTCGGCCTTCGCCATTTCAAACACATCGTTTGACCATTTCACACACACACACACACACACACACACACATATATATATATATATACATTATATGTGGGCGTTCATTGGGTAACGGTTATCGTCAAATGAAATTAAAAAGGCGATTAGAGATCAAATCCTGTACGAAACAATTTGCGTTTTCATTTCGGCTTTAAGAAAGGCATGAATTCATCTCCTTCACCCAGTTATGAATAAATAGTAGGCTAGACTGGGTTCTTTATACTTGTTAAGTCAACCAGTCTAGGATAAGGAAAAGTCTGAATTCAAACCAGCTGTACTCCGGTTAAATATTGGGCGAGGGTGCTTCATTTCGTACTAATGGATCCATCTGTTTTTCACCAGTTATGTGTAAATAGTAGGGCAGCGTGTGTTCTTTAGCCTTGGTAGGGCTGCCAGTCTAGGAGAAGGAACATGCTGAATTCAAATAGAAATAGTTTACTAACTTGCCACATATAAAACAAACAAAATTTCAAAAATTCTTTCAGAACACATTGCCATGGAACAGTGGTTAGAACATTGTTTATGTTGTGAGTTCGAGTCTCGCTGTATTTAGCACATGGACTTGCGCCATTCTAAACTCAGGTTGTTATGTAGTCATGCCGAGTAGTGCCCCTTTATGGAATCTTTAAAATTCGACAAGAAACACTTTATGAAGGCCGGAGGGCACATCGACCAAAACGTTGTGTATATAACAATAAATACGAAGACAACAGTCCGAAAAACCAAAGTATGCAAATTGTCAAACTTCATCTGAAAAACATGAAACACATGAAACAAAAAAAAAAAAAAAAGTGTATCAGAGCCAGTGCATATAAATTAAGCTGTACGTATTTTTTAAAATTTTTAATTAATTTATTTTATTTTTAGAAAAGCTGTTTTTATACCAACCCATTTTATTCTCTACTGTATTTTGCAGTGTAAATCAAACGTATTTATGACAGATTCGGTTTGTAAAACACGTCCTTATGTTGTTGGTTTATCTGTTTACATTTTCAGCTATTTTTATCCGCATTTTTGCAATGTTGACACAAAATTTTCCAGCACTGTTTTAATAAAAAATTCTCATTTATATACCGTACAAGTAAGTACACCCTTAACAATTTCTTATAAACGGTTATTCCTTCTTCACGACATACCAGAATTTTATTATTTCTAGTGGAACATTGTACAGGGTAGTCCGAAAATCTTGTCACCCATAAATAAGTTTGTTCACTCCTTGCGAGTTTTTCACACCTGTCTGAATTGATGGTCTTTCACTGGAGTCTGAATGAAAGCAAGTATCTTCAGATCTCCAGGACTTTTCCGATTATTCTAGCTGATCTTAATTATGTTTTTATTTGGATGGCCTCGATTCTTCCTCTGATTTCCAATTCTTCCAGACTCTTCTCCAAACCATTGGGGAATGTTCTAAGGGCACCAACTACAATTGTTAAGATCTTCACCTTCATGTTCTACAATGTTTTCACTTCTTTGGTAAGGTCCAGATATTACTTTTTGGCAGTAGGGAAAAAAACTTTCGGACCACCTGTACAATGAAAACGGATATTATCAGATATTATAAAAATTATATACAGGGTGATTCAATAAAAATATTAACACCCTTATGGGAGTACCTTGATGATATAATTGCAAACAGTCTCCGCATGTTCACCATCACTGTAAACATATTCTTGGAATCTCCATAGGTGATTAAAAATGAGAGTATCTTCATTAGAAAAGCAGAACTGATATTACGGTGACAAACTTTGGAAGATTTTAGTAATGTGTGGGCAGGGTGAATGAATATGTTAAGACTTTAAAATCATTATATCATAAAGGAACTCCCATAAAAATATTAACATTTTGCTTTAAATCAACCGGTATATTATTTATTACCAAACACTACAACACAGAAATTTCTCTCCCAGAAATTAAATCAAGTTTGGCTGGGTAATATGATATATAAGATAAAATTATTTTTTGCGTAGTGGTACTTTGTATATACGCTCCTTACTAATTTCAGGGCGCTGTAGGGCGTCCACAGTGATGTAATTTTCTTGGGTCATTGAGGAATTTCGGGTCTTTCGACAACATACTCCCCTCACCAGGCCGACCCATCAAAGATCATTTTATGATACACCCTCTTACTTTGAAATGCTAGAAGAAACTGGCAGTTATTGATTTTAAATGAGTGTAGATCACTCTACCACGCATTTGATTGAATAAAATCCGCGGTACAGTTTTGAACTGCTACATATTCATATATTTAGATATTCATATATCTATATATTTAGATACAGAGTTTAAGTGGTGTAGCGTTTGGTAATAAATGATTATCTATTTTTTGTTAAAAGATATGTACTTATTTATGGGTAATACTGTATATACGTAAAAATATGGCTGATTTGAAATACAAATCCTACAAGTGATCATTCTTTCACCCACAATTATCATAAATAATATGAATAAAATTGCTCTGTACACATTCAAGCATTATACTTGTAAAATCCGTTTTACCAAGTCTGTTCAAAGTTTTTTCTAAATGATAGGAAATTGGCAGGTAATACATGGTGTATTATTTAGATAATTTGGACTGTTGTCCTCATTTTTATTGTTATATACACAAAGTTATGGTAGATGTACCCTTGGACCTTCTTCAGGTGTTTCTTGTTGAGCTCAGAAACCTTATCGTCGAACTCAGGAGCCTTCATGTCATAATCGGGAGCCTTCACAGAACTTCGAACCGGACCCTTTATTTAATCCATTAGGGTAGGTTGTTCTTATTACGTTGACCATGACAGCGTACAAGTGTGAAGGGTCCCGATTACAAGAAGATCGTCAATAAAGAGAAGAAATAATAAGTGTACTAATAATAGTTTAACTATAAACGCCTGAAGTAGGCCGGAGGGCACATCGTTCGAAATATCATATATATAACCATAAGAATGAAGACAACAGTCCGAAAAATCTAAATAATACAAATTATCATGCCTGATTTAAAAACAAAATCAGACAGGTAATACAGGGTATTTCAAGAAAGAATTTAACGGTCTTTTTTTTTACTACTTCATAGCTGACATAACAGAAAGGATGCTCCAATGAGACTAGCGTATGATTCAATTATTTCCACTGCTAAATACTCTAGCCTGTGTTATTACATCACAAATGTTATGCGTAAATTCGACTTTTTTATCCTTTGGTTTGCGTCATTTTATACCCTGTGTACAATGATTTTTTTTTTACAGCAATGACCTTGAAATCTCAGAAAATCTGTCAGGATAAAGAAGAACCTGCTAGAATGTGTCAAAGTCTTGACAATATTTTGGTAAACACTAGTTTGCGGCTTGTATATCCCGATACCGAAGGAATTCAGACCGGAGAATGTACTCGCTGTGGTGTGTAGTATCCTGGTAGTAGGTACGCAAACACTTTATTCATTGTTTCACTCTGTAAGTGATTTGAATGTTAGGCAGATGGACTTGTAGCGTAAGAGTTTTAACTGAGCCGCCACGAAAACAACCAAAAGACATTTGATGACAACATACCCACACTTTCGATCCTGTTCCCCCACCCTCCCAGTCTCAAGAAATATTGTCATCTTCCTGGGAAATGAAGACTGGGAAAATTTTATTTATATCTCCCACACTTCTGTATTATTTATACACGAAATACTCTTGTCTTTGGAAAATATCATAGCTGACATAACAGAAAGGATGCTCAAATGAGACTAGCGTATGATTCAATTATTTCCACTGCTAAATACTCTAGCCCCTGAGTATAGTGTTATTACATCACAAATATTATGCATAAATTCGACTCTTTTATCCTTCGGTTTGCGTCTTTTTTGCAATACCCTGTGTACAATGATTTATTTTTACAGCAAAAACCTTGAAATCTCAGAAAATCTGTCAGGATAAAGAAGAAAAAAATGTTTCCAAGTTTTTTCTTTTCTACATTTGGCCACGCAACTGAAATATACGGATTAATTTGTAATAAGAAATTATCCATTAAATTGAAAACGTTTCTTCGTTATTCCCGACGAAAAGTTTACGTCCATGATTTTTGAATATGGAAGCTTAAAAAGAAAAAAATGATTTAGTTTTATTTTTTTTTTCGACCATAATCTCAATTCGAGGTATTAGTTTCGGAGTTCTTGATCAATGAATCTCTCAGATGTTTGAAACTTTGCCACAAACAGACACTAATATTGCCGAAAGTATGGAATTTTGGGGGTAACATTTCGTGTATTCTTCGTTGGTTTACACGATATCAATTAAAAAAATGTTAACTTTAATTCATCATTTCCCTTCTCGTAGTTTTAGGATTATAGTCTTCGTTTTCATGATGTGAACTAAGGAAAAATAGCCGCTATTTTTAGTCTTATTCAAAGATTGCAACTTATTTTTGTTTTTTGTTTTTGGCTTCCAAACTTTAAAATTATGAACGTTAGCTTTTGTTAAGAACTAACAAACACATACCCGAATTAATAGCCCATTTCTCTTGATTCAACCACTAAGTCCTTGTTGTGAAAATGATATATTCTAGAGGAGGGCCGAGAAACCCAGTGGCCAAAATTTAGTGGTCAAAATTTGAGGACACCAATCAGAATAATACATTTGGTAATTAACAATTAATCGTACTTCGACCTCGACCACAAAGTTTCATTTGTGCATATGATATACACTTGAGGAGGGTTATGATACAAATGGGCCAACATTTAGGGATCAAAACAACAAAGATAAGGATGCCAATTAGAATAATGAATTTGGTAAGACGCAACAAATAATTAACCAGACTAGTATACCCATCTTTCATGATTTGACCACTAAGTTTCGATTGTGAATATGATATATACTTGAGGGGTGTCGTGAAACCCACCGGACAAAATTTAGTGATCAAAACAACAACGGTAAGGATACCAATCAGAATAATAAGTATTTCTCTGAATTTTTGAGTTGAGGCTTTATAATTTGTATTATTTGTATTATTCGCATTATTTTACCCATCTTTATTGTTATCTGCACAACGACTCGGTGGTCGATGTGCTTTCCGGCCTCCTACAGATATTTCTTGTCAAACTCGGGAACCTTTTCGGACTCGGGAACCCCCTTCTCGAACTTGGGAACCTTCTCTTCGAACTCGGGAACCTTTTTCTCGTAATCGAGAGCCAAGTTCGTGGAGGGTGTCCCGTGTTCGAGAAGGTTCGCGAGTCCGACAAGAAATACCTGAAGAAGGCCGGAGGGCACATCGTCCAAAATTTAGTGATCGGTAATAAAGATGAATAATATAAAAAAATAAGATGATGAATAGTCGGAATAATCCAAGTAATACAGTTATAATAACTGTTCTGAAGACTTTCTCGTTATGCACCTTATCCAATAGTTATTTTTTGGCGAGGATTTATTCAAAACTTGGAAGTGGTCAATAGAAATACGACAACATTTTAGTCACCAAATGCAAAAGAATTGGTAAGAGGCAATGATGTTAATGGGGAAATGTTTCGTCACAGATTAAAAAAAAAAAGAAAAGAGAACAATGAAAATAAAATGAAAAAACAAAGATCAATAAAACAAACAAGGTGAATGTATTTAACAGCAGAATAAACCGAATTCTAAGGTTTTAACAAATTTTTCGACATGACGCGCGGTGAAATGGGTGTGGGGGAAGGGTTAACAGAATATGATGTCACCGCTGACGTCATATCCACGCGTCCCAGCAGCGAAAACATGGAATTGGGGAGTGAGGGACAGCATATGTCCATGACGCCATCGTAACCAGTCCAGTGGTAGAAATAATAAAAAGTAGTAGTTTTAATTATAGAAGTAGTAGTATTAGTAGTATTAGTATTAGTAATAGTAATTATAATAATAGTTACAATAGTATTGCCTTCATATATATATATATATATATATATATATATATATATATATATATATATATATATATATATATATATTATATACGTGTGTGTCAGAAAGTTTTAGTTTACATGGTGCATTAGAAAAACATTAACAAAACAATAATCTTGTGTGGAAGTAAAAGAAAAAACAGAATTGAACAAGACATTTTCTTCTTTTTTTTCTTAGGCTTTGTCATGAGTTTTTTTTTTATCTTCTGTTATCAGAGAATAAATAATTAAATAAATAAAATATGAACGGTATATAAAAGCGTTGTTTAATTAATTAATTGATAATATTGTTTTTTTCGTTTGTTTTGTCATTTAAAATTGTTGTTGTAGCAGTGATGACTATTATCATCAGAATAAATACAGTATTGTTTGTATTTGTTTATTTTTTAATGATCGTTATGTATTTGGTAAACGACTGAGGCTAGCAATAAAAGATAACAAATTGAGGATATACATATTCTTTTTCTTTTCTTTTGTTCACTTAAAAAAGTTTATAAGTTTCCAGAAAAGGGGGCATAGTAATATTTTTTAGTTGTTACAATATTGGATGTGCTTTTTCTTTTCTTTGTATTTGTTGAGATGTTGTTTATAGTTTGCCGCCATCTTTTTATTATTTCAAATTCCTTTCTCTATATTTCCGTCTATTTTCTTTTAATTCTTGACACCATTGTCATTCATATGAATTTTTTAAATAACTTTTTCATTAATTTAAATATTCCCTTATTCCTGTTGTCAACATCGTTTGCAATGTCCACCATGTTTTTTTAAAATTTATTCTAGAATCTCGTTTTAATATAGTTTTTCCTGTTTTTTTCTTGTTTTTTTTTCTTGTTTTTTTTTTCAGTATTTCAATTTATAACGTGAATATTCTAATTAGATAATGAAGTTATTTTTCTCTTTTGTTTTTTTTTTTCTTTTAGATTTATATCCATACTAATCTTAAGCGTGTTTCGTGTAAATTTACAGATGTATACAATTTTACAGATGTATATTATAAGTGTATGTGGGCACATTTAAATGCATGAAGCTCCTTTCTTTTCTTATCGTCTTTTTAAAAATCCTTTAAGACCGTGTTCGATAAATCAACAGATCTTAAATCAATTAGATTTGATGTTAGCAGTTTTGACGGAAGTCATCATCACCGTATACACATTTCTGCTTAATGTTTTATGTGTTATCATCATTGTTGTTGTTGTTGCTGTTGTTGTTGTTGATGCTGTTGTCAATGTGTTCGTTGTTGGTGCTGTTGATCGTATTGCTACAATAGTTCTCTGTGTTCTTCAGCAATATTATGGTTGTTGTTATTTCCCTAAACAGTAAAGATGGTATTAATCTCTTATTGTCGCAATCTTTTTTTTTCTTGCAATTCATACAATAATGAGTTCGGTATATATATATATATATATATATATATATATATATATATATATATATATATATATATATATTAATGTCTTTGTTGATATAATGTAATCCATTTAATATTTGAATACCGGGAAATTAACGTTATTTTTTGTAATTGTTTTATATAGCTTTCTGTTGTAATTTCTTGAATCTTCCTCCTCCTCTTCCTCCACCTCCTCTTTCTTCTTCTTCTTCTTCTTCTTCTTCTTCTTCTTCTTCTTCTTCTTCTTCTTCTTCTTCTTCTTCTTCTCATCATAAGCTCAAGTTGACCAGCCGCTGTATTTTTATGAATGTGGTGAGTTTTATTTTTTTCATATTGTTTTTTTCCTATTGTTGTCAGGGAGGGTCAGAGAAGCGGTCGAACAGTGGTGAACAAGAAACCGAAAACTGGGGGGCACGTCAATGGGGGGTGAAAGAGAGAGTGAGAGAGAAAGAGAAAGACAGGGAGAGAAACAAAAAATTTCGACAAATTAATTGAGAAGTTATTAAGTAAAAAAAAAAATCTTTAAATAAAAAAAAAAACAACTAAAACATCGATTTACAAAAAAAAAAAATGTTATGAAAAATCTAAGAAGAGATTCCAGAATTTTTTGTTTGTTTGTTTTTCTTCTTTTTTTGTCAAAGCAGATCAAAATATCCTTTTCTTTTATACTGTGAATTTCTTCGAACTGTCCCACCCAATTTTATTGATTTTACGAATTCGATCTTCAATCAACTCAGAACAACGATCCAATTCTAGAAGATAGAATTAGTGACCGCTCCGTAGAAATTTTGCCGGTTGAGAGGAAGTGCTTATTTTGGGTTCCTAGTCCCGTCACCAGTCTTCTCGCCGTAATATTTACAGTAATTGACGTGTAGGGAGTGTGAATAAAGGACATTGAGCAATCTCTCGATAAAAATTGCCGAGACAACGGCAACAAAGGCTTATTTAGCCTTTGTAAGTTATGACAAAGCTTCTTCTATCTTGTGAGTTATGACAGGTCAATCCTCTGCTGTCTTTTAAGATAATATGGAAATATACAAGCGCTCGTATGAGCCACCTCCATGATGTCATATTACAGAACCTTTTATTAAACATATGAAAATATGAATATGTAGCTAATAGATTCAATCGTATCACAAGAATAACATACTGAATAAGAGGTAGATATTACACAACAATACACTCCTATAATATTTATTATTATCCAATCAAAGATAGGTAATATATGATTTAGCCACATACGTAATTCAGGATTGAATGATAGGACTAGGGCAGCATATACAGAGACATGTGTATTTTCAAAATTAGATGTAATTATATAACGAGCACATGCGCTTAATATAGTTCGTACATCCGTACGTGCAAATATGCAAGAATGTTTGTATGTTTGTATCTTCCATTTTGTTTCATTATACTGTATGAATTTGCAACTGTAGGCGCCTTATGAATATGTGTCTAAGATGTCGAATCAGTATCACATTATTGACTGATAGGGTTTGCCAGCAAATCACTGTGGTACGAATGAAAGAAAAATACAAATTTAAACAATCAAAAACTTGAAAATTTAAGAAATAAAAAATTGTCGAATTTAAAGAACTAAAATTTAAAGAATTAGAAATTAAAAGTAAAAAAAAAAAAAATTAAAAAAATGGAACTTATTTCTAACATTTATTGACTTTAGCTCAGAGAGGAGAGAAATCGTAAGTTCCTGGTAAAGTCGGTAAATTCCAGATTGGAACTCCGTAATTCCCAAATACAACATAATTAAATGAAACAGTTCGAAGAATCTCCCAGGAATCTATAATTCAGGATTTCAAAAACATATTTTTTTATCAAATGATTAAAAAAGGACAAGCAGGAAGACAGAGAAAGACATTACTTGAACGATAAAAATAGTAGCAACCATAGTTATATGCAAATCCTACATATATATATATATATATATATATATATATATATATATATATATATATATATATTATCATATTTACGTAGAACTATGGCTTCTTCTTCCCCGCCTTCTCCATCTCTGTTCTTCCTCTCTTTTTTCTTCGCATAACAATTTCTTTCATTTCTTCTGTCATTTTTACTTCTTCTCTCTCGTTCATTCACTCTCCATATTCCTTTTCTTCTTCTTCTTCTTCTTCTTCTTCTTCTTCTTCTTCTTCTTCTTCTTCTTTATCTGAATTCTTTAATTCCTCTTTCATATATACTTTCGTCGCTAAAGTTCTTGACACCGCTGGAACCAGCTCTCCTGATTGGCACTCACGGTGGCCAACGGACGTATTTGTCTCTGCGAAAAAGAAAGAAGAAAACACAAAATTAAATACTGTTGAAAATAATTATGATATAATGATTAATAATTAATTCAATAATTATTAGCAATATACAAATGTTGATAGAATAAAAGAAGAAAATGGTTAAAAAATGAAATTGCTTTCATTACGCACTATATTTTTGTTGGCACCCTTTCGTCTACTAAAGACGATGGCGTAGTGTCCATTTTTTAAATTAATTGTTTCGGCGTGAGTGGATGAACAGGCCAATTTTTGAATGGCTGTCTCTGGTGCAGTGATTGCATATAAACAGTGATGCTTGCTGGGGTTGTTGTCTTTCCTTCCTTCTGACTCTCTTTGCTTTGGCGGTTTATTTCCTCTCTTTTTCACTCCTTTTTGTGAAAATATTTGACAATGAGGCGCAAGACCGTTTAGTTTTCTGCACCAACCTCCCATGTGTTGGTGTTGATGTGGCATGTGTTCATGTCCTTCGTGCAGACATCTTTGAAGCACATGCGTAGTGTCCCTACCAGCCAGGTGCCTTCTACTAATTCGCCATACAGTAGGTCTTTGGGGATGCGGCCTTAGTCCATCCTCCTGACGTGACCTAGCCAGCACAGGCGCCTCTCACAGATGATGGCAAAAATGCTGCTCATGTTTGCTCGGTCCAGCACATCTATGTTCGACACAACTCCGCCAATTTTTAGAATTGGAAGCTAAAATTTTGGGGATTGTCTAACTTTAACATGGTCCACACTTCAGAAAATTTGAAGTGGGTGGGTGACATGGCCTGGATGATGATTTTAATATTTTTATGAATGATTTGACATGGATTTACCAGCAAGTTATTTTTTCGGTTACGGAATATTAATTAACACCGCTTTACCGTAACCACTTCAAAAGTAAAAGGGTTGAAAATATTTCCAGAGAGGCGAACGATAATGGTGATAAAGAATGATAATAAAATTCAATTAAACTATTCAAATGAATATCCAAGTTTATATCAAACGAGCCAAAGACGAGATGAAAAGAAGACGACAAGTTCTCATCAGTTAAAAAAGGAAATAGTCAGATAGGTGGTAAAAGAAAAATCACACTCATTTTATTACTGCGTTTCGATCTCCATCTAGACCGGTTTCAAATGAAAAGTATCAAAATATATGTTGTATAGTAGTCTAGTACCCCTTCAGCACTCAACCAGATGGCCTGGTTCATAGCCTTAAATACTCTATGGTCAAAGACTTCAACAGTTGATTGCTAAGCTTATTGTTATTCGGACTAACCTTTCTTCATTTGGGTATACCACATTTGACCCTCCTCTATTTTTTGTAAGTTGTCTTGTTGATTGTTTTGTAACTTATTGTTCTGTGTTTTTTGTATGTATCCGTTAGCACCGGAATCGGGTGCTGAATAAATATATTAAGCAATCAATTTCTTCTGTGTATCATTTCACTTCTACGATACAACAGATTGAAGTCCTTAATCGTACTTTTGCCTGTACATAAGATAGATAGGCGATCACAGAGGTCCGTCACATCAATCAGCTGGTTCCGTCACACCCTAGCACTTATCTCGACGTATCCAATATGATTATACGGACCCTATTGCTCGTATGGAAAAACCCCAACTATTTTTTATCATATAGTTGCTAGAAAGCTGTGGCTGAGGTTCTTAATGTTCTGGGTATTGACGTTAAACTACATTTAGTGGTCAGGTCCCAATTATTGAGCTCAGAGGAAGTCTGAGTATCCCTTCATTACCATTATTCCCTGGTCCACTCTGGCATAGAGTAGTACCAGTTACGCTTCTATCTATGGGTCAAATAGATAACAAATGAGGTTAAGAAAATTGAATACTCAATTAGAATGAATGAAACAAACGTCTATGACATAAAATAACCTTAAGGTTGACATGCCATAAAATCCATCCAACCAACCAACCAAACAGTGAGTCACTGCACTTTTTTACCAAATTAAGCATAAAATATACATTTGATCTCCAGTCTTGCTTTTTATTTAAACACTAGGCATGTGTAAATAATAAAAAAGCAGAATAAACTTTAAATACACTTCTAACGTTGTTCGGAAAATTTCAGCATTAGCTTTATCTAAGTAGGAGCAATCTTGGTATTTACGGTATTCATGTTTTTTAAAATAACTGACGGATTATAACTTATAAGCCTTAAATAAGACATCATCCTTGTGTAATACCAGTTTTGTTTATTCTTTCCATTAAATATATTTAAAATAGATGAGTTTAAAGCTTAAGGATTAAATTAAAATCCTAGACTAAGAGAAAAGGAAGACAGAAGAAAAACTTAAACTGATATATTTCGCTAAAAGAATAGCTATGGCTATTTTTCTTCCATTTTCTCAGCCTTGATTATCAAATATAGATATCAGTATATAAATATTAACTAAAATTACCTTATTTGTAATAATAATGAAATGAAGGCGCGTGGTGTAATGGTTACCATCGTAGGAAATGGATACGGCGAGACAAGTTCAAGTCCTGGCCGAGGCTGTTTGCATTTCATATAGTGGTAATACCTTTAGGAAATGAATGAATCATACTATTCTCCCTCCAGCTATAGGTAAATAGTAGGTTAGACTAGGTTCTTTAACATTTTTATGGCAACAGGTCTAGGAGTAGGAAAACTCTGGATTCAAACTTGTTAAATTCCGCTTAAGAAATTGATCTTGTGTCACATCCTACTCGTGCAGAGGGGATTGGTAAATATGTATTTGTTATTAATATTACTATGTTTTTTGTTTTGTCTTCTATTTCTAAGCATTGAATATCAGTAAAAAATAATTTAAAAAAAAGATAATATTACTATTTTTCTTCTCAGGCTTTATAACTATAGACATCAATATTTTTTAACATGTATGATGGGATATTTCAAAGTTCACTACCTATTCAAATCAGAACTTATTCTGTTCAAATAAAGTCCTACTATCCTTCTGCTCAATTATTATTAACTAACAATAAGTTTTTGTACAGCGGTGGGAGAACCAGTGTGAGCGGTTTAAAGTAAGCGAAGAATTAAAATGATCCGTGCACAAATATTCACCATGCATAAATTACCATAATTATAAAAAAATAGTTTGTTATTAATTATTTCAAAATACTTAAACTATAAAGAAGCCTCTCATTGACATTATAGCGTTTTATGTTTTTTTCCTTTGTATGGAACAAGTTTCCCCATCGTACCAATTAACTCTAGACTGGTTTTTCTTTTGGAATTTTTGGATTTTCCACCATTTCTCCTCCCTAGCATGTGATGTCTGTGTCACACGGGAATCAAGTCACCCTCCCCAACCGTATTTTTTTGACGTCATTGGCGACTTGTCCACTAATAATTGAGGTTGTTTCGAAGTCAAACGGACACCTGTTATTTGACGGGAGTCTCTGACCACAAAGGTAACTCTTAGCATCCAATTCATTCAAGCAGCCATGCGATACCTGCCAAACCTAATTGCATCCAACATCACAACATAGGTATGTAGGTATTTTAGAATTAAAACTAATCACACTGGGCATAATTATTTGTTTACTAATGGTGGCGTCCAATCGATATTCGTTATATTGACAAGAAAATATATGCACCCACCGGTTGCAAATATTTAAGTTTTAATGTAATGAAATATTATATCAAATTAGAAAGACTAATGAAACTAAATAAGAATGCAGATAAAATATTTGAAACAGAGAGAGGCATATTCGAAAAAACAAACAAACAAACAAAAAAAAAAACAGCTGAAACTTACTCTTCCATCACTCCCGTCTTTTATTGCTAAATTTTCCTAATTTAACTATCTATTTAAAATAGCAAGTAAGAATAAAATTACAATTAGTTCTTTGTGTTAATCGATTTCTTTTAACATTTATCCCAGAGATTCTTGCTTATTCATTAAGATAAAATCAAACAATTAGAAATCAACAATACCAAGCACATATTTATTAAAATCAATTTTTAAAATATCAATATGCTATTAGTCTTCCCGTTTACACTGTAACTTGTTGTGTATATAAATACAATTACACGTTATCATAAGGCCAACAGTATGAATAATATAAAACAATTTTATCAATAATTGAGGTTTAAATGAAAATAAAATCATGGAGAATGTGACGTTAATAACTAAGGGAATTGTGACTTGAGTAGTAACATAGTTTCGGTTACAGACAATCAAACAGACAATCCCCATTATAGTAAAATGTCTACTAAAGTCCAACGTCCTCATCGCAACAGGGCGTTGTAAAAATGGTAGTCAGAGCTATGCCGTCGGGAATTTAAGTTTCTACTATGGCTACCCAATGCGGATAGGTCTATCCCCCAGTGATATTAGGGTCACAATCCGGCCAAAGGGGCTCAGATGAAAATTCCAAGAAGCGTCTGCACCGGAAACCGACGGTTACTTTTGGTCCTCTCGTACCTTTGTCTGCACGATAATCTGCTGCAAATAAGAGTGTCTGCATACGGGGTTTTGGGGACCGCTTGCATATTTCATATTTCCATGATATTATATCTTTAACTGTGAATTCAATGGATAGAGCCGGCTCAACCCTGACCGGGAAAATGCTGCCACAAGACAAGACACAAGAAGATATTGATGTCTTACAGTTTCCTTAAATCCAATATTGTAGGTACCGCACGTGCTGTAATTGTTAGGAAGCTATATTAGCAGGACATTGTTGGCGAGTTCGATTCTAACTAGGTGACCCCTACTTCTGGCCTTGTGCCCCAGCTAAGCTAAGTTTAGTAAATAAGATCTAGGATCTGACTTTAGTACTTTCCCTCAGCCCGAGTGGGATACAAGGTGAATTTTAAATGGGGTATAGGTGGTTTTGATTCAGTGTTTGCATCTTCAAAACTGGTTGCCTTACTAAGGCTAAATAATCCACTCTGCCCTAATGTTTACCCATAGATGTGAAGTTAACAGCGGTATGCATGCATGTAGGGCATTAGCGCGAAGTGAAACGCAAAATCCTTGCCCAGGATTTGAACTCAGGTCAAAGACTTCTGTTATTGAAAAAAAAAAAAGATCTGACTAAATTTATATGTATTTACCCCCCCCCTACACGCCAGCAGGATATGACATAAGGTCACATTTTAAGCGAAGTTTTCCTTCTCCTGTACCGGTTGGCGAACCAAAATTAAAGAGCCCAAATACTTGCGCAGAGCTAGAGGCAGAATAATCGGATTCAAACCTTTTCCAATGGTATTTGCATTATGTGAAATGCAAACAGCCTCGTCAATGCTTTGAACTCTTTTCGCCTTATTCATTTTCTATGACGATAACCATGACAACACAAGCACATATTTTAAGCAGAGTATAGGTAGTTTTTTTCTCTCCTAGATTGGTTGCCTTAACAAGGCGAAAGAACTCAGTCTTCCTTACTATTTTCCCATCGTTGTGAGGAGAACAGGTGCATTCGTGCCCTTTTCTAATTCAATTCTTTTAAACACATTTCTTTAAACTTATTTTTCTATTCAACCCATAGATGAAACCCTAAAAGGTCCAACGACTCCTGATCAGGGTAGACCTGGAAGTAATGGCGAGGAAGGGATACTCCACACCCCACCCCAGAATCCCCAAACTGGAAATTCACCATTAGATACAGTTTAAGATCATACCCAGGACACTAAGACCCTCAGCCACTCCTTCTAGCACATATGTAATAAAAGGGTTGGTTGTCTGCCATAAAGTCAATAGGGTCGGAACAATCCTATAGGTCCTAGGGCTTGACGTTACCAGCCAATTGATCGGATGGGGTATCTCCAGCCGACCGTCTAGCATAAGTAAAGTCAAAGAGGAGTGATGCAAGTCCTGGTCTGCTCATCCACCAGGATTCCATCCTTAAGCATCACGGGTCGCCACCCCCGACCAACAGGTGGGTCTCATTGGTGGGATTTTATCCCCTTGCAGAGGTGCATTCGGCGTATTCTACTACCCCAGCCGATAGGTCGGTCTTTAAGCTAGATATATAAAATAGTTACATAACATTGTTGTTTGGGATTAATAATCCGGACAAAGAAATATTTAAATCGATAATCCGGACAAAGAAATGTTTAAATCGATAATCCAGACAAAGGATTGTTTAAATCGATAAATATTTTAAGCTTCTCTCACGTTAAATGTTTCTGTGTAAAAACTCCGTGGAAGTTTTTACGGAACAATATCACGTTGGTTTGCTTTCTTTGTTTAATGCTATATCAACCTTCGTAGGTTACTTAATGCCAAGACAATCATTGTAGAAGATCAGTAGTGGTACTATTTAGCCTATACCTAAGTAGGAAAGAGGGTTCATACTGTTCCCAAGGGTATCAGTTCGACAATGAGCGTAATAGCACGACTGGTGTTCGAACTCACTTATTATAGAGCCAAATTTCTTTGAAATTACTTTTTTCTAAAAATGAAAAATTTCCGATTACGGTCAGATTCAGTCGATGTAAGAAATTCTATTCATTAAAATTTACATTGTTTTTCAAAACTGAGTATAAATAAAAATCCTTGAAGTGTTTTTCTAAAAAAAAATGTTTAAACCTTTTATTATGGCGCGTTTGTCAACCATTTGCACTTTTGACCGCAAAATAAAATAAAATAAAAAATTACAAGTGCAATTTCCATTGGAGTTTCACAATTACAATACTACAATACACTATTGACATCGGGGGTATACCATACAAGTATATTTATAAGATTATTTTTTATTCACTGATACTTCTAAAAACGACTGTTTTGCTAAAATTTAAGAAATAATCAAGTTTGTCTTTTTTAATTTTTAGAGCAGGAGTATATCAAGCAAGAGGCACTTTCAAGGTGTATATTGCACTAAATCAAAAATGTTTATGTAATGCGGACTAATTTTTCTCACGAGTAGAATATGAAACAGGGATAAATTTTAAACGGAGTAAAGCTGGTTTTAATTCAGAGCTTTCCTTTTCCTGTACTAGTTGTCTTACCAAGGAAGGACCCAGAAGGACCCAGTCTGTCGTACTATGTATTCGTAGCTGGAATAGAAAAGGTGCATTTTCTACGGGCATTAGCGCGAAATAAAGCGCAAATAGCCTCATCAGGATTTTAACTCTGGTCGACGATTTTATTTCTTGCGATGAGGTTAAAGATCCAGTCTGCCTTAGTATTTAGCCATTGCTCTGCGGGAAAAGAGAAAGAATCATGCTTTTCCCTTGACGAAGTGCAAAGCAAACGACCTCGGTCAGTATTTGAACTCGGGTCGCCTAATCTATCTCCTACGATGATTGCACTTGCACAATCTCATCTCCATTTTAGCTATGTAACACATTGTTACATTTGTATCCACTTTGAAAATTATATTTTTGCTTCTTGGTTATTTTGGGCTCTTGTGATTTGCCCGATGGCCAGACCACTCCTGTTTCTGAACCAAACCCAGCCAATTACCCACAAGTGTAAAGACTCTGTCCATTATCGACACACCAGTCTGGTATGTTTATCCAGACAAGAATAGCTTTGTTTTATTTTTCCTCACGGAACGTTATGTCGATAATTCTTTTTTTTGTTGTTCTTTTTGTCACCAATTTGCGTCCTATTCCAACGCAAGAGAGATGAACGGGATTGTTCATTCTGATCGCGTCACCTCGTTCAGCTGTTACTATTTTGACTTGACAAAACGAACTGGGAATCAATTGATGGGTTGGTTGGTTGGTTGGTTGGTCGATTAGTTTTTATGATATATTAACCCCTGTTGGGTTATTTTGTGCCGAAAACGTTTTGTTTTATTCATTCTTGATGGGTATTGAAAAATTGTTTTTAAACTCAATTTCTTAAACACATTTTTAAAAACTCATTTTTTTTATTTAACCCATAG
>CM042140.1:122722952-122740452 GCA_023376005.1 Doryteuthis pealeii
ATAACCTCTTTGTTTTTGTTTTATTTATTTGTTTTTTTTGTGTTTTGTTTTGTTTTTCTCATAGCCAGTGAACATTATGTCAAAGTGAGATTGGACAATTTCTGAAACAAATTTAAGGGTTCTTTTAAATTCTTTTGTTTTTGATATGAACAAAAGATTCACCCAGTTGACTGCGGCTGTAGAATACGCCGACTGCACCTCCTCGGAGGGGTAAGAACCCCACTAAATGGAACCACCTGGTGACGATCCTTAATGCCTGAAGACAGGATCATGGTGGCTGGAAGGCCTGTGACCCCGATACTAAGTGGCCCCGTGACATAGTAGGCAAATAGTTACTCGAAGGTATAACTGTTTACTAAGTATTATCATCATTAATTATTTGAAGCCGTATAAGTGTTTGCAAACAAATGATTATTATTGAATAGAAATAATTACTTGAATTAATGAATAGAAACAATTACTTGAAAACATATAATTATGTATAACTTACTGATAGGAATACTTGAATCCATACAATGGTGTGCAAATTATTTATATTTGATAGGAATGCACAATTCCACATAATTGTGTGCAGAACAGTCTAAAGAAATAACTACACAAATAATTGTGAACATGTCCGGGTTAGCTCAGTCGGTAGAGCGTTCGGCTAGAAACCGCAAGGTTCTTAGTTCAATACCGGCCCTCGCCAACTCAGCGTATGAGTAGCACAGGAATCTGTGCGGTAAAGTAAGGAGCTGATGGTAGGTGTGGCGCTCCACCTCAGACGCAAAAACAATCTCCTTGGTCTAGCACTAGTGAAAAGGGGATAGACCCCCCCCGCTGATTGGCTGATACCGACATTAGGACACCCCGACGACTTTACTTTTACTTATTATTGTATGAGAAGTGAATACACAGCGATGTGTTTATGATATGGCTTTTTTTAGCCGACAATTTTTGGGAGAATATGTGCTTAATTGAAATCGAACCTAATTTTGAAAGTTAATTAATTAATTAATAATTAATTAATTAGGCGGGCATACCTATTTAAATGTAAGAAAATCAGTCTCTGTATGTACATTTCGGCCTATTAGGCCTCATCAGCAGAGCTATAGATATTATTATTGTATATAAGTGATTTAAGAATTGGTGCACAAGGAGTGCCACAAACCCAATCAACGACTGACTGGTTAGCTATCCAAGGTTAAAGAGCCCAGTCTGCCCTACTATTTTACCCATATCTGGAGGGAGAATATATGGATTCATACCTTTCCCAAGGGTATTAGCGCTTTGTGAAAATGTAAACAGCCTTGTCTAGTATTTGAACTCGGATGGACGAGTCCATTTCCCACGACACTAACCATTATGCCATGCGCCTCCATTGTGCACCTATTCTTTCCTATCGACTGTGCCAAAAAGTGCAGATGGTCCAACACAAGCCTTCACCACTATAAACAAAAGCATATGTAGGTTGTTCATTGTATGAACCCACATGCGTCGAAATCGAAGAGAGAGTCCATATAAGTGATTAGTATTAGATAGGTATACTTGAAACCAAATAGTTGAATGCAAACTATACGTGTTAAATAGGAATACTTGACATCATATAATTGTGTGCAAAAAAAACCCTTAACAAACAACTACACACACACACACACACACACACACACACACACACATATGTATATATATATATATGTGTGTGTGTGTGTGTGTGTGTGTATAATGTCAAATGTTTCCTTCATAGGATTCAAGTTAAATTTAGAAATCAAACGTACATAGAATGATTTGCCTATATATTTTAACATATACTCATTATAATAAATACATTAATAGATGGATACCTTGGAGTAGATATAAATTTATTCTGAAATGTTTTGCCTCCAAATTTCTATTTAGTAAAAATCAGACTGATGAGGCAAAGAAATTCCGAAATAAATTTAAATCTACAAGAAGGTCTCCATTTATTCATATATATATATATATATTTGTGTGTGTGTATATATAAGTATTCTGAAGAGGCATTCGGGTGAAACCTAGATAGATAGTGTCTGAATAAGGTAGGTCCTTATAATAATATTCTACTTAGTGTATTTTTTAATTCAATTTAATTAAAAAAAAAATTATTCTATTTTTTTCTGGACACTACGCCATCGTCCTTAGTGGACGGAAAGGATCCAATAAATGATATATATATATATATATATATATATATATATATATATATATAAGCGTACAATGAACGCAGTTTCTTATTATCTAGGCATTATATAATTGCAGACGGGTTGGTATGCCGTTAAAACCAATCATTGAATCATGTAAGAGCTGGAAAGAATATTAGTCTGGTGTTAATGTTGAAGGCTACAGACAAGCATTACAAAGCGACTAAATGAGTGACAAAAACTAACTTAGAACTCGAAGCCTACTCTCCTCTTCTTTGAGTAACAGTCATTCAGGACAGAAGTTTTGGGCACAAAACGACGGCTAGACCAGCATTCGTCATTTTAGCAGAAGACGACGAGGGGATAAAAGTCAAGTAACGATAAGTAATACAATTTCCACACAATGGAGACAGAATTGGCGTCAATTCGCTTCAATTATTTGCTTTGTTGGCAAATTAAATTTACTTTCACCTTGGAAGTACAAAGCCGTCGGCGTCTTTTAGAAACGGACTGGGTCGAGTGAGTGAGTGGGTAATAAAGGTTTAGAAATCGTCACAGGACAAAACATCCCGTTGAGTTAATAATATTTCATTGAGTGAGGGGTGATGAAATGGTTGGCTATGTAGGCTTCATACTACGGGGAATTGGTCCGATTAAATAACAATTCTCAATCTGACCGCAAAATGTTTTTCCTTAATTTTTCTACGGTTTTATTAATATAAGAATAAAATAGTATATATATATATATATATATATATATATATATATATATATATATATGTGTGTATTTTAGTATGTCATTATCAGTTTTTTTTGTTTTGTAACGGTTTACTCACACCGTCTTTCTATCACACACATCTCGCTCTTGATAAAGGCCACTTTAATAAAAGGTCGAAACAGATTTCTGTCAGCGAATTATAACATCATGTGTTTGTTTTTTCTAAAAATATTTATTTCATACTGTCGGATTCACTTCCATTCACTTTTTCATATATATATATTCTTATATATATGTCTGTGTGTGTATGTGTGTTTGTGTGTATGTAAGTATGAAAACACAAATATCAAGATACGTTTCGTTTTTTTTATTAAATCATTTTCAGGGAGAAACATTGAAACGTTGGCATACTATCATTCACAAATAAATACATCACCTGAATATTTGCGTTTTTATACTTTTACACACACACACACACACACACACACATACATACATGTGTGTGTTTGTGTTCATAAATGCCTAGTGAATTGTACACACATTTGCACACTCACACACACGCACACTCGTATAAACAAACACACACAAACATATGCGTGGTGGTGTATGAATACATTAATAAGTCCATAGCATAATTATTTTTTTACTCGGCACAAAATGTACTCATTTTTCACCATCATCATCTTCTTTTTCAATGCACTTAATCCAGTTATAAATATTGTTAACAGGTATTGAATATTATACCTGACAAAAACGAACGTATTAGCTCCAAAATTCCCTTATTAACAACACGCACCCATCCACACATATCTACAAACACACACATACTCACATACATACACATCCAAGTAAGCTGGACACTACTGGAGAAATAAGAACGAACTCATAAGTGACTTTCTCCTGTGAACACCTACACATGGACGCACCAATTGGGCTGACCAACAAAGGCTTACATTGAACAGCTCTGTGCTGATATTAAATAGGTGAACTTGCCAGGAGCGATGATCGATAGAGAGGGATAGCGATATATATATATATATATATATATATATATATATATATATATATATGTGTGTAGGTAGCTTACAAATGTCTAGCCACATTGAAGAGACTTGATAAGTCGAAACACGTGTTTGTGGATGACTCTACATATGCTCCCCATCCCCATTGGGTTGAGCACTCTGGGGGGGGGATTCCAATGTGGGCCGCCAACTCAAGCGTAAACGCAACGCTCTCCTATACAAAGGATGGAGCACTCTATGACGGCCTTTACATACAAAGCGAGGTGTGTATTAAAACAGCTAAAATCCCCTTCGCACTCTGTAAGTGATGACAACCTTATGGTTGTAGGTAGCTTACAAATGTCTAGCCACACTGAAGATACTTGATTAGTCGAAACACGTGTCTGTGGATAACACACACACACACACACACACACACACACACACACACTCTCTCTCTCTCTCTCTCTCTATATAATTATATATATATAATATAATAAAATAAATATATAAAGGTTTTACATATCTATTTATTAGGTGACAAAGGACATTCACCACCATATTTGTTTCATGCGATGCAATCATCAGGTGAAACATCTTCACCTGATGATTGCATCGCATGAAACCAATATGGTCGTGAATGTTCCTTTGTCACCTAATAAAGATATGTAAAACCTTTATATTTTATTTTATTATATTATATAACAGCTCTATTTATATTGAGCACTCTAACAATAATACTGCCTTTGGTACACCATTCCACCAAAAGCTGAAATAGTGACCATCCCCCCACCACACACAACACTAATATATATATATATATATATATATATATATATATATATATATGATTTCAAATACTAATTTTCCAAGAACACTGGTGGTGGCATTAAATAACGCAGCAAGGGTTGACATAATGTAAAAGTCAATATCTAAACTGGAGGTGTGCAGTTTTTTTTATTAGCCTTCTTGGCAAGGCAATGGAACTCCACATTTACACATTTCGATGTCTGCATTAAACCATAAATCCTTAGATTTCCTACCAATATGTTAAACATTGCACTGTTTTATATAATTCAATCTTGGAATTGTTGAAATGAAAATATTTTACACTTCGTTGATCGCAGCAAAACATTACACGGTTGATAAAATAAAATTGTTGTAGCGAATAAATAAATTTACAATGTTTTATTTTTGGGTTAAATTTTCCGTCTCGGTTTAATAAAATATATCATCATCATCGGCATCATCAACGCATGCTAAAGGGACAAATTCTTTTAACTCTCTCTTAAAACCCGTCCCTATCAACCATTACTCATGGGATATCGTCGAAACGACATCCAGTGTCGCACAGATGAATGTAATATTTTTTTCTGTTCGGCCAACACTGGCGTGTCTAAGTGTAGGAATCCATAGGAGTGCACAGCATATCTCGTCTTACGCAGATGGTTTGTGAGATGGGGGTTAAGTAGTCGTATAGCTGCTAGTTTTTTAGGATGCTGCTTCAAAGATTTGTTCGAAACAGCTCGCAGCATACTTTTGTAGTTCGCATCTACTTTTTTTCTCCGAGCGCTTCGTTTTAGGCCAAGTGCAACCATACAGTAGTACTAACAAGGCTACAGCTTGGCAGAATTCCAGTTTTATTTTGACAGAGTGATCAGATTTCCACCTGATCGTTAACCAGTCAACAACAGTCCAGGATTTACCCATGCTTATGATGACATCTCTTTCAGTATTATATATTCCTACCGAGGTATATAATATGGTCTTGTAATTTCAGCGGGTTGCTGTTTAATGAGGAGATGGTGTCATCTTGATCAAGACATATGAAGTCTATCTTATCTGAGTTCACGTAGAGACAATGCCTCTTGGTGCCTGTTCAAGGCTAAGCAGTAAAGATTCAGCTTGAACCGGTGTAGTTGCAAGAATTTACATAGTTACGTGTTTTTATTTTACAATAAAGTTCATTTTTTGGTGACTTGTTACATGATGGATAAGCACAGCTTATCAGTTTAGCAAGTGGTACAGCGTAATTTATAACGGTTAACAGTGGAAATCATTGAAAGTTTGATTCATAGGGCTTAGCTTCAGATTTGTCTGGAACGAGGCTTTCATTGTCTGGAGAGTCACAGACGATGCAGGTAAAATACGATTAGAATTTAGAGGAGTTGAGTTCAGGCAGACCTTTTGGCACACATGTGTTTTCCGTTTCTTCTTCCTCGCGCTCGTGCGGCAAATAATGTATCGGGAATTCGGGGTAATAATATACACATAAAAAGGAGTCCGTGTTTCTTCATTAATTCATTCAAAACTGTACAAGGCTATTTGCGTTTCATTTGCTGAAAATGCCCTTGAAAAAATCATGAATCTCTTCTCCCTCCAACTATGGGTAGATAGTAGGGCATATTGGTAAGGCAACCAGTCTAGGAGAAGGAAGAACTCTGAATTTAAAACCAGGTGTACTCCACATTAAACATTGACATTGTATCGCATCCTGGCTGTGGTTGGGGAGGTTGGGTAAATATATACTTAAATACACAAAGTACTCTGAAATCAATGTCTTATCTATTTCCATTAAAACTTTGACCAGGGCCGATGCAAGGGTCTCATGGCCCTCTTCTAAATCTGTGATACAGAGTCCCCCAAACTATAGTGTGGGGCGTTCACTTACTACATGTCAATTTTCATAAAGTTTTATTCATATAAATATACATTCCCCCAAGAAGGATATGAATTCAATTATTCTCCTCTAACTATGGGGAATATAGGACAGACAAGGCTTTTTAACTTTGGTATGACAACTAGTCTAAGTAAGGAAAACTCTGAATTCAAACCTGTTAAACTCCGCTTAAAATTTGCCTTGTGTCGCATCCTGATCGTGGGCGAATACATAGATCCCCTTCAGATTGATCTAAGCCATCAGAATGTATCTTTATGCAGTGCTGGTTAGAAAACAATTCCTAGATATCAATTACATCCGAGTCGTCAATTCGATCTCACAAAGTGCTCTATATTTGTGGCCTTGTGTCAGACAAAGATTAGTAAATGAACTATGATGAAACAAAATACTGAATCGGGTTTCAAAATAGAATATCAAAGTAAAATCGAAGGTATAGAATTCTTCAGTTTTACACAACTTTAGTAGAAATTACAGTAAATATGAAAGATCTGTTTGAACATGGAGGATATTCTCTCTTTTTCGAGGGAAATAAAATTATACAATAAAATATAGACATGAAACAAATCAATACCATACAACATCCCCAATAATGCTAACATATTTTTAAACCAATTACTAAAAAGTATAAATAATACATACACGATATGTATAACTTCCTAACAGTTAGGCATGACATAACCCAGACAGGTTGATATGCCGTTAAAATCAATAAACAAACAAACAAACAAAGTAGTCATGCTGAAAGATCGGTTCCCTTAGATCACCGGGGTTAAGCAGAGACGAGTCTAATTAATACTTAATTGGGTAACCGCTTAAGTCACAGCAGATAATGAAGCAGCCTGAGTCCTTTGCTTATAAAAAATAAATATATATATATATATATATATATATATATATAATATATATATGTGTGTAGGTAGCTTACAAATGTCTAGCCACATGAAGAGACTTGATAAGTCGAAACACGTGTTTGTGGATGACTCTACATATGCTCCCCATCCCCATTGGGTTGAGCACTCTGGGGGGGGATTCCAATGTGGGCCGCCAACTCAAGCGAAACGCAACGCTCTCCTATACAAAGGATGGAGCACTCTATGACGGCCTTTACATACAAAGCGAGGTGTGTATTAAAACAGCTAAAATCCCCTTCGCACTCTGTAAGTGATGACAACCTATGGTTGTAGGTAGCTTACAAATGTCTAGCCACACTGAAGATACTTGATTAGTCGAAACACGTGTCTGTGGATAACACACACACACACACACACACACACACACACACACACTCTCTCTCTCTCTCTCTCTCTATATAATATATATATATAATATAATAAAATAAAATATATAAAGGTTTTACAATCTATTTATTAGGTGACAAGGAACATTCACCACCATATTTGTTTCATGCGATGCAATCATCAGGTGAACATCTCACCTGATGATTGCATCGCATGAACCAATATGGTCCTGATTCTTTCACCTAATAAATAGATATGTAAAACCTTTATATATTATTTTATTATATTATATAACAGCTCTATTTTATATTGAGCACTCTAACAATAATACTGCCTTTGGTACACCATTCACCAAAAAGCTGAAATAGTGGACCCAATCCCCCCCACCACACCACACACACTATATATATATATATATATATTATATATAATATATATATATATATTGATTTCAAATACTAATTTCCAAGACACTGGTGGTGGCATTAAATAACGCAGCAAGGGTTACATAATGTAAAAGTCAATATCTAAACTGGAGGTGTGCAGTTTTTTTTATTAGCCTTCTTGGCAAGGCAATGGAACTCCACATTTACACACATTTCGATGTCTGCATTAAACCATAAATCCTTAGATTTCCTAGTCCAACACAAGCCTTCACCACTATAAACAAAACATATGTAGGTTGTTCATTGTATGAACCCACATGCATCGAAATCGACGAGAGAGTCCATATAAGTGATTAGTATTAGATAGGTATACTTGAAACCAAATAGTTGAATGCAAACTATATGCGTTAAATAGGAATAATTGACATCATATAATTGTGTGCAAAAAACCCTTAACAAACAACTACACACACACACACACACACACACACACATATATATATATATGTGTATGTGTGTGTCTGTGTGTGTGTGTGTGTGTATAATGTCAAATGTTTCCTTGATAGGATTCAAGTTAAATTTAGAAATCAAACGTACATAGAATGATTTGCCTATATATTTTAACATATACGGATTATAATAAATACATTAATAGATGGATACCTTAGTGTAGATATAAATTTATTCTGAATTTTTTTGCCTCCAAATTTCTATTTAGTAAAAATCAGACTGATGAGGCAAAGAAATTCCGAAATAAATTTAAATCTACAAGAAGGTCTCCATTTATTCATATATATATATATATATTTGTGTGTGTGTATATATAAGTATTCTGAAGAGGCATTCGGGTGAAACCTAGATAGATAGTGTCTGAATCAGGTAGGTCCTTATAATAATATTCTACTTAGTGTATTTTTTAATTCAATTTAATTAAAAAAAAAAATTATTCTATTTTTTTCTGGACACTACGCCATCGTCCTTAGTGGACGGAAAGGATCCAATAAATGATATATATATATATATATATATATAATATAATATATATTATATATATATAAGCGTACAATGAACGCAGTTTCTTATTATCTAGGCATTATATAATTGCAGACGGGTTGGTATGCCGTTAAAACCAATCATTGAATCATGTAAGAGCTGGAAAGAATATTAGTCTGGTGTTAATGTTGAAGGCTACAGACAAGCATTACAAAGCGACTAAATGAGTGACAAAAACTAACTTAGAACTCGAAGCCTACTCTCCTCTTCTTTGAGTAACAGTCATTCAGGACAGAAGTTTTGGGCACAAAACGACGGCTAGACCAGCATTCGTCATTTTAGCAGAAGACGACGAGGGGATAAAAGTCAAGTAACGATAAGTAAATACAATTTCCACACAATGGAGACAGAATTGGCGTCAATTCGCTTCAATTATTTGCTTTGTTGGCAAATTAAATTTACTTTCACCTTGGAAGTACAAAGCCGTCGGCGTCTTTTAGAAACGGACTGGGTCGAGTGAGTGAGTGGGTAATAAAGGTTTAGAAAATCGTCACAGGACAAAACATCCCGTTGAGTTAATAAATTTCATTGGGGTGATGAAATGGTTGGCTATGTAGGCATCTACGGGGAATTGGTCCGATTAAATAACAATTCTCAATCTGACCGCAAAATGTTTTTCCTTAATTTTTCTGCGGTTATTAATATAAGAATAAATAGTATATATATATATATATATATATATATATATATATATATATATATTATATATATATATGTGTGTATTTAGTATGTCATTATCAGTTTTTTTTTGTTTGTAACGGTTTACTCACACCGTCTTTCTATCACACAACATCTCGCTCTTGATGAAGGCCACTTTAATAAAAGGTCGAAACAGATTTCTGTCAGCGAATTATAACATCATGTGTTTGTTTTTTTCTAAAAATATTTATTTCATACTGTCGGATTCACTTCCATTCACTTTTCATATATATATATATCTTATATATATGTCTGTGTGTGTATGTGTGTTTGTGTGTATGTAAGTATGAAAAACACAAATATCAAGATACGTTTCGTTTTTTTTTATTAAATCATTTTCAGGGGAAACATTGAAACGTTGGCATACTATCATTCACAAAATAAATACATCACTTGAATATTTGAGTTTTTATACTTTTTTACACACACACACACACACACACACACACACTACATACACATGTGTGTGTTTGTGTTTCATAAATGCCTAGTGAATTGTTACACACATTTGCACACCACAACACACGCACACACGTATAAACAAACACACACAATCATATGTGGTGTATGAATACATTAATAAGTCCATAGCATAATTATTTTTTACACGGCACAAAATGTACTCATTTTTCACCATCATCATCTTCTTTTTCAATGCACTTAATCCAGTTATAAATATTGTTAACAGGTATTGAATATTATACGGTGAAGATACCTGACATAAATGAACCTATTAGCTCCAAAATTCCTTTATTAACAACACGCACCCATCCACACATATCTACAAACACACACATACTCACATACATACACATCCAAGTAAGCTGGACACTACTGGAGAAATAAGAACGAACTCATAAGTGACTTTCTCCTGTGAACACCTACACATGGACGCACCAATTGGGCTGACCAGCAAAGGCTTACATTGAACAGCTCTGTGCTGATATTAAATAGGTGAACTTGCCAGGAGCGATGATCGATAGAGAGGGATAGCGATATATATATATATATATATATATATATATATATATATATATATATGTGTAAGTAGCTTACAAATGTCTAGCCACACTGAAGAGACTTGATAAGTCGAAACACGTGTTTGTGGATGACTCTACATATGCTCCCCATCCCCATTGGGTTGAGCACTCTGGGGGGGGGGATTCCAATGTGGGCCGCCAACTCAAGCGCAAACGCAACGCTCTCCTATACAAAGGATGGAGCAAGCTATGACGGCCTTTACATACAAAGCGAGGTGTGTATTAAAACAGTTAAAATCCCCTTCGCACTCTGTAAGTGATGACAACCTAATGGTTGTAGGTAGCTTATAAATGTCTAGCCACACTGAAGATACTTGATTAGTCGAAACACGTGTCAGTGGATAACACACACACACAGACACACACACACACACACACACTCTCTCTCTCTCTCTCTCTCTCTCTCTATATATATATTATATATATATAATATAATAAAATATAAATATATAAAGGTTTTACATATCTATTTATTAGGTGACAAGGAACATTCACGACCATATTTGTTTCATGCGATGCAATCATTAGGTGAACATCTTCACCTAATAAATAGATATGTAAAACCTTTTATATATTTATTTTATTATATTATATAACAGCTCTATTTTATATTGAGCACTCTAACAATAATACTGCCTTTGGTACACCATTCCAGCAAAAGCTGAAATAGTGACCATCCCCCCACCACACCAACACACTATATATATATATATATATATATATATATATATATATATATATATATGATTTCAAATACTAATTTTCCAAGAACACTGGTGGTCGCATTAAATAACGCAGCAAGGGTTGACATAATGTAAAAGTCAATATCTAAACTGGAGGTGTGCAGTTTTATTTTATTTGCATTCTTGGCAAGGCAATGGAACTCCACATTTACTCATTTCGATGTCTGCATTAAACCATAAATCCTACCAATATGTTAAACATTGCACTGTTTTATATAATTCAATCTTGGAATTGTTGAAATGAAAATATTTTACACTTCGTTGATCGCAGCAAAACATTACACGCTTGATAAAATAAAATTGTTGTAGCGAATAAATAAATTTACAATGTTTTATTTTTGGGTTAAATTTTCCGTCTCGGTTTAATAAAATATATCATCATCATCGGCGTCATCAACGCGTGCTAAAGGGACAAATTCTTTTAACTCTCTCTTAAAACCCGTCCCTATCAACCATTACTCATGGGATATCGTCGAAACGACATCCAGTGTCCGCACAGATGAATGTAATATTTTTTTCTGTTCGGCCAACACTGGCGTGTCTAAGTGTAGGAATCCATAGGAGTGCACAGCATATCTCGTCTTACGCAGATGGTTTGTGAGATGGGGGTTAAGTAGTCGTATAGCTGCTAGTTTTTTAGGATGCTGCTTCAAAGATTTGTTCGAAACAGCTCGCAGCATACTTTTGTAGTTCGCATCTACTTTTTTTCTCCGAGCGCTTCGTTTTAGGCCAAGTGCAACCATACAGTAGTACTAACAAGGCTACAGCTTGGCAGAATTCCAGTTTTATTTTGACAGAGTGATCAGATTTCCACCTGATCGTTAACCAGTCAACAACAGTCCAGGATTTACCCATGCTTATGATGACATCTCTTTCAGTATATGATATATTCCTACCGAGGTATATAATATGGTCTTGTAATTTCAGCGGGTTGCTGTTTAATGAGGAGATGGTGTCATCTTGATCAAGACATATGAAGTCTATCTCATCTGAGTTCACGTAGAGACCAATGCCTCTTGGTGCCTGTTCAAGGCTAAGCAGTAAAGATTCAGCTTGAACCGGTGTAGTTGCAAGAATTTACATAGTTACAGTGTTTTTATTTTACAATAAAAGTTCATTTTGGTGACTTGTTACATGATGGATAAGCACAGCTTATCAGTTTAGCAAGTGGTACAGCGTAATTTAATAACGGTTAACAGTGGAAATCATTGAAAGTTTGATTCATAGGGCTTAGCTTCAGATTTGTCTGGAACGAGGCTTTCATTGTCTGGAGAGTCACAGACGATGCAGGTAAAATACGATTAGAATTTAGAGGAGTTGAGTTCAGGCAGACCTTTTGGGCACACATGTGTTTCCGTTTCTTCTTCCTCGCGCTCGTGCGGCAAATAATGTATCGGGAATTCGGGGTAATAAAATATACACATAAAAAGGAGTCCGTGTTTCTTCATTAAATTCATTCAAAACTGTACAAGGCTATTTGCGTTTCATTTGCTGAAAATGCCCTTGAAAAAATCATGAATCTCTTCTCCCTCCAACTATGGGTAGATAGTAGGGCATATTTGGTAAGGCAACCAGTCTAGGAGAAGGAAGAACTCTGAATTTAAAACCAGGTGTACTCCACATTAAAACATTGACATTGTATCGCATCCTGGCTGTGGTTGGGGAGGTTGGGTAAATATATACTTAAATACACAAAGTACTCTGAAATCAATGTCTTATCTATTTCCATTAAAACTTTGACCAGGGCCGATGCAAGGGTCTCATGGCCCTCTTCTAAATCTGTGATACAGAGTCCCCCAAAACTATAGTGTGGGGCGTTCACTCTACTACATGTCAATTTTCATAAAGTTTTATTCATATAAAATATACATTCCCCCAAGAAGGATATGAATTCAATTATTCTCCCTCTAACTATGGGGAATAATAGGACAGACAAGGCTTTTTAACTTTGGTATGACAACTAGTCTAAGTAAAGGAAAACTCTGAATTCAAACCTGTTAAACTCCGCTTAAAAATTGACCTTGTGTCGCATCCTGATCGTGGGCGAATACATAGATCCCCTTCAGATTGATCTAAGCCATCAGAATGTATCTTTATGCAGTGCTGGTTAGAAAACAATTCCTAGATATCAATTACATCCGAGTCGTCAATTCGATCCTCACAAAGTGCTCTATATTTGTGGCCTTGTGTCAGACAAAGATTAGTAAATGAACTATGATGAAACAAAATACTGAATCGGGTTTCAAAATAGAATATCAAAGTAAAAATCGAAGGTATAGAATATCTTCAGTTTTTACACAACTTTAGTAGAAATTACAGTAAATATGAAAGATCTGTTTGAACATGGAGGATATTCTCTCTTTTTCGAGGGAAATAAAATTATACAATAAAATATAGACATGAAACAAATCAATACCATACAACATAATCCCCAATAATGCTAACATATTTTTAAAACCAATTACTAAAAAGTATAAATATACATACACGATATGTATAACTTCCTAACAGTTAGGCATGACATAACCCCAGACAGGTTGATATGCCGTTAAAATCAATAAACAAACAAACAAACAAAGTAGTCATGCTGAAAGAATCGGTTCCCGCTAGATCACCGGGGTTAAGCAGAGACGAGTCTAATTAATACTTAATTGGGTAACCGCTTAAGTCACAGCAGATAATGAAGCAGCCTGAGTCCTTTGCTTATAAAAAATGACTTTGTTTGGCATTAATGACCCCAAAAGTGTTGATAAGCTGAAAAACAGATCACCCAACCAACCTTTACATATATATATATATATATATATTGATAATACAATGTGCTATATTTATAAGTAAATAGTGCTCAATATATTGGATAGAGTATGTATATCTAAGTTGAGGTAGCGTAGAGATGAAGTCAACGGCGCATGGTTACTGACAGTTTCTCATCTATGCGATTCTCAAACTAAGTAACTAAAAAACACATAGGCGGGAAATTGTCCGTAACCAAGTGCCGTTGACTTCGTGTCCACATTGCCCTAACTTTTTCACACACACACACACACACACACACACACACATATAATATATATATATATATATATATATATATATATATATATATATATATATATAGATAGATATAGATAGATAGATAGATAGATAGATAGATATCAATGATGACTCCAGAACTAGAGTATTTTACCTTAAACTTCTCTCAAGTCTACATATTTTGGAGAAATAAAAATTCTCATAGAAAAAGTCATTTTTCCTTGATTCAATTTGGACTCAATGTCCTGACTCGTACTGCCATAGCTAATCATTTTAGCTCATTAACATATATAGATTTATTTTAGTTTCATTCTTTAAATGTTGATTTAGATATATTTTGCTCACAGTGTTCATATAATGTTACACCATGAAAAAAGTATAACGTGGCCTATGAAGCTCAACCCTAAAAAAGAAATGAAATCCTTCTAACATGACTCAAACGATGTACATGTGTGCGTGTGTGTGTGTGTGTGTGTGTGTGTGTGTGTGTGTGAGAGAGAGAGAGAGAGCGTGCGTGTGTGTGTGTGCATTTGTGTGAGTATGTGTGTACATAGATGCATGTGTGTGTGCACATGTGTATATGGATATGTGATCTGTTCAGCTGATCCAGACAATGAGCAGTTAATATCAAAGATTCTAGTGGTGACTGAGGCAGACATTTAACCTGGATGAAAGACTTTTGCATTTGTTTTGCCGGATAAATACGTATTTACCCCCCATCCGATTTAGGCAGGATGTGACAGAAGATCAAATTTAAGCAGAATAAAGCTGGTTTGAATGCATAGTTTTCCTTCGTTTATCATCTATAGACACACTTACAATATGAAACTTTAAATATATATACGTGTGTATGTGTGTGTGTTTGTACGTGCGTGAGTGTGCGCGTGTGTATGTATTTTTATATGCATTCACATTGACAGATATGTACAGACAGAGATAGATAGACATATATATATATATATATATATATATATATGTCTGTCTGTCTCTCTTTCTTTCTCTCTCTCTCTCTCTCTCTCTCTATATATATATATATATATATATATATATATAAGTAAAGTCGTCGGGATGGCCTAAAGTCGGTATCAGCCAATCAGCGAGGGAGTCTATCCCCTTTTCACAAGCGCTAGACCAAGGAGATTATATTAGCGTCTGGGGTGGAGCGCCACACCTACCATCAACTCCTTACTTTACCGCACAAATTCCCTGTGCTATTCATACGCTGAGTTGACGAGGACCGGTATCGAACCGACTGAGCTAACCCGGCCCTAATATATATATATATATATATATATATATATATATATATGAGTGTGTACAAACTGGGAAAGATATGTACAGACTGAGATAGATAGATAGTAGATAGATAGATATGTACAGACTTTGATAGATAGACACACACACACACACACACACACACATATATTATATATATATATATATATATATATATATATAGAGAGAGAGAGAGAGGGGGGGAGAGATAGATAGATACTAGCAGTAAGTTTGACAGAAGTGGCGGGAAATGATATCAGATTTTTTTTATTAAAGATAAACATGTTTATCTCCTTTAAGATAATTCGCTGATTTTCATTTCTACCGGCATTTTTAGTTATTTAAAGAAAAATGCTATTCCTTTTACATTATATTAAAAAGCACATGACTACATCCACATCAGAGTATCAGGTATCTCAGTAACATCATTCCCAGTCTGATGCTCACTTTAGCCATTAGCACAGGTGAAGCCATCAGCTCACTTTACCTGCAATGTCAGTGAGGCTTAGAATATATTAACTGCATCCCTTGCAGATGGATAGGACCCAAAAAGGTTTGTCCTGAGTATGACACTAAACCGCATGGTGAAGCTCCAATTGTCAAACTCTTGGGAGTGTGGAGTAGCCCTTCGTTATAATTACTCCCAGGCCCACTCTGACCAATGTATTCCATTCACTAATCTCTAGACATAAATCCAGACAGACTGACATACCATTATAATCAATCAATTATTTTTTAAAATCAATTATTACAAAATATAAATAAACAAATTTTTTATTCACCTGCTGATGTTCCCATGTCGTCCTCTTACGCCATAAACAGCATCCTCATCAGCATCATCACCTTAATAATCATCGTGAATGGTTGGGGTAGTGGTGTTGATGGTCGGTTCTTTGTTGGTGTAGTGGTGGTGGTTTGGAATGTTGTATTTCCGTCGTCAATTCTCCTTGGTAGTGTATGGGAAACTGTGAATTGAACATATCGAAGAAGATAACTTCGTTCCTTTTTTACCATTTTGTCTAAAATATCATTCGTTGTTTTCAAGCAAGAACATACCGTTTAAAAGCATAGGACCAACCTCTGACTTTTCATGTCACTTTTGTTAATCTGGTTTAATAAAACTGTTGTATATATATAATATATATATATATATATATATATATATATATATATATATATATGTGTGTCTATGTATGTATGTATGTATGCATTAATTTTCTGATCATAGAAACGACGAGACACATTGGTAAGTTACTATGTTTTTAGTTTTTGTATGGATATTAGATTTATTGTTAAGTATGAGTTTTTAGTTATTTATTTTTCATGTCGTTTTCTTGTTTTGAGTAAGTAAAAAAAAAAGTTTATCCTATTACTATTTAAAATATACGTTTTTAAAGGCGACAAAGATTTTTCCAAACGTTGGCTAAAACCTCAAAAGTAAATTCCAAGGTCTGAATAAAATTTAACATATGTAGCAGCATTACAACGATAAA
>CM042140.1:122742952-122755452 GCA_023376005.1 Doryteuthis pealeii
TATAATCAGCTGCATAGATTATCGGCCTAAAAATAATGTATATATATATATATATATATATATATATATATATATATATATATATATATATATATATATATAGACTTCTAATTTTATGAAGAATAAATATGTCCTACAAATTGCTTGTCCAGAAAATACGAGTGTACACGCACCCATAAAATCGTACACAAACACTCACGGATGCACATGTCTGAACATGTGGTCCCACAATCTGTTGTTCGGGTGTGAGTTCTTCGTTGAGTGCTTAATAACTAAAAATCTTGAATCATATCTGTCTTAGTACAAGATTTCTATAAATATATTTAATCTTTCAGCAATCAGTGCACTAAATGTCAAGATATAGTTGAATATATATATATATATATATATATATATATATATATATATATATATATATATATATATATATATATATGTATATGTATGTACGGAGAGGAGATGGGTGCCAATATGTAGCCTACCCCTGTGTTACGAAGTTCACGCTATTAAACCCAAAAACATGGTACCCCTGTTGGTTTACTCCATTTATAGAAGCAATGCAATACTATACAGTCAAATTAATCAAAGTTTCATGTTAGGTTTAAGATTTTAAATTACATGAATACTTATTAATCTATAGCTTACCATGATAAATTGTTCCTCTGTTCTGTTTCTGACAATCTTTGTTTGTTGTTTCTAATATCTAACGACCCTAGAAGTTAACAAGGAAATAATGTTGTGTATATTAAAATAATATAACGCTTGAACGTTCAGTACAAATCTTTGAGGAAGCTAATTCTTGAGAATTTTTAAATAATCCCGATTTAAAACTCCTTGAATATACCAGACATTACAGCGCGAAGTGTGTTAATTAAGTCGTTTGTTTATTAAAAACAGTGACCTCATTTTATATAACAAATATGTACACGACTGGGTGTGTAGTGATAGGTGTTATTACCTATCATTTCTAAGGCATAAATTTCGCAAAATACTCCAACTCAAATATTTGAATTGTACAAAACAAGAACTATTTATTTACCAATGAACGAATACACCGAATAAGTCTGAAGCATTTTCTATAGAAATATAGAATTAATATCTCAGTCTATTCATATACAAATTATTAAAACTCCGAAAAAATGTTTGTGGTTTATTAAGTTTCGACTGACAGAGAAGAACCTTCTTTTGGTTTTGTTAATAATTTTATGTTTATTTACATCAAACTCAGGACAAATATTTCCTAAGCTTAACTTGGTTTAACCAACTGGATGAGTAAGATCGTGTTACACCAATCCTCTAAGTGATGATGGCCTGTCTATCTTAAGTCAGTATTATTAATCCTGGTTTTTACCAGGACTCGAACACCGGCTACTGATGACGATTCGATCGCACAACTAACGCAGCTACCAAGCAGCATCAGAACGCTTATGAAATTAAAAATTCTGAGTATGATTTTAATAAACACCGAAATATCAACCAAATAAACGGTTATTTAAATATTGCTGACCTACGATTATATTTTTCAGAGTAGATGTTCATGTTTGTAACCTTAACCATTTCCAAACGGACTGGCCAGAGTTGGCTGACCAAACTGGTGTTTGTTTATAATTCAATAAAACTAATTGGCCTTAGATATCTGTTTATATACTACTAGCATTCTTGTTATATTTGTACATATGTAACCGTACCTCAACAAAAACGGCACTTCACAGCGTGATCTTCATTAGAGAAATACAATGATCTAACTTGGCAGATAATGAAATTTCCAGTCTAATTTGCTCCTCAATGATAAATTTGTGGGATCTGCATATGTACTGAATATCATTTTTGAATTATCCAAATTTTCGATATATCCGAGAAAACTATAAAATGCCAATCAGAACTTTTCAATCCTTCCTGAACAGCAGCATCTATATCATCACGGACCGTTTTTACAACGGTGGCACAAAGTCATGGGTTGCCAAGTATGCTATGTAAAATTGTTTCCGGATTTTCTTTTTGAAATTCAATTTAAAATAACTTTTAAATAGGTAAAATTTATAAATAAATAAACACAGTCAGGAAAGTGTTCAATTTTTTTTATTTAATAGACAAAGTTTAATTTGTTTTGTGTGCGCGAATTTGTATTCTTATATGCAAGTGAATGTATTTACGTACGTGTGCGCGCGTACTCGTGTACAGGGGGAAAAACAAGCACATGCCTTAATTCTTCATTTTGACATATCGCGAACGATTATTTTGTGTATTTCATGTTTCTGTGGTGTAAGTCTGCTTAAATAAAGTGTGCGTGTGTATGTGTGGGGACAGTGTGAGCTAAGATCATTTGTTCTTCTTTTTTTTTTTTACACAAAATCTATCTCCACATCTCTCAGAATAGTGATAAATACGTATCGATCTTCGATTCTTTACTGCTATGGCATTCACACAATATTTTACAAATATACAAATAGTTCTACTAACCGCAGTGAACATGGGGGTGCGAAAAACTTGTCCAATGACTTGATGGCCACTCCTTGATTCGAACCTGAGCCACAATGCTTGGCTGGTGACATGGTTAGCGTCTGAAAACCATAGAAGAAGCCACGCTACCCATCAAATTTTGAAGGAGCGTTTGCCTCATCAAAAGGAGCCGTACCATCTGCGCTTCGCAAGGGTTGGGGGAGATTAGAATTAGGCAGAATGAGATGTAGGCAGACAAACAGACAGGCTGATAAATTCAATGGATGAGTGCTGTACGACGGTCCAAATTATTTGCGCCGGCTTTTTTTTATTTTCTCTTTTGAAAATCCGTGTGCATACCTTTCAATAACATTTTTATTTACCTCCTTTTTGTCATTATGTTTATTATTTTCATTTGTGTGTTATTTTTTTGTTGTTCTCCAACGTATAGTCTGCAGACAATTCTATTATCTTTTCTTTTCTTTTTTTTTAAACAACGAAAGTTTCCGGTAGGTCAACTCGTAAGAAGATTACCGGGAGGCGAGAATGAAAGAGAAAGAGAGAGAAAGAGAGAGAGTGAAATGACAGAGCGAGGGACCAAGTGGAACCTTACCCTCTGTGTTGCTTTTTTGTATTGTTTTTTTTTTTTGGACATTTTTCAATAATATATCTTCTATTTTTTATTTATTTTCTTTTGCTTTAACTCTATATTTTTCCGTTTCTATATTTTTAAATTCATTTTTGATTTAACTATTTCAAATTTCTTTTTTTCTTTTCTTTTTCGCATTCATATATTTCAGAACATATATATTGTAAATGCCAGTGGAACTTTTTTTCTTCTTTTTGTTCTTGTTTAGTTTTTGTTTTTTCTTTTCTTTTCTTTCCAAAATAAACAGTTCATTTTAATGTATGATTAATATTAATTTGAACATTTTTCCCAGTATATTTGACTGAATGTGTGGATTCGTTTTCTTTTTTTTTTCCTGATAGGGTTGTGTGTTTATTTTCTGGATGTCTCGATGCTATGAGAACCAGCGAGAGTTTTGTTTTCCTGCTGCTGTGACGCATTGTTTGGTTTTAATTAGTTTGTTTGTTTTGTTTATATTTTTTGTTCGGTGTTGTTTTTTTGTTTTGTTTTTAATCGCCGTTCTCACTGTTATGGAACTCAACTTAAGACAATCATCATCATCATCATCATTATTATCATCATCATCGCAATTAGAACCAGTTTTCTTTTTCTTTTTTTTACCGGTTGCTATTCGACATGATAATCAAAATTATGACAGAATCATCACTATCACAGTTTAATATGAATTACACATGTTTTTTGTACTTGCTTTTCCCAATGTCTTGACATTCAGGACACGTCGACTATTTCAACTCATTTGGATTCGATGCACTTTCTCTAATTCAACTGGTCATATTCATCAGATTAAAAAAAAGTCCCACTTGCAGGGGAATAACTTTTGTGTATGTATTGGAACCACACGTAACAGTTCAGTTTTAAAGGCTTCAAAATTAAAACGCAAACCATTGCATACACATACAGGCACATACATACATATACACACCTGAATATGCATATACATATATACGTGTGCGTGTGTATGTGTATATGTGTGATTGTATGTATAGTTTTTTTGCCCAAAGTAGGAACGATTTCTTTTTGCTCAAGTAATGCTGTGTGTCTGTAGAAAACGGATCATAAAAAGTTTTTTCCAAGCTTTTTAAAATACATTAACTCCTTTTAGTTGTTTCATTCTTTTTCCTTTTTTCTTTAATAACAGAGCATAATTAATGAATGTTCTATATTTAATGTCATTCCTGCTCTTTAAAAAAAAGTCTTTCCAGTTTCTGACTCATTTGACGTCATCAGGTGACAGACGATAAAGCATTTTTCGGGTCTTTATTTTCAACAGTACAACAGAAATTGGTTACTAGTTGCTCCGATTTGGGCAAATTGTTCTCTGGTGATAATTTCTTTGTTTTTTAATTTTGATTTGCCTTTAAGTTCCATTTTTTATTCGTGTTCCTTTTGTTTGTCAGTGTTTTTTTTTTAATGAATTTTGTGATGTGATTGTTGTTTCAATGCGTTACATTCATATCATTTTGGGCTTCCATATTTATGTCACTGATTATTTTAGACAATCAGTATTCAAGGTGTTCTTATCACTTTCCGTGTCAATTTAGATTTTGTTTTGTCTTTTGTTGAGTGGTGTGTTTTTTTTTTTATAATTCCAACCTTTAACCGCCAAAAACAGTACAACATCTTTTTGCTTATTTTCTTTCTCTTTCGATAATATATTCCTTTTGTTTTAGCAATGCATTTTTTGTGTTATTTGGTATTTCATTTTGTATTTGGATATTTTTTGTGTTTGTTTTGCAAATTTCCCGTAAGTGGAAATTTTTTCATTGATCATTTCTAATGTTTTTTTTGCGCCATTCGACAAGCGTTTATGCATATATATACGTGTGTATATATATATATATATATGTATATATATATATATATATATATATATATATATATATGATTTTTTTTTCAATTCGCTTTATCTGTTTTCGCGTTTTTCATTGACTTTAGGGTCTTTTTTCTTTTTACCCTTTGAATGTCCACTCTCTCTCTCTTTTCCCTTCTGTCTCTCTTATACCACTGTTTCGTTTGGATTGTGTTCAATGGAGCTACTCTCTTGTATATAGTACAGTCGCCCAGTGTCTCGCACCCGTTTGCTGGCCAACTGAATCAAATTCTTTTCTTGTTGTTTTATTAGTCGCTTGATTTGACGCGACGTCTGATGAAAGTCGAACTCATCAGCCCGCTCGGTCACTTTTATTTTGTGGTCTACATCGATCACATTTTTTCCCTGCATGCAGGTGAGCGGGGTCTGGTTTCGGACAATCAGTTTACCCACTTCGGCTAGACAGAGCTGTCTGTTCGTTACGGAACAATCGTCAGCGTCGTACTTCAACTCGGGGAAATTCTGCGTGGCCTGCAGATTCTTATACGTGCATGGGACGCATACGCATGCGGAGTTGACCTTGCTGTAAAAAGAGGTGACGATCTGACCGTGACAGAGTCTATAGAAGTAATGGTCCGGCCGTACGGGCGGCCGCTGGTGATTGACCGAGAGCTTATTAAACTCCTGGATCACCCGCAGCGTACCGTGATCTTCCTCGCACATATGACATGCGCTGGAGGAAAAGGTCATGCCGACGCTTCTCGACTGCACCGACTCCTCTTTCAATCGACGGAGGTTGTAGTTAATGCCATTAAACTTGCGGACGATGTCGTCGAAATTCGAGACGAGCATGACGTTGTTGTCGTCGTCATCGTCGTACGCAACGGCCGTGCCGTGAATAGGCACGTTAATTTCGACCGCTTTGTCGCACACCGGACATTTCAATTCAGCTTCCCGTGATTTCAAGTGCTTGCGAATGCAGTTGTGGCAGAGGACGTGGCCGCATGGAAACGTGTCCGGGGCCTTGCCCACCTCGAGGGTCTTCTGGTATTCGGTCTCGTTCTTAGAGCTGGCACCGTTGTAGTGCCCCATGTCACCATTCTGATGCCTGTGCGCCTGGGACGACTGCAACGGTGTCTCTGGCGTCGAGTCGCTTTCCGTGTCTAGCGATTTTGATCGGAACTGTGGTCGCGCCTCCGGGTGGGCATGCGCCGCCGGCCGTGTCTCTCTCTCTGTCTGTTCAGAGTCCCGCAAGTGTGCTTCGCGTGTCGGTAATAGCAAAGGTGACGACGGCTGTTGAAACAGCCGTGGCTCCTCCTCTGATTGTTGTGATTGCTGTGGTTGGTGTCGTTGTTGAGATGCCAGAGATCTCGACCGCTGAAGCGGCTTCTGCTGCTGCTGCTGCTGTTGCTGCTGTTGCTGCTGCTGTGGTAGTTGCTGTGACGCTGATCGCTGTGTCAGTGGTACCTTTTGAGTCAGTGGGGTCCTCTGTGGCAGAGGCGATGTCCGGGATTGAGACCGAGCCGCCAGCGGTCGCTGCTGCAGCTGCTGCTGCTGTTGTTGCTGTTGTTGTTGTTGTTGTTGCTGTGTGTGGTGATGGTGGTGGTGATACACCGGTTGTTGCTGTTGTTGTTGTTGCGATTGCTGTTGCTGCTGCTGCGGCGGCTGCTGCTGGGGCTGGGCCTGGTATAATCTACGTTTTTGGAACGCCAACTGTTGCTGCATTTGTTGTTGCTGTTGTGGTGCTTGGCTAGTAACTGGCTGTTGTTGTTGTTGTTGTGGAACTTCCCCTCGCGGTACTCTCGGCACTTGCGGCTTCCGCTGCTGCGGGGACGACCTCTGGGTCCCATCCTGGGGTGAAGATTGCCGCTGTGGCCTGTGCTGCGGCGATCGAGGTGATATCGTGGAGGAGGAGGACGACTGATGCGTGATCGGCGGTGGCGGAGTCCGCGTCGTGCGAGAGGTCCGTGGGGATCGCTCCGAAGGTGGTGTGGCTGGGGTTCTCGGCAGCGAGCTAGACGACGATGCCGACGAGGAAATCGAAGATGTAGATGCCAGTGAGGCTCGGGTCCGCTTGGTCGACGGGGGTGTTCGGGGACTTTTCGTCATGCTGGCTGCCGATGAAGAAGAAGAAGACGTAGTTGAAGAAGAAGGGGACAATGGTGGCTGTGATAGAGGTCGATGAGGGGCCGAGATCGAATTACTTTTTGGTCGTATTGTTGTTGTCTCTGATATCGATTTCTTTTGTTGTGGTTGCTGTTGTGACGTAGTTATTTTTTCTGATAACGACTGTGGAGGTTCAGACCTCTTACTCCCTTCATCGTGGCTGGCCATTTTTAGGTCTTCTGTCTCTAGAAGCATTCGCCAGCAGGCGGGTCGACTCTTACGTTAACAAAGCACGCGTCCTCCTGAAGTGGGACAATAGCAGTTTCCCTGTCCTGACTTTTCTCTCTTCTTTATTTATTTTACTTTCTCGCTTACTAAGTAGACGCCGTCTACAGTTGCTACCTGAACGAACTTTCCTTGCGAACAATCGAGCTGACTATCAAACTACCTATAAACGAGCCGTGTTAATAGCCAAGCACTAAAATCTTTATTCGTCCGACCTCTATCTGTTGATTTTTACTTTCTGGGTTCTTTTAGTTTCTGGGTTATTTTGCTTCGTCTTTTTTTCTTTTTGGAGGGGTTTGAATTCTTTTCAATCTCTTTCACAAATTCAGCAACAACGTTGGTGGGTGGGGGAACAAATAAAAAGTTCAAGTTTTGTAGTTAAACAAGACAAGGTAGAAATTTAATATGAAAAGTAAGTTCCCCTCACGAAAGCGAACAGCGTCACATTCAACGTGGATACTTTTTTCTTTTTTCGTCAATCTACGAATTCAGGAGTATTATATAACACTATAAATATTGCGAGTATCTTTGGTTGATGTTTTTTAAATATTTTTTAATGGTCAGTTTTAAAAAAAAATGTTTTTATTTGTTTTCCTCTTTCAACAATACTTTTCCGATACTTGTGTTTTCGTTATGTTCGATTACAAGGCTTGCTTTTTTTTTTTTTCCTTTTTTTTTATTTTGTTGATTTTCTCTCTTTTCTGTGCCGTAATCTATCTTTTTTTAAAAATATTTCACGACATACAAACAAGACAGAAATATGTTAAATTTTTTCTTTTGTCTTTTCTTTTTTAAAATTTAAATCGCTTATTTTCTTAAATTTTTGTTTTGCTTTCTTAAAAAAAAACACACACACACGCACAGATGACCGATTAGACGTCAATAGTTTTAAAGTTTACCGGTCAGAATACTAATCTATTTTTGTTTGTAACGTATGTATAAAAATGAATGTTTCATTTATTTTTAATGTATGATTTAGAAAATACCTAAAAACAAAACTTCACACAGGGTGAATATCAAAACAATCTACTTAGAATAATCAACTTTAAATAATGTTTGCTTAGTGGTTATTTTTTTTATGTCTTTAATGTAATAACTTTACCACATAATAATGTAAAAGCTTGTTGATAGTTGTGTATAATATGGTATCGGAGATTTTACATAAAACCTTACTGACCAATTAGCAGTTGTAGTTATCATTAACTACTGAAATAACTATTCAAAACACGATAATACCGTCTATTTAGTCGATTAAAGAGATAATCGTAACAATAAACGTGTCTGTGGATATACGTAGTGTTTGAGTCGAATAAGATTAATTTATAGCAACATCAGCAGAAATAGCTACCGATCGAGCAAAATATTTTTATGTATATATGTATGTATTTTTTAAAGTTCTGTTACAAGGAGAGATACAAATGAGTTAGAAGAAGAAAAATAAAAACAAAAAACAAAGAAAGGAAAATTATATAAAGTTAAAAAAAAGAGAGTGATGTAAAAAAAAACAAATTAAAAAATCCTATCAGCTGGTAACAAAGACATAACAACAAAAATCCTATGTAAAAAAATTCTCCTCGTTTCCAGAATTTTGTTGTTGTTGTTGTTGTTTTAGCCTTTTCTGTGTCTCCCTAGGTGGGTGTATGCGCGCAAGTCGAACACACCGAAGGTAATATAACGTCGAATATGCAAAAAAAAAAAGACAGACTTTTGCTTATCGATGAAGGACTGGACAGTAAAGTGGTCAAGTCACTGGTGGAAGTTGTTTTGTGGGGGTGGGGATGTGTGAGTATTTTGTGTTTTTAAAGGTGGACTTATCGTTACACACCAGCGATCACTAATTCGGTAACGACCCTCAAATTACAACACAGACTGATCGCGAATTTGTATCTACGCAGAAAAGAAATAAAAGTCAGGGTATATAATGAATGTCTGTAGAAATGTGGTTTCGAATCCCGCTTAATTCTTTGATTCTTTTTTGCTTCTTTCAAATATGGATATATTTATAAAACAAAATCACATATGCACGTCTCTGTGCATAATTGTTATTCCGTATAGATTTGCAATAAAACGTATATTTACATAGAATAGGCGTTTCACTTTTTAGGAAAGGTATAGCCAGGTAAGATAAGTATTAGATACGCACAAATAAATATATTAACTGAAATAATGTTATTTTGTAAGAAGGTAATTCCACCCTCTGTGTGTGTTTATAACAACTGTAAATACACAATCAGAAATTGTGAGCATATATATCTATATATATGTATATATGAATATAAATATATCTATAAATATATCTATATATATACCTTTAGTTGTATGTCTAAATATTTTAGGTGGATGAGTAGATAAATGAGATAGGTATTTAATATGTTCACTTATGATACAAATACTTTTTTTATTAAAATATGGATTTTTTATTGTAATTTAGTAGACAGCGCTCTTTTATGCGTGTTTTGTTATGTATGTATAAAAGTGTATTTTCTTAATTAATGATATCTTAGCTTTAGCGATATCAGAAATGTAATTACTTATTATAAGTAAGGTTTTCTTAATATCGATCTTCAAATTGAATGATTGGTACGTTAATCGAAATGATCAATTTGATTGGATTTTTGTCTCTATATCTTTTTGATTCTCATCCCATGAAAATGGGACGTGAGATAGTTGTATAAAGATAGATATCGACAAAATATCGGTGTTTCTTTTTATTAAATATTAATTTAGTATATGAATTAGAAACAACAATGTTCACACATTAAAATATCACTTTCTTTGTTTGTCCGATTTCTTCTTTCTTTTTTTTTTGTCTCTTTTATAGCAATCTTTTTTAATCTCCTCTTGGTGATTTACACAGGGAGGAAATCAAATTTAGATATAAGAAATAAGAATTTAAGTTAAATATGTAATCACTTTTATTTACCTTTTTATTTATTTTTAAAACCTTTTTTTTATTATCTTTTATTCGAAAATTTCCCTCTTTGTAATTCTTCAGGTGTATTCGACAAGATTTTAAAATTAAATATACTTAATAAAAAACGTTTACCCCAAAAAATAATCAAAAATTCTTGCCACACTCAGAATACCTAACTGATAAACATCACTAGTTCGAACAGGTAATCCTTTATTTATTTATTTATTTATTCTGATACCACCTGGAAATGGACTAACACTCCAGATACTCACTGGAAGCAGCCGTGACCTATGTATTTACACACCTTTGTATGTAAGTAAGCAGTGACTGTTTATTGGTGTAAAAGACGCGGGAAATATAATTACAGTAAGCACACTGCGGCCCTTACCAATGAAGAAACGGACCAAAATAAAAGAAAGCTTTAGGTGTGAATTGGGTACTGATCGAATTGCCCTGTCTGCGTACACCACTTTGTGTACACAACAGTTGTATCTGTTAATATTACACTGTACGTGTGTACGTATATGATCTGCACGGTCAGGCTTGGCTATAATGTGTATACAAACCTGTATGCAGATGTTAATAAACCAATATGAGATTATTTATACACACACATATATATATATATAACTTAATATATATATTTATGCATGTATGTATGTATGAATGAATTTTTAATGGTACATGTATAGCTATATATTTGTATATATAAATATATATGTGTATATATATGTATATATCTATATATGATATATATATATATATATATGGGTATATATATATATTTATATTTTAAAAATATATAGTCGCTATCACGCCCATATAATTCGTACAGGGAGTTACTGATATTAATTTATCAATGAATAAATGCAAATATACTTATTTGATTTTTATCATACTTAATCAATATATCTATATTATTACTTTATGCATACATTCTGTTTGTGTATTTATTAAAGGGTTTAGTAAGTTTTGGGTGCGTAAATATTAGGTACCAATCCAAAACTTACTTTTTTTGACAAGAATAACGTATTTCTTATTAATATATTTTAATGTGTATTTTATCAAATACGTCTTTTTCTTTCTCTTTTTTCTATAATCTTTTTGAAAAGAAAATATCTTCTTTTTTTTTGTATTAATCTTTACTGCTCAATTGATTTTACTAACTCCCCAGACCGAAAATATTCCGCCAGTGAAGGCAGATATATACCGGATCTGACCGGTCGGATCAACAGCTATCCTTTCTTTCTCTTCCTTTTCTTTCCCTTATTGTTTTTTTTCTCTTTCCAAATACTTACTAAGCTTCGGCTCTGCACTCGAATCCCACCTATCGGGTAGCGTACTAGCCTAAAGTGGGTCTGGCAACAGCTCCCAAATCTAGACATACATACACATATAGATATGTAGATAAAGCGAAGACTGCAGTAAGGTGTTGGAACTTTGAAATCTCATCGTGAATACCTATCTATATGCATACTTATATATACTATATATATATATGTAAATATATCTATAAATGCATATATTTATTTATATATGTGTGTACATACACAGGAAGATATATATGCAGTATTCCTGATGTGTGTTCGTAAATATGTGTGTGTAATGTTTTCTTTTTAGTGGCACCCTATTTTAAGTACCGATTTGAGAGCCTATCTGATTCAGTATGTTCTTTTCGATTCGTTTTTTTTAATTAATATTATAAACCCCCGTTGGCATCAGACATAATGGTTGGCCCTAGCGCGATATGCTCATTTATTTTAGCACAGTTAAGTATATATTCTACCCTTTCGCCTACCGGACAGAGTGTAGGGGTAAAAAACTATTTAAGGTTTTAGAGACACAAGGGAAGAAGTCTTGCAGAAGGGGTACTGAAATCAAACAGATAGATTAAAAGTCTTCCTGTGCTCAAGCGTGTACGCTGTAAAGGGGCGCGCGTGACAGTTATAATTGTGCCTCTATATCGTTGTGTAATTTTGTGTGAAATTCTACTGGCTTTTGTTTGCCAGGAGAAGTCTTCGTTTCGCTGGTATGAATAGATTCTGCTTTTATATTCACAGCCAGCCAATAACTTTTACAAGGCTATTATCTTTTGGTCTTTCCTTGATTGTTTTAAAACGATAAGTTTGAGGATAGGTATTTTTTTCCTTTTTGCCTCTTCAGGAGAGCAGAATTGTACGTGTATTTGAAATCGCAGTTCAAGAACTGTTAGTTCTCAAAGATCAAAGAGATAATCAACGATTCTTTTTATTCCTTCTTCCGCTTATAACTTATTCTGTAGTTGTTTGGATTTATTC
>CM042140.1:122760452-122772952 GCA_023376005.1 Doryteuthis pealeii
ACTTACTTCTACTATATATACATCCCTGTATATATATATATATATATATATATATATATATATATATATAGTTTAACAGGTTTTAATTCAGAGCGTTCTTTCTCCTAGACTGGTTCCCTAACCAAGGATAAAGATCCCAATCTGCCCTGCTATTTACCCATAGCTGGAGGGAGAATAGTTGGATTCATACGTTTTCCAAGTATATAAGCAATAATTCAAACAGACTCGTTTAAATCGTTCCATTCTGTCCAATTCCTACGACGCGCCTCCATATATATATATATATATATATATATATATATATATATATATATATATATATATGTGTGTGTGTGTGTGTGTGTGTGTGTGCGTGTGTTTGTGTGTGTGTACGTGGGTACATGTTCATACAAGGTGTGTCATAAAAGTATCGAGATTGAAGCTATATGGACCAAGATAGATATGAACAATGAATGGAACGTTAATTTTTTTCAGAATACAAGGTGTGTCATATAAGAGTGCCGAGTTTGAAGCTGTATTTACCAAGATAAAAATGAACAATAAATGGAACCTTAATTATTTCAGAATACAAGGTGTGTCAAAAAGACCAAAATCTCGATACTTTTTTGACACACCTTGTATTTCCACATAAGTAAGTTTTTCGTGGTGTTGATAAAAATTCGGGGAACTTTTAGATGTGAAAATGATTACAGAAAAGAGTTGATTTTTATTTACTGGTAGAGTGATTTTGAAAGATGTGACACATGCCCAATGAGATACGGGAAAATTAAGTTGGTTAAATTAACAGATGAATAGATTGAACAATCTGTTCTTATTCAAAAGCCTTTGGGTGCAATATATGCAAGTAGATAAAAGTAAGTACATATGTATATAATCATGAGTTTTCTTTCATCTTGCCCACTATAAAAAATATTCAAGTTTTTAGTAAACTCACAACGATAACTTTGATAAAAATCGGTTTATTTTATATAATTTATATAATAGATATCTTATCCAATATCTAACCGACATCCTTATATTGTGCGTATGTTTATAAAGACCTATATTCAATTCCTCTTTCTAATCATTCAGTGACATGTGTTATAGATTTATTTTATCGATTTACCGTATTATGTCAGCATCTGTCACAAAAAGAGTTTAAGTAGTGCGCAGGTTGTTCTCTTACTTTGACAAGTGACAGTGTTGTTTCTGTGTAGTGCTCAGCCACGAGATAAAATGACCACTTCCGGTAATGGTTGAGCCTCTATAAGCATTCACATTACGCATACAGAATTAGACAAATACATACATCTTATCTTCCTAGCTTTGTGTGAATGTTTAATTATTGTTTTGTAAATCTAAAGTCTCTGATTTTGGTAAAGAGCAATATTATTGAGGAGAAGCTACAGCCAAAACATTTAGACAATAACTACACCCAGTAAACCGAGTATTGTTTTATGTCACTAGTATCGGAGAGATGGTATGTAAGACGAAGAGAGAGCGTTGTGGTAGTGTGACCAATGTAGGTATTAATATTTGATTTGTTTTCCGAGAGGCACTCTCGAAATGGGCAAGAAAATCAATACACTACATTGGTTTGATTTAGGGAGTTATATATATATATATTCGGGAAGAGTCCTTGTGGCTTATTGGCTAAGGTGCAGGACTGCGACATCATAGTAAGCGAGTTCGAACTACTGTTGCGTTATTATATTTACTTTCGGACAAATAATCTCGGGAAAAGTATGAACTACCATACCCCTAGCTATGGGTTATATAGTACGGCTAGAATTATTCTACAAGGATGGCTTAGGAACTAGATAAACCACGAAAGTTGATATGCCATAAAACCAGGAAACCGAGGAACTCGTCGTGTAATGATTATTGTCGGAGGCAATGGACTCAAATACACGAATTCAAATCTCGGCATCAAGACGCTTGGAAAAGGCATGCATCCAACTATTCTGCCTCAAGATATGGGTAAATAGAATGGGCAGCTGCACTCTTTAACATTAGCATGGCAAAGCTGTTAGTCTCAGCTTAAAAATTGACCTTGATTCACATTCTGCTCGTGTGAAATGGTTCTTAAATGCATAAACACAAGAAACCAATGAAATCAAACTATTTCTACCGTCTTTACGCAAATCCTTTATTCACTCATATATTCAGATAGCTTTTCGAAATTCATAGCCAAAATGAGCCCGATAACCATCGCTGGCTTTTGGCATGTGTGTAGGAGATTTGAATGTTAAAAAATCCCTTTTTATGGCGTTTGTACTAATAAGGTTATAAAACCCATTGTGCCCTAGCTGTAGAGGGTAGAATATATATTTAATTGTTTTTTTTATATTTAACTCATATTTGTGACCTTAATATGTACTATCACCCCGAGTTGGGGTGCAATGAAGGGGTACTCCACACTTTCCAAAGCTCAGAATAAAATCTCCACCATTAGATGCAGTTTAACCCAGAACATACACATAACACTAAGACCCTCAGTCACTGCCTTCTCGCACATATATGATAAAAGGGATTGAAGGTTTGTTATAAGGGAAATAGGTCGGGACAATCATATAGGTGCTAGGACTTGACGTGACTAGCCGATTGAATAGAGGGGGTCCTTCTAACCCTGTCTAGCCTAATAAGGACCAAAGTGGATTGTTGCATGTAATGAGCTGCTCAGCCACGAGGATTCAGTCCTTAAGCATCACGGATCGCCATCCATAGCCAACACGTAGTTGACCCTTTGTAAAGGTGCAGTCAGCGTATTCTAATGCCCTGCCAACAGGGCGAGGTGAATGTTCAGGATTTATAAGGTCCTACTATAGAGAATTACATATTAACCAACCCCTTCGCACGAGTTGGATGTGAAACAAAATGAATTTCTTAATCTGAGTTTAACAGGTTTGAATCCAGAGTCATCCTTCTCCTAGACCGGTTACCATACCAAGGAGAAATATACCATATACTCATATACATACTATTTATACATAGCTAAAGTGAGTATTGTTCGATGCATAACTTTCCAAACGGTACTAGCACTATTTGAAATGCGCGCAGCCTTGTTCAGGATTTGAACTCTTCTCGCCTAGTCCATTCCTACGATTATATTCATTACACCACTTGCCTCTAATAAGCTATATAGAATTACTGAATAACAATTTACATAAAAGTAATTGGTTAGACGATTAATACAGCACTATCCTGCAAAGTATGGACGTCGAAAAGTCCTCAATGACCAGTGAAACAGCTGCTTAAAACACATCAATCCAAACGACTAGGATTTCTTACAGAAACGGGTGGAGCTCTCTAAAGAAAAGAAAAACGTCTGGACACGCTTTGATGGTAATCATGATAGCACACAAGGCTGGCAATAATAAATCAGTAACCACACCCTAATGTATTGATCTGAATTCGATAAGTTCCTTCACATTTAAAAATAGTTGCAATGTAAATACTAGTCTAACAACAATGGTTTCGTTTCGACTCATAAGACATTTCTGATGAATCCGATAAATTTTGAAATTTCAAAATTGGTTGTTGATTTGATTACATCAATAACCGTAGGTCTTTCGGTAGTTAGTCTATACCCTGGTTATATTTTTCTGGTTGGTTTGGTTGGTTTTTGGTTTGTTTTACGGCATATCAACCTCAATGGGCCATTATGTCGACAAATTTTGAAATAAATTCATTCTTAATGGATACTCAATTTTTTTTATAAACACATTTTTCTATTTAACCCATGAGGGGACCTAACGTACTACCGCTCCGGGTCAGAGTGGACCTGGGAGTAATGGTGATGAAGGGGTGCTCCAAATTCCCCAAACCTCCAAACTGGAACCTCACCATCAGATAGAGTTTAATGTCATTCCCAGACATAAGACCCTCAGCTATATGGGTGCATATAAAAAAAGTTTGGGGCTTGCCATAAAGACAATAAAGTTCGGGCAATCATATAGGTGCTAGGGCTTGACATGACCGGAAGATTGATCAGAGTGGGCCTCTCCGATCTCCCGTCTAGCTAAGTAAAGGTCTAAGTGGAGTGTTGCATGTCATGGATAACTCATCCACCAGGATTCATTCCTTAAGTATCAGGGATCGCCACCCACGGCTAACATGTGGCCCCATTGGTGGTGTCTTACCCCTCTGCAGAGGTGCAGTCGGTGTATTCTAAAGCCCCAGCCGACAGGGCTACAATTTTCTGACGTGTTTTAAACTCATTTCTATATAAACTTCCGATCCATATATAGGAGATCATCTCTTCCTCCTGATTCCTTTGCGGCATTTTTTCCTGTTTTTCCTGAAATAGTCCACGACATACACGAATAATATATGTCTTTTCTTATGTCTGGGGTTAGAATTTTCACATAATAGTTGACACGTGATCTGTTTGTAGATGCTGGGGTGGTTCCTTTTGGGATCAGGGTAGTTCTGGATCAAGGTAGTTTTCCTCATCGTCATCCATTCGAGTATACTTGCTTCTTCTAGGCATTTACTTAGTTGCCAAGACAATCTGATGGACGTACATTTTTAACGAAAATCAATGTATGTCACAAGGGCTTTGATTTTTCAAATTTAGTTTATTCTTGAGTGTTGCTCATAGCGAGTCAATATGTCGGCCTCAAAACCTTCCCCGAGTATTTGCAATTCTTTTTTGTTATTTATTCATTTGGCTTTTATGTTGTGTTCTTTCTTTTCCCATATCTTGATTGATAAATATTGAATCTGTACCGGTCACTACGGGCTTAATACGTAAATAAACCACTATTCGATTCCGGTTGGTTCAGAAACTTTATTTTAGCAATGGGATTAATTTATAGAGTTTGCATGTAAACTCTATGGATTTTAAGAGAACCTCGCCTACGTTGTTGCCCAAACCCTCAGACAGACGGACGCTGGTTGCCGCAAGGGTAAGGAACTTTGCAGACGAAAATTCTGTCGGGTTTCGATCCCGGCTAGAGGTAGCTGTTAAAAGTCGAGCCGCACTGATGAGAAGTAAACTTCAAAACACGTGTCTGTCGATGACTGATATATATATATATATATATATATATATATATATATATATATATATATGTGTGTGTGTGTGTGTGAGAGAGAGAAGAGAGAGAGAGAGTTTTATAATTTGCTTTTGTTTTTAAATTTTGCTTATTATTTTGACGGTTGGTTTTGAATGCTATCACATTGCAAGTGTAAAGAAAGATGAGGATTTTGTTAATTTCCTTCTTATTTTTCGGGATGAAAATCCCTTCGTCAGAAGTTTTCTAAAGGTTTGTAGACTTATAGACAGGTGCTCACTGCTGCTTGTGTCAATTCATTCAGTTTATTTTGATTATTTATTTGTATATGTGTGTTCGTTGGTCTTGGGTGTCTATGTCAGTCTGAAGTGAACATTTAACTGATACATCTCTACGCGGAATGTTTTTACAATCACCAGAGAAATCAAGAACTGTAAACAGCGTACAGATGAGTAACGGCTTTTCGCCAAACGGTGAAATTTTAATTAGTGTGTGTGTGTGTGTGTGTGTGTATGTGTGTGTGTGTGTGTTGTGTTTGTGTGTGTGGTTTTAAATCACTAATAATAATCCTTAGTAAACAATTATCATTTCAAGTTACTATTCTTAATAAAGATTTTTACAGTTATATGGTATCAAGTATTCCAATCAAATACGAATAATTAAAAAAATGTGGTGACGCAAGAAGCTTAAAGACGGAATTCTGGTGTTTGAGCAGTCCATTACATGCAACACTCCATTTTGGCCCATACTTAGGCTAGATCGGAGAAGACCCCTTCCAAAATTGGCTGGGCATGCCAATCCATGGTACCTATATGATTGTCACAACCCTATTACCCTTATGCAAAATCCCCAATTATTTTTATCATACATGTGCTAGGAGGCGGTGGCTGAGGGTCTTAATGTCCTATGTTTGGCTTTAAACTGCATTAATGGTGAAGTTCCAATTCTGTAGCTCTAGGGACTTTGGATATACTCCTTAATCGCCATTACTCCCAGTACCTGTTAGGGTCCCATCTATGGGTTAAATAACAAAATGAGTTTAAAATTGTGTTCAAACAAAAACTGAGTTTAAATTTTAAGAACAATTGAATACCCATCAATAATGATTATAACAAAATGTATTCAGCCTAAAATAAGCCAAACTAGAGTAGACATGACGTATCGTCTAACTAACCAACCAGATACAGTTTAGTAAATAGCCAAAAAAAAACTACTGGGGGGGGGGGCGGAATTTACTCATCTACGGGGGATATGGTCAGCATATTCTAAACCACACCGACAGAACGGGACACATTTTTGAGCAGAAGTACGCGTTTCAAGAAATTACTGGACTGAAGCCAAATTTTAACGTGCTTATTTATAACTATTGTCTTTTGTAATATACCTTATGCGTTTATTCGTATGTCGCAAACTGACATTAATAGCAAGGGCATGTGCATCTCCCTAAGTTGTGGTTAAACTCCCAAGAAATGTGAGATTCTTCAGACTTAATTTCTGGACAAAAATTCCACGCTCTAGGAGGATTAGTATTATATTTATTTGAACGTTCGTGTGTATGTGTGTTGATCTAGAATATTAAAATCAATAAATTAAAAAAGAAAGAACATTTTTAAAAATAATAATATTATTCGAGGATTTATTTAACAACGTAAAATTTCATATGTTTAAATCTTTGAAGAATATTTTTTTCACTGTCACAGAATTAAAAAAAAGCGTTTGTATGGTTTATTTTAGTGTTTTTTTTTTTTGGGGGGAGGGGTGTAAAAATTATGTCTTTAGAAAAACAAAAGGAAAAAAATGAATTTTATAATTTTAATAACGTTTTTAAAATAGTTTACTGGAAAAATCAATTTCGGTTAAGACTTTTTTGAAAGCTGTAAAATAATTAATCTCCAAAACTTGTATGTATAGTTCCTTTTATCGACAAATTCATTCATCTCATTATAGAGATATGAAAATATGAAAAATAGTGATAAAATGTTATCTAAGTAAATAAAAAAAGAAGCGGAAATAGATTCATTTGAATAATTGTTTAAATTTCGGAGAATATGACACTTGGCCATAGAATTCGTTGATTTTTTCGGATGTCCAGATAATGTGTCATTTTGTGTTTTTGACATGAAGTTAGTTTTATCATAAGTGGGTATGGTTGGTTGGTTGGATTTCACAGCTTGACAGCATTTGGGTTATTTTATGCCTAAGACGTTTTGTTTATTTATTCGAAGTAGACATTCAATTTTTTTCAAATTCAATTTCTTTAATATCCCCCCCCCAAAAAAAACAAACTCCATTTAACCCATAGATGGGACCGTAACAGGTACTACCACTACAGTTCAGACTGGACCTGGGAGCAATGGAGATGAAGGAGCACTTCACACTCTACATAGCCCCAGAATTGTAATTTCAACACTAGATACAGTTTGATGTCATACCTAGGACACTAAGAACCCCAGTTACCACATTCTAACATATGCATGATAAATAGGTTTGGGGCTCGGCATTTGAAGCGTTGAAACCGTTATATTGTTAACATATAAACGACACACACACACACACACACACACACATATATACACAACATAATATATAATATATATATATATATATATATATATATATATATATATGAAATAGATCTAGTCACCTATGCAATTATTCAAACCAAGTACGCATAGGCGTAAACAAGCGCCGTTGACTCCCTGTTCACGCTAGTCTAATTTAGATCTAAATACTCCATAAACGATATTGAGCAATGTTTACTTATGATTAGAGCCCCCTTATCATATATATGGAACACACACACACACACACACACACACACACACATATATATATATATATATATATATCAATAAGGAAGGAAGAACTCAACACCGTAATCCCATAATAAATCTATTTCGACGAAAATTGGGGCCCATATAAATCTAAGTTGATTTAAACCGGCTCCCCAAATTTTCGTCTCATCAGATGGGTCTCAATTCACTTATGGACAAGCACATCACAAAAACCCCAAAGAGCTGAATATATATAAATTCAAACAAAAACAAAAAATAATAAAAAAATATATATTTTAACAGTATAGGATTGTAACCATAGAAACAGGAAGTGAATGAAAAAAGAGATACATTTCAAGGTTGGCTTCTAGGGTGTCCAGACAGACAAAAAAGTGACAAGACAGAAAAACAGAGTAGTATATTAAAATATAAATAGACAAGTAAATAAAAAAATTAAATTTAAACATTAGAGTATAATGATTATAAAAGAAAATACTAGTTATGATATAAATAATAAAATAAATTAATAGTAAGATAATAAAAATCATCAATATTAGTACAGTGGATCTTAGAAATCACATATAGAATCATCCCTTACTACCAAGTTTTGGATAAATCTTATATATATATATATATATATTATATATTATATATTTAATATTTCAACATATAAATTCATTAATAGTCAAACGCTTATTGCAGACTCATATACCTACGCATATACCTACACATATAGATAGATAGGTAGATAGTTAGATAAGATAAACAACAACTTACGTTTTTTTTCGTTACAATGCTCAACATTAAGAAATGTACCCAGGTTTTAAAATCTTAAAATCCTCTTAAAATTGTCGATAGAAACGAATTAAAAATGGATTTCACGCACAAATACTTTCTTAGCGTTACTTTTACTTCATGAGATATTCTCAATCATCTGAAACGTAATATTCTTTTCCAAGGTCGGATTCGCTTTCTACTTAGATTTATATCTTGATATAGGCAAGACTGTCACCCATATATCAATAAAGCTGGAGGTACATCAAAGTGTTTATGTATGAAATCATTTTAAAAAATAGTCTTTATCGATGGTTTTAAAAGTATTGTAATATTTTAACACGATATATATACATACATCCATACATACATATATATATATATATATATATATATATATATATATATATATATATATATATGATTATTGAAATTGTGAAAATTAATGACAAGCAAAGATTAATCCTACGTTGTGACTGGTATAGTTACCTTATGATTAGGGTTCACCAGGGTTACACTATATGGTGTGGGAACCTTCAGCTCATATCTCTCAGTGGTCCATCGAACTACATACAACGCAAGGTCCATGATTAAGCATACAGGTCTAAAATCTACACACACACGCACACACACACAGATATAGATATATATATTTACCAGAACACTCCGCACTAGCAGGATGTGACACAAGGTCGATTTCTTAAGCGGGGTTTAACAGATTTTAATTCCGAGCTTTCCTACTTCTAGACTGGTTGCCGAATCAAGGTTAAAGATCCCAGTTTGGGCCACTATTTATCAAAAGGTGGAGACGTAATCGTTCGAATCATACCTTTTCCAAGAGTATTATCGCTATGCGAAATGCAAACAGCCTTATGAAAGATTTGAACTATATATATATATATATATATTTCAAATCTTTCATATATATATATATATATCTTATCTTATTATAATGGAGATTGTGTGTTTGTCTGTCTGAAGCCGAAACTAAATCACTACACGTCACAATTCGCTTAGTTATTGACGTCACATTCACCATGAATTTATTTTTATTTAAACCTCACTTATTGATAAAATTGTTATACCTTATTAATACTTTTGACTTTATCTACATTCTAATAACATGCAATTGTATTTATATATGCAACAAAATAGCTGGTTACAGTGTGAACAGGAAAGCTAATTTGCATATTGATATTAAAAGTTTAATTTTATTAAATATGCGCTTGGTATTATTGATTTCTAATTGTTTGTTTTTTTTCTTAATGAATATGAGCAAAAAACTCGGGGATAAATCTTAAAAAAATCCATTAATATAAAGAAATAACAGTAATGTTATTCTTTACTTCCTAATTTAACTAAATAGTTAAATTAAGAAAATTCAACAATAAAAGGAGGGAGTGATGGAAAATGATGGAAGACTTAGTTTCAAAGTTGTTCTATTCTTCGATTATACCCCCTCTGTTTCAAATCATTTTATTTGGATTTTTATTTAGTTTCAAAAGTATTTCAAATTTAACATATTTCATTACATTAAAATTCAAATACTTGCCCGGAGGGTGCATATATTTGCTAATATATATATATATATATATATATATATATATATATATATATATAGTTAAAAATTACTGGCACAATAAAATGAATGAAATAAAAATGAATGAAATGAGTGGAATAAATGTAAAATCTTTTCCAGGGGAACTCTCCCAAATATATATATATATATATCAACATACAACTAACATATTTCGAACTTACCCCAAAGACAAACATATGCACATGAAAACGGACGAATGTATCTATGCACATTTTTACGCCTTATAAACGATTTTGTTTTTTCTTCAACTTAATTTAATAAACAAAACACTTCCTTTTACCGTCTTATTGTTTCATCGATTTCTACCTGACGAGTAATGGACAAGAATTCCTTCGGTACTAACTTCCTAATTCAAAGTTATATACAAATTCTGTACCACCAAGCATATCGTATATATATAATATATATAATATATATATATATATATATATATATATATATATATATATATATATAGATAGATAGATAGATAGATAGATAATATATATAGATATACGAAATATAATATAATATAATATAATATATATATATATATATATATATATATATATATATAAATATATATCCGCCATATGATCATTCAAGCTGATCAATTCGTATTCGTACACGAGTTCCAAAATAAGAAGAATATCAACACTTTCCATATGCCATATAAACGGACTGTGTATCTTCTTTAGGCATTAACACAGCCCTATACACAAAGTTTTTATAATTTTCATTCAAATATCTACCACCCCAAAACATATACATTCTATGTCCACTACATGATTTTATCCACTGATTTGATAATGAAGATGCTACTCGTGTAGCATGTTTTGTTCAGGGATTGCCGAGAGGAGTCCATTCCTTTCCAAGTCTACGTCTTGTTTGATTTTATTATCCTTTCTCTAGACACGTTGCCTTTTCAAGATTAAAGAGAGCATTCTACCATACTATTTATCTATCGCTAGGTGGTAAATAATTGGATTCATACACTTCCTTAGGGTACTAGTGCTATGTGAAATGTCAACAGCCTCGTTAAGGATTTGAACTCAAGTGTCCGAGTCCACTTTCTACGACGATTGAGGCAAGCACAAAAATAGCTGTTTTAACCTAATTTGGAGGTGCTGGATTCAGATTTGAAATCCGTTTTTACTCATCACCTCTATTTTTTTAGATATGCATACTGTACATTTTGTACACATACTGTACATAAAGGCGTATATGCCTCCAGGGTTAATTTCTAATATAGTGTGAATTATGTCTTCTTTTTTAGTTATTATGCAATAAATGTAAGTGATAGCATTACATATAATATATATATATATATATATATATATATATATATATATAGCTATATATAAAGACGGATTTTGGCAGTTAAGCGTAGCCAACACGTCTCAATCAACAGCCAGTAGTGCATTGGCCAGTAGTGCACTGGCAGTCAGCAGATCATCTAAGAAAATACATTTCTAACTGTCTGCGGTACTATGAATTGTGTACATTGTGTCATCCAAGTATATTTATTCCGTCAATGTTCTTTATCTATCCAGTTTTATCTGTAATAAGCTGCTGCAACTGTTGAAATAAGCACGTATATACTCTGTATATACTAAAATGAGACTATTTAAAAGACAGAAAACTAGAGGTGATAGAGCAAAACTATTTATAAATTTTAATTCAGCACACCCAGATTAGTAAAAAAACACATATTCACATCCTTGCCTCAGACAAAAATTTTCTTTTTGTAAACCAGTGCTATCGTTACGGACAAGCGCGTCCATATTGTACCCAGGTCCTAATTGACATTTTCTTTATTTTCTTACAAAACATGTACACAAGCTATCAGATATCTATCTAGGGTGATGTGCTGTTTTGTTTTTGTTATTTTTAAGAAGACCAGGAAATAACGAAGTAATAATCTCTTATTAAAACTCATGGTATTGTATCTTTTTTTCTTACAGCAGATTTACTTAATGTAAATGACTTTTGGTATGTTCTCTGTCACAACGATGCACTGTCAAGGATGTGTGATCTATCAGATCAATCTTTAATTGTACGCTTCTTTCTACCTTAAATTAACACACACACACACACACACACACACACACACACACGCATGTATATATATGTAACAATTTGATATGTAAATTATGCTCATGTCCAATCACATTCAATTTTAATTATGTTTTAATAAGTGTTTATTGGATATTCTCAAGTATATATGTGGTAAATATGTACACAATATGATACACTATATATATATTATATATATAATATATATATATATATATATATATATATATATATATATATATATATATATATATAATGAATGGATATAAATCCCACAGTATGATTGAAAAGAGATAGGAA
>CM042140.1:122777952-122792952 GCA_023376005.1 Doryteuthis pealeii
CTGGTTAACATAAACACCGAATGACCATGTTAATTCATGGAATCATAGAATAGGCTTAACTCTATGCCTATCAAATTTCTCCAACGGCTTTACCAAATTTTCTTGTTATTTACATATATATATATATATGATGGGATATTTCAAAGTTTACAATTTGTTAACCTCAGAACTCATTCTATTCAAATAAAGTTCTGTCATTATTGGGATTTGAATCCTTCTTGTCAATTACAATGAGAGCCCCTGCCTCCGGATTATGGTAGGATCACAGTGGCGGGAGAGCCGCTATGAACGGCTTAAAATAGGCAAAAAGCTAAACGTGTGATCCAATCCGGCAAGGGCAACATCGATATGAGAGTATAACATACAAAAATACCACATAGTCGAGGCCCTCGTCCTAAAATGTCTATCGTCGTAGGAATTGAACACGGTGACCTGAGTGTAAATTCTGGATAAGGCTGTTTGCATTTCCCATAGCGCAATACCCGAGAGAAAGCCATGCTTTTCAACCAGTCTGGGAAAAGAAAAACTCTGAATTCAATCCTGTTAAACTCTGCTTAAGAAATTGACCTTATGTCACATCTTGCGCATACGGATGGGTTAGTAAGTATATATAGAATGCTAATTATAAATCTACACTCGTTCCTAAATAGAGGTAAGATTAACACGGTCTTTTGAGGTACCTCCAACATCGGACAATAAACCCGACCCTGGTGCTTTTAGACAAGGGGCAGGTATCGCCTAGGAGGACTGCTCCCTGGGATTATATTAAGTAATATCCTACCGGTACAGAGGCTGAAGCCACTGTACATATGTCTATATAATCAGGGATGGCTGTTACAACAAGGATTCTACCAGTCTACGGGTCATCTAGTATCTATTTATATTCTTTATCTATCTATCTAACCTCTCTCTCTCCCTCCCATTCTTATGTAAACCTTAATTATTAATAAAATTGTTTTACATTATTAATACTGTTGACCATATCTATATACTAATAATATGCAATTGTATTTATATATACAACAAAATAGCGGTTTACAGTGTGAACGGGAAGGCTAATTTGCATGTTGATATTAAAAATTTGATTTTAATAAATATGTGCATAGTATTATTGATTTTTAATTCTTTAGTTTTATCTTAATGGATATGAGCAAAATCTCGAGGATAAATCTGAAAAGAAACCCATTAACAAGAAGAAATAACTGTATTTTTATTCTTTACTTCCTATTTTAACTAAATAGTTCAATAAGGAAATTTTAGCAATGAAAGACGGGATTGATGGAAGTGTAAATTTCAGTTGTCCAATTTTTTCGATTATTCCCCACTCTGTTTCAAATCTTTTTATCTGCATTCTTATCTAGTTTCATTAGCCTTTCTAATTTAATATAACATTTTGTTACATTTAACTTAAAACTTAAATACTTGAACCCGGAGGGTGCATATATTTGCTAGTATATATATAATTCCAGATCGTTTGATTTTCCATTAGTCATAATTGTATAATGGTTAGAACTACACACAATATGAAATAATTAAAAATAGATTTTAAAAGAAACATTGCAAACAGAGAAATGAAAAGAAAAGAGATTAACTTTTGAATAACAATAATCTATGCGGACAATACTAATATTTCAGCGCGCAATTTTATATGAAATAAAGCCAAATGTAAACAGTTTCATTTTAGGTTTCCCATTGTCTGGTGAATAAGACCAGAAGAGAAAACCCAGAATAACCAGAAGCGCAACTAAAGAATTTTGACGTGCTATGTAATTACTGGAGGCACAAACCATGAGCTTCGACTCCAATACACGCTTGAACTACTATCCTATTTCTTTTTCTTTTGTCTTTATTTCGTATTCTTTCTCACGTAATCTTGGACTAATAGCCAAACCAAACATTGTGTTTAGCCACTTCAAACTAAAAAACAGTAGGCCTCCTCAGCCAAAAAGAGAGAGAGAGAGAGAGAAAAAAAAGAAAGAAAGAAAGAAAAAAGAAAGAAAGAAATAAAAAAAGAAAAAGAAAGAAAAGAAAAAAATGTCGGATGTAAAAGAAATGGTCTCTGCAAAACATGAATAGAAAGATAATGAAATGACGAAATATAAGTGACAAAGGTTGAAGCGAAATTAATGAAAATAAAACGTAGATAGATAGATAGATAGATAGATAGAGAGAGAGAGAGAGAGAGAGAGAGAGAGAGAGAGAGAGAGAGAGAGAGAGAGAGAGAGAGAGAGAGTAAAGCTAGAGAAGTAAGAAAAGCAAAATAAAAAGGTGAGAAGTGCAACGAAAGAAAAAGAAAAGAATGAAGAAAAGAGAAAAAGAAACCAAGTAAGCAAATGAGAAGGTAATTTAGAAAAGACAGAAAGAAAGAATGAAAAAAGAAAGACCAATGAAAAAAACAAAAGAAGGAGAGAAGTGATAAAAGCAAAACGAGAAAGCAACCTAGAATGAAAGAAGGAGAAAAATAAAGAAAGAAAAAAAGAAAGAAAAGGAGAAGAGAAGTGAGAAAAGGAAAGCAGGAACGCAAACTAGAAATAAATACAAATAAATAAATAAATAAATAAAGAAAGAAAAGAAAGAAGAAAGAAAAGGAGAAGAGAAGTAATAAAAGCAAAGTGATAGAAAGAAAGATAAAAAGAAACAAAGAAAGAGAGAAAGAAAGAAAGAAAAAAAAAAAGGAAATGAGAAGAGAAGTGAGAAAAGCAAAGCAAGATAGCAAACTAGAAGGAAAGAAAGAAAGAAAGAAAGAAAAAAAGAAAGAAAGAAAGTAAAAAGGAAGAAAAGTGAGAAAAGCAAAACGAGAAAACAAACTAAGAAGGCAAGTTAGAAAAAGGAAAGAAAGAAAAAAGTTCGACGAAGGAGTTAAAAGAAGACATAAAAAAAATAAATATAAAACTGAAAACGGAAAACCAACAATTAATACAAAAAAGTTTGAGGGGAAAAAAGACTTAGTGTGCGGTATGAATATAAGCTAGAGATCCAAGCTGTGCTACTCATGCGATAAGTTGTCGAGAGCTGGTATCGAACCAGGAACCTTGCGATTACCTAGCCGAATGCTCTATCAATTTAGCTAAATAACAATTTCCAATATAAAGTAAGTAATGTAGGTGGAGTAGTCTATTATTGGTATCAACCAGACAGTCAATGAGTCTCTCCCCTTTTCACTAGCGCTAAAGCGGGAAATTGTTTTTTTTTACATTTGAGGTGGAGTGCCACACCTACCGTCAGCTCCCCATTTTATCACACCGATCATGCACTGTTGGCGAGGGCCGGTATCGAACCCAGAACATTGTGGTTCATAGACGAATACTCTATTGACCAAGCTAAACCGGTCCTTAAGTATTGTAAATATTTACCAAGATAGATTATTCAATATCGGGGGCGGCCTAAAGTCGGTATCAGCCAGTTAGCGAGGGAGTCTATCCCCTTTTCAATAGCGACTAGACCAAGGAGATTGTTTTAGCATCTGAGGTGGAGCGCCACACCTACCTTATTCAATATACATGATTATAATTACTGTCATACCAAAGACAGCGCATTTTTAGTGGGGTGAAAAAGGAATATAGTCAGCGTATTCTAAAGCCACAACGACCGGACTAAAAGAAAGAAACTCATTTTAACTTAACATAGCTTCGTTATAAAAAAAACCTATCTCGTTCTCCAAGGGTAGGATATAACACAAGGGATATCTAACAAGGATTGAACTTGTTATTCCATAGTAATGAATATATTAGGACAATAGCGTTGTATCTGAAACCATCGAAATTGTAATTATTTTATCAACTGTAAATTATAATATGTAAAAAAATCATAAAAATAAAAATGCATTCATTAAATTATGTTTATTTGATGACACTTATTTTTTAGAGTGACAAAATTTGAAATAAGCATTCTACGAAACGAACAAAATGTCTCTTCATTCTGGCTATGCTCTCTATATCGATGTTACAAACGAAATTCATCTTATTTTTACACACACATATATATGTGTGTCTGTGTATCTGTATGCAAACGCATGGTTGTGTAACAGTCAACTAGAAAAAATAAGCATCATAGCAAACTTGTATATAATGAATACAGTTAACATTTCCTAACTTAGAGAATACTGCATTTCAAAGTTCTATTTGAAACTGAATACTAATGTTCTAGTTTATACAGCCCATCAAATATCATTTCATCCCTGCTTCATAAACATGAAATTTGTACACAAATCCATCAATAGAATTGCTAACCATAACACTACGATGGATGCCCTAATTTCTCATGAGTTTTTCTTTTTCTTTGGTTCTGGATTAAATAAATGATTATTCCTAAATGGATTGATAGGTTTCTTCTCAGAGCTGTAAGCATTGTCTGTGAAAAGTTTAACAAAGATTCACAGGCGAGTGAAATATAATTCAGTCACCCTTAGAAATGGCACGCGTTCTATATCTCTTTCCAGCTGTGGTCGTAATTGCTATTGACGTAGGCCGTCGGGTAACAGCTTACTCTACGTAAACAAAATTGGTTCAACAATCGCAGGAAGTTGATAGTAGTAGATCTAGACAAGTTATTGTGGGATAAAATCAATTGATGAATAGAAAAGCACCGAACATTGCTAAGTAAGATAAAATACAAAGGTTAAGTGTAGAATCTATTAGTCATCAATTTCGAAAAATGAAATCTGATGAAAATAAAATCGCGGGATTTATTAGATACATCATGCTCAGGCGGCGATTACAGCATGAATATGATGATGGACTCTCTCGTCGATCGACGTATGAGTGTTCATACAATGAACATCCACACAGTGATTTGTTTATAGTGGTGAAGGCTTGTGTTGGACCATCCACACTTTTTGGCACAGTCGATAAGAAAGAATTGGTGCATCAAGGTTTGCCACAAACCCAATCAACGATCGACCTCAGGAATTTTGAATTCAGAGTTATCGCTCTCCTAGACTGGTTACCTACCCAAGGCTGAAGGGTTGAGTCTACCCTACTATTTAACCCATAGCTGAAGGGAATTTTGAATTCAGAGTTATCCCTCTCCTAGACTGGTTTTCATTCCAAAGGCTGAAGGGCCCACTTTGCCCTAGTATTCAACCCATAGCTGGATGAGAATATATGGATTCATACCTTTCCCAAGGGTATTAGCGCTATGGGAAATATCAACAGCATGAATATACAGTAGGCATTATATACACTAAGAAATAAACTCATAAGTAAATAGTTACCAACATCTAATTACTGGTATTATTTGGATTATTCGGACTATTGTCCTCGTCTTTATTGTTATCAGTACAACTTTTCGGACGATGCCCTCCGGCCTTCTTCAGGTATTTCTTGTACAGATAACAATAAAGATGAGGACAATGATCCGGATAATCCAAATAAAGCTAATTATCAAGCCTCAACTAAAAAAATTAAAGAAATATCTAATTACTGGATAATAATTAACTACTGTCACTGATTCAGTTTCATGTTGCGTCGGAATGATGCTGTTGTGAACAGAAAATCGATTCACTAAAAAAAAGAGAAAAACTTTACAAACCGACATCCCGTTATATTTTTTATTTTGACCAGAAACAAAATATAAATCTAGCCTCATCAGATGGATTTTACAAATACAAGGACCCCCCCCAAAAAAAAAGGAAATATATCACCAGAAAAATCTTCTCATTGCTCACAAAAGAAAAATCTATGACAACAGCAATAACAAATTCAAATTGTAGGGCATGTCAAAAAAAGATACAACGTATAACTTTGCTTCCTGTTTTTCTTTTCAGAATTCTTCCTAAACGAATGGAAAAAAAAAGAAAAGAAAGTAATGTTTGAATTTGTGGTGTCTAAACATTGTGAAAAAACTTTAGAAAAGTCTAATAATCATAAAAATTCTTTATCCTAAAAATTATTAACATATATATATATATATATATATATAATATATATATATATATATATATATAATAAGTATAGTAGACAAGATATGACCGTTTGGTCACCCATTGAGCTCTGGGTAGATAATTGGAATTAGGAAAAAGCGAATTAAAATAGATACGGTCTGAGAATTGAAAAAAAAACACATTGAAATCATCTTGTAAGTTTACTAGAAAGGGGACGTTTGATATAATTTAAATTTATTAAGAGCAAACTCTACAATCTCTCTCTCTCTCTCTCTCTCTCTCTCTCTCTCTCTCCTCTCTCTCTCTCTCTCTCTCCCTGCGATCACTGGGAAACTAAAATTATAACGAGAAGGTAATCAATATATACATAGAGATGGAGAAAGTGACAAGCAGAATGTGACGGATCAGTTTTTGGCTTAATTGCAAATTACGACTAATTAGAAACAGTTAAATTTTTTTTTTCAAACATAACTCAATCCTAAAAGTAAGGAATAATTTAGTATAACATACATGTCATTAAACTAAACAGTAAAAAAAACATTTAGGAGACAAACATTGATTCGCTCAGCTTTAGTATGATAATAATAATAATATATAATATATATATATTATATATATATATATATATATATATATTATATATAACAACACAGACAACACCGTTCATATCGACGGCTTACTTGTTCTGATTGGCAATCTGGCTGACTGAACTGAGAAGTTCCGTATAAAAAAAGATATGGTAAAAGTCGAAAATAACTTCGAGTGAATTAAAGACAACATAATTAAGAGAAGTAGTCTTGAGAAAGAAAGGAAAAGATGTGAACGAGAAAGAGTGAACCGAAGTGAACGTGAATTGTCTGGGATGAAAGCCTGCTGGAACAGTGCCACATTAACAGCCGGTTAATTTGGTAAAAACTCAGATTGATACCCACGGTTCTGAGAGACGAAGACAGGGGTGGATACGATCAATGGGTCATAAATAGGATATGGATATTTACCCATTCCTTCTGCACAAGCAGGATGCGACACAAGGCCAATCTTTAAACAGAGTACAACATATTTGAATTCACTTTTCCTTCTCGTAGACCAGTTGCCCTACCAAGGTTAAATAGCCCAATCTGCCCTACTATTTACCATGTAGTTCTGGAAACGCAACTCACAGACAGTAGCCTGATGTGCTCAAGGGACTATTTTAGTTGGTAAAACTCAACACCTATGGACCCCTATTCTCTTATTTTTTTTTTTTGGGGGGGGCATTTCAGAGAAAAAACCTTCTTATTTTTGTTACCCATAGCTGGAGGGAGAATAGTCTTTGTGTATATACCATGAAATCTTTGATGCTTTAATCTTTGATGCTTAATAAGTTTACTGAAAATATTTAAGTTTCCAAATTTATAACGCCAAAGAAAAATATGTCGGTAGCAGCCAGACATCGAGGGAGTCTATCACCTTTTCACTAGCGCTAGACCAAGAAGATTGTTTTTGGCGACTGCCCCTCACTTTACCGCACAGACAACTGTGCTACTCATACGCTGAGTTGGCGAAGGTCGATATCGAACTTAGAACCTTGTGATTCCTAGTTGGACATTCTACCGATTGAGCTTACTTTATCAAATTTATTATGGTTTTTAAATGTAAAATATTCGGATTCAATAAGGATCTGAATTGCATATAAAATTTTTAAAATTACCTGATAGCGTGAAGTTTCCAAATTTATTACGCCAAAGAAAAATATCATTTAGAAAAAAAAACAAAACGTTAAATCATATTACAACACATAACTCATTACATTATGTTTTATTTTGTTTTCATAAAATACAATTTTATTTTTCATTAAAATAACATAACAAAAATTGGGGTAGATGTGGAGGGTTGGGGACTGAAAGACATCAATGACATTTAATATATATATATATATATATATATGTGTGGTTGTGTGTATGTGTGTGTGTGTGTGTGTGTGTGTGTGTGTGTAACCAACAGCTACGCACAAGTAGGATGTGATACAATGTCAATTTCTTAAGCAGAGTTTAACAGGTTTGAATTCAGAATTCAGTGACATTTTTGTCGAAAAAGAGACGAATAATGATTTATATTTGAAGAAAGGAGTGAAAAACGTTTTCTATTCCTTTCAAAACTTTGTTTATATGAATGGTAGATTCATATCAGATTGCGACTATTTATGGTTTGTCAGTCGGTTTACGTTAAGTTGATTTATTTGCGACCGTTTTTATTGACGTAGAATATATATATATATATATATATATATATATATATATATATATATATATATACTTTCACGTCACGTACTTAAGATAAAACAAATAAATGAATCAACAAATAAATAAACATACATATACACACACACACGCGCGTGCTCACTTACACACACGGTCGCACAGACACCCAAATGAAAACGATTAATCTACTCACATTTCCATACACGCTCTCTCTCTCCACTCTCTCTCTCTCTCTCTCTCTCTCTCTCTCTCTCTCTCTCTCACACACACACACACACACACACACACACAACATAAGAGAATGTTCGATGTCATCCTTCAAAACCATTTATCCCAGCGTTTCATAGATTTCAAACTATTCTAAGAGCGCTAATTTTCCATTCAAAACATTTCAAACTGATCAACAAAAACTATCACAGTCTCCTTATTATTCTGTGATAGATTTTACTTTTCATTATATCAACAATAGCCCTGAAGAAGATCTACTAAACAGATTGAAACACTGCAGCGTTGGCTGAAAAATATCACGCATTTTATTTTGAACCTATGTTTTTTTCAATATTTCTATATATATATATATATATATATATATATATATATATATATATATATATGAAAAATGATGGAAATTAATCCGACAGTATGAAATTTAAACATTATGAAAAAACATATGATGTTTGTTATTAATGCTGACAGTACTGTTTCGACCAAATCGATAAGTTGGTCTTCATCAAAGAGCGACATAGATGGGAGAGAAATATCCGTTTAAAAAAAGACTGTTTTACAGAAACGAACGCTGAGTTAAACGCTGAAGTTTTTGAAAAATGCATGTTCTGTTTAAAAAAAAAAAAAAATAAATAAATTTTTATTTTTAATTTTAAAAAATCAGAGAAGCATTAAAGTTTATAGAAAAACTCAAAAGAGTTTGGTGTAAAAGTTTATATAAAAATGTAAAGTGGGTATCAAAATAGTATAGTATATATTTTTCAGCTGTTAAAAAATATACAAGTCCACATGGTAATTTGAAAAAAGATGTTAGATTTCCAAAAATTTTACTTGTGGCGTTGATAAGTCCGTAGTTATAGATGAAAGTCTTCAAGGTGTAAAAGTCCCAGATATAATGTTTTTTCATTTGACAAATATGAAAAATAGATGGAAATTAATCCGACAGTATGAAATTTAACATTATGAAAAAACATATGATGTTTGTTATGTAATATCTGGGACTTTTACACCTTGAAGACTTTCATCTATAACTACGGACTTATCAACGCCACAAGTAAAATTTTTGGAAATCTAACATCTTTTTTCAAATTACCATGTGGACTTGTATATTTTTTAACAGCTGAAAAATATATACTATACTATTTTGATACCCACTTTACATTTTTATATAAACTTTTACACCAAACTCTTTTGAGTTTTTCTATAAACTTTAATGCTTCTGATTTTTTAAAAATTAAAAATAAAATTTATTTTATTTATTTATTTATTTTTTTAAACAGAACATGCATTTTTCAAAAACTTCAGCGGTTGAACTCAGCGTTCGTTTCTGTAAACAGTCTTTTTTTAACGGATATCTTCTCTTCCCATCTATGTCGCTCTTTGATGAAGACCAACTTATCGATTTGGTCGAAACAGTACTGTCAGCTATTACATAACAAACATAATATGTTTTTTCATAATGTTAAATTTCATATATATACATATATATATATATAATTGAGGTTTAAGGAAAGCCTCAAAGAGACTCTAAAGAACACTGCCATTGCTGTAGAGGACTGGGAGAAGCTGGCTTGTAATAGGCCTGGTTGGAGAGCCACCATCTACCTGTCTGTGAAATAATGTGAGTCCAACCGAATTAAACACCAAAAATTTAAGCGGGCTATTAGAAAGGGCATTTTTCAGTCCAGTAACATTCAAAGTGGAGAAGTCCCAACATGTAGTTTATGTGGAAGAGTATGACTCTCCAGGGCTGGCCTGGTGAGTCATCTAAGAAAACACAAGGATACAGTGTCAAATGCTACAAGCACTTAACTATAAAAAAATAGAAACAAAAAACAAAACAAAAAAAAACAGGAAATGGTCTTACTTACGAGTTGACAATCATCAACAACAACAACAACAACACACACACGCACACACACACACACACACACACACACACACACACATATATAATATATATATATTATATATATATATATATAAAGATTTGACTAGAATATTGGAGTAATGATTGAAAATGAAACGGTGGTAGTGGGTATTACTAAACAGTGCAGGTGGTCATCGTTCAAGCCCAAGTAACGGACTGCCACACAACAGCATAAAAAATCACAAACACAAATATTCATCTGGTCTAAAAATCACATGGCGAGAAACGGTCAGTTACCAAGCGACGTTGATTTTATGGCTTTGCTACCCTAACACACAGATACACACACACACACGCACACACACACGCATATATATATATATATATATATATAATATATATATATATATATATATATATAGAAGGTATGTCAAAAAGATATCGAGATTCTTTGTACTTTTTGACACACCTTATATTCTGAAAAAAATCGTTGTTCATTTCTATCTTGGTAAATACAGTTTCAATCTCGATACTTTTATGATACACCATATATATACACATATATATATATATATATATATATATATATATTATATATATATATATATGAAAATAGGATAAAAGATGCGATCCTGAGTTCCGTGTTCCCGATCCTCTAAGGTGAGTTAATATTCGACGCGTCAAATGTTAACTCATCAGAGACGTGTCGATAATTAGCTCGAGTGCAACAAAAAAATCAGTCGTGGGTTTTATCCTACTTGTTTTTTTTTTATTATACTATTTTATAGTTGATATATATATATATATATATATATATATATATATATATATAATGTCAAAGGTATCAAGCGTTTCCTTGATAGGATTCAACCAAAATTTAGAACGCAAACGTATATATTTTTTTTTGTGGGGCTATTTTTTGCTTCTTCAGTCTGATTTTCTGTGCTTGGACGACAGCCCATCCTCCATAACAACCTGCCCAGGTTACGTAGTTTTTCACTACAAAAATGGAAACGTCATGGCACACAGTTTAGACACCCCTCCGAACATTGTCATCAACGGGTACAGCCTGGAACCCGTGGAGAGCTTCAAGTACCTTGGGTCCACCATTGACAATTCATTCTTCACTGACATTGAAGTCAACAGCAGAATCGTGGCAGTTATGGCCAAACTGAGCCAGAGAGTCTGGGACAATGTCAGCCATACTAAGAGAACCAAACTGCGCGTCTACAAAGCGTGCTTTCTCAGTACTTTCCTCTACAGTAGCGAAGCCTGGATCACATACTCATGCTACGAGAGGAAACTGGAAAATTTTCCACCTCAGATACCTACGCCGCATTCTACGCATATGCTGGCAGGACAAAGTGACCAACACAGACGTTCTGTAACTAGCAACATGTACAGCGTGTTCGCCATCATCTGTGAGAGACGCCTGCGCTGGCTTGGTCAAGTCAGGAGGATGGACAAAGGCCGCATCTCCAAAGACCTACTGAATGGTGAATTAGTAGAAGGCACCCGACCAGTAGGGAGATCATGCCTGCGCTTTAAAGATGTCTGCAAGAGGGACATGAAGACATGCCACATCAACACCAACACATGGGAGGCTTGTGCAGAAGACCGTGCAACCTGGTGCCTCCTCGTCAAACAAGGAACGAAAATGAGTGAAAAACAGCAACTCCAGCAAGCACCACTGTTTGTTTGCAGTTCACTGCACCAGAGATTGCCATTCAAATATTGGTCTGTACAGCCACTCATACAGTTGCAGATAAAAGAAGAAGTGGACACTACTCAATCGTCTTTAGTAGACGGAAGGTTACCAACAAAATATATATATGGGGAGGTGTTTATATTTCCTTTTATTCCAGGCTTTATTCAAGACACACACACACACACACACACACACACACACATACATATATATATATATATATATATATATATAAGGAGGTGTTTATCTTTTCTTTTATTCCAGGCTATATTCAAAACATGGGATGCAGCAACAGATTAAGAGAGAGAAAAATAAAAAATAAAGATGAGGGTTTAGACAAACAAGATATAGGCCTTCCGACTATTCCCAACCTTTTCGTTCGTTGAATTCCGTTCACCGAAAAAGATGGTAGGCGTGTATACATTTATATATGACCTTTGTAACTCACATTACCAAATATTCTCCAACACACACACTTCTGCAATACACTATAACTATGTGAATGAGGATGAGGATGAGGATGATGATGATGATGATGATGATGATGATAATACACTGTATTTTGCCGCTGGAGTAGTTTGGAACATCCTACAGCAGCATTCAGACCTCCTTCATACAAATCTTCACGAAGCCACTGTCCTTTACATAGTAAAGGGCCTTAGCTCCGTCAGCCGCTTCGCCAGATCTTAGATTTCACAGTCCTGTATCACGAACTGCCATCTACAGTCAACAGGTGGCCTCATTGGGGGGGGGGGGGTCTACCCCTCTGCAGAGGTGTTGTCGGCGTATTTTTCTGTCCTAGCCGGGCAGGGCGGATTTTTATTGGTAAAGGTACTTTTATTGGTTTACACCGTAAAAGTATATTTACTACATTCACTTTTTGAAGATTCATATTTAGCACCTTGCGGTTTTAGATTGAAACTGGAAATAAATTTTTATTAAGAGCAATAATCAAGACACATCATTTACATTTTCCCCGGGTCTTTCTGGAATATTCAACCAAATTGAGGAGGAAGAGAGGAGATGAAGAAGTTATACCCCTTGTTATTTATAGATATGCAGAGTCAGCGATGCTTTGAGGTAAACAACCTGCATGGCTTCCGGCAACTAACATTCATTACCAAATGGTTGTTTCGACCTCTGGTATTTCCACAAGACTTGTCATCCAGCTCATATTTTTACGTAAACCACAAAAGTTTTGAGTTGAGAAAACAAAATTCAAAAAAAGAAGTTTACCTTTTCTCGTTAATTTTTTATTCATTTCAGATATGGAAGGATTTAATGGGCAATAATGAATTCTTTATCTCTTTTGAGAACTTAGATTAAGCGTGAAAAAATTAATTGGGTCTAGTGAGTAGTCAATTATTGATTCTAAAAGGTTTTTTAACGAAGCATTTGAAATTAATATTGTTTTTGAGAGTTGGAGTTAAAAACAGTATCATTTGACAAGTACCAATCACAAGTATAGCAACCAAAATATGTTGACATGTATTTTGTCATGTTTTGTGGTTCTCTTTTATGTAGAACATTGTTGATATTAACGTAGCGATAGTTTTCATATCTAAATTACTGTACATTTCAATTACTTGTACATATAGCTATTAATCTTGAAAAAGTTACATGCAAACAAGTCAAATTCAATGTATCCACCCACACAAATCGAATAGTAAATATCAGATGGATCATAAATATGATAAGGCACTTTGACATATAACCATATATCACTGGCCACGTTGTGTCAATGCTAACAATGGATATAACAGTCTTTGTGCAGGTTAGGGAATTATGGTTTGGTAGTTTGCATGAATACCTTCGGCATTCCTCTTTTCAGGCGCCTCAGGTACCGGGCAATAAACCCACCCCTGCCCCTTTTAGTTGAGAGCACAAGTGTTGCTGGAGGATGGTCCCCTAGGATTCACGCGATTTAATTTATATTTACCGGTTCAGAGATCCAGTCCCGCGGACGATGTATGATAGACAGGTTTTAAGCATTGGTTAGGCAACTAGAGTAGAAGAAGGAAAACTTTGACCATGTGTCACGTCCTACCCATGGCTAAGAGAGTGAGTATATACACACATTCAGCATATGAAGAATATCTACCGTATAACAAAGGTTGCCAGTATGATGTATTCCGAAAATAGCATTTGCCCCTACTTGAAACCGCCCTGTCTGGTAGGCCAGTAGAATACACCCGACATGCACTTCTGCAGAGGGGTAAAATCCCTTCAATGAGGCCACCTGTTGGCCATTGGTAGCAACCCAAGATGTTAAGGACGGAATCCTGGTAGCTGAGCAGTCCAGCTTGGCCCTTCGTTAGACTAGACCCTCAAATCAATCGGCTAGTCACTTCAATCCCTAGCACCTATATGATTGTTCTGACCCTTCTGCTCTTATGTCAATCCCTCAAGCCTTTTTATCATATATGTGCTAGAAGGCATTTTCTCAGGGTTTTAGTGTACTGGATATAATTTAAACTGCATGTAGTCGGGAAGTTCCAGTTCTGTAGCTTTGGGGAGTGTGGAGTAGTCATTCATCGCTATTACTACCAGGTCCACTCTGACCTGGAATGGTAGTAGCCGTTAGGGTCCCATCTATCGATTAAATAGATAAAAAATGAGCTTAGAAATTGTTTAAAAAATAGGGCATAAAGAATTGAATACCCGACAAGAATAAATAAAACTAAATGTCTTCGGCCTAAAATAACCCAAGGGGCGACATGCCCTTAAATCCAACCAACCAACCAACCAACCAACCCTACTTAAAAAGTGGCAGGGAATGTCCTTGTTATATGCCTATTATCATTTCATAACTATCAGGACCTGTGGATATGCCGTATGATAATTAATCATCACAACGTTTGATATGTTTACTTAAGAGCTATTGTAATTGGTTCAATATGTAAAATGTATTCTTCTTTTTTTCTTTTCACTCTTTGTTCTTTCTTTCTTTCTTTTTATCTTTTCATTATGTTCGACCGAAACAGACTAGCATTATCACTTCCGCGTGCTTACTTTCTCTCTATCTTTACGTTTTCCCCACATTCTTTCTTCTTTCTTGTTATATTTTTCTGTGTGA
>CM042140.1:122797952-122820452 GCA_023376005.1 Doryteuthis pealeii
AAAAGTACCGGTCGAAAAGGCCTTCGTATCCCCATTTATTTTATTATTTTAATTCATAATAAAATATTACCTCCCCATTTTACATATGATCCCTCTACTCTTAGTAGTTTACAAATTTGCATGTACCAAACATCTATATATATATATATATATATATATATATATATATATATATATATAAATGTAAGGTATCCAAAACTGGTAGTAAAGGATGATTCTATTTGTGATCTTCAAAATCTCACTGTATAACCATACTGCATGCTTTTGTAGGTGCAAACATATATTCATACAAGGATTTTTATAAATCCCTAAAGAGAGCTCAATGTATAATAATCAATAAATTAGATTAAATACAGAGTAAATTTAACATTCAAAGAAAGAAAAATCTTAAGAAACCGTCATTCCGTAATAAATTTATTTCGACCAGAAACTCAAAAGACTTTAAATTTTTTAAAGAAATTTCTAAAACTCCTTAAGAGTCCAGTCTCGTCGGACGGACATTAAAAAATAAAGTGATTACCCTAAAGAAAATTTCACCAGAAAATTCATCAAATATAGGTCAGACAGCAAGTATAAATTTACAATTCTAAGCCTAAGTAGGAGATACAAATGTATATCCAGTTCAGCATATACTTAAGCATATATATATGCTTAAGTATTTATATGTATATATTCAACTGTATATAAATATGGATGCATGCATAATGTAAGTATATATATACGTATGTATATATGTATATATATGTATGTAGATAGGAATGCATGTATATTTACATATATTAATGTATGTATGTATGTATGTATGTATGTATGTTTGTATCTTATATGTATATATAGGTCTGTATATATATAGTAAAACTGTGTGTCATGCAAATACATTTAACTTTATGAGGTATACCGAGATAATCATTCACAAATATCTAAAACACGTAAAATCGAAAGCTGGTCTCAAGAGTCACTTTAGATGGTATTTACGGAGTAACAATCGATAAAGCATGCATATATATATATATATATATATATATATATATATATATTAGTTCAGATAGCGTAGACATACGGCTCTTGGCAACTGACAGTTCATCACCGAACCAAGACTTGATCTATCACTGATATTGCTCGCTGAATATTTATAACCATATGATATATTTCATATATATATATATATATATATATATATATATATATATATATATATATATATATATATGTATGTGTGCGTGCGTGTGCGCGCATTTGAGTCCATGTATATATTATAGTAATTCTTCACCATTGGGAATTCTGTTTTTATAGACAGATATACGAGGGTTTAGTATATAACTAATACCATTTTCTTTATTTCATGTGAAGATTTTTGATAAAACTAAGGCCTACATAGAGACACTAACGAGGCCCATAGCAAGAATCCGACGATTAAGACCCAACTTGCTAATCGACAATATCCTCCTTCTACATGCATCAGGACAAGGAAGAAAATCGTCTCATTCGTGTGGACAACTTTACCGCCTCCTCCATACTCACAAGATTCAGCATCTTCAGACTATCATCTCTTCGGCCACGAAAAAGGGTTTGAGAGGCAAACATTATTCCAGTGACGTGGAATTGAAATATGTAGTGAAGAAGTGGCTCAAAGAATAGTCAACAGAATTTTACGGGGCAGGGATACATGCTCTCATTCGAAGGTAGAAAATTGCTATTGAGAGAAACGGTGACTATATGGGGAAGTTGGGACGTAATCCACAGAGGACCAGCTTCATTTTGATGTATGATACATGTTCCTATGTTGGTAATTATACCTATCCTAAACAAAAAGGCATTACTTTTCGACTCACCCTCGTATTTGTTTTTTTTTTAAATATTGTTCAAAAAGAAAACAAATATGGTAAAAGTGAAAAAAAAAAAAAAAAGACAAAAAAAAAATGACCTGAGACCTTCCGCACCCACTCGTTTATTGTAAAGCTTTATTCCTTATCATGTCAGGCTGACAGCATGAATTCCCATGATTCTCTCTCTCTCTCTCTCTCTCTCTCTCTTTCTTTCTTTCTTTCTTTCTTTCTCTCTCTCTCTCTCTCTCTCTATCTATCTATCTCACCACTCGTCCCTATAATACATCTCTCCTGGCAAATCCCCAACACCGCATTCAGTATCTGCACAGATCTGGCTAATATAAGTTTTTGCCGGTCGGCCTACACTGGTGTGTCCACTGGAAAACGTCACTTATAAGTTCTTCCTTACTTATATGGTTAGTTTGTGTGATAGAAAGCATGTATACACACATGAATATATATTTGCGTATGTGTGTATTTACTCAAGCCTTCCACCACGGACAGGATGTGACACAAGTCAATTTTTAAGCGGCGGTAAAACTGAATTTAATTAAGAGTGTTCCTTCTCTGAGACTGCGTTAAATGCAGTCGTGAGAAAACCTTTTTCTCCTGACGATGACCTGAGGTCGAAACTAGTTGAGAACAATAAAAAAAATAAATAGCATAGAATAAATGTCCCTCTTAGTCTTATCACGTTTTGTCAATTCCTCCGTCACGGGCAGGATGTGGCAGAATGCCAATCTTTAAACGGAGTAAAGTCGATTTTAATTCAGAGTTTTCCTTTTCTTAGACTGCGTTAAATACAGTGGTCTGAAAAGACAAAATTATTTCCTAGATTTGTATAGGTCTAATAGTCGACACTAAAATACTACTAGAACTTTTGTTTCAATTTTCCCATACTCTCATACATTATTATGAATGAAAGTTTTGAACTATTTGCTTAATAAATCATATCTGTGATATCACAGGATGTTACATAAACAATTAGCTATATATATATATATATATATATATATATATATATATATATATATATATATATATATGGTCTGGTTATTCCTGTCAATAGTTAACTGTAGATGGACAATGTGACTAGACTATTTGGAACCGGTTCTCTGTCAGTTTTTCCCTAGTCCGTTAGAATCAACATATATTCCTTTCTTCGTTTCTCTTGCTTTTTTAATCTGCAATAACAAAGTGCGTTTGCTTTGGCCCTCAACATAGCTTAGATATTTGTCTACTGTTTGTAATAATTATGGGCTTGCAACACGACCGCTTGTATTAACGAAAGAAAAATACCGGCCATGAAAGAGAGAGAGAAGAAAAAAAGAAAAAGAAAAAAAAAAGAAAAAAAACAAAAACAAAAAAAACAAATCCTGTTCCCAGGAAAAAAAAAGTTGTCAGTATTTACGAATTGCAAAAAGCATTATACTGTGCAATAATATAAAACTACGAGGGCATGCGGAAAAGTTCTCGCCCGACGAAGACGAGAATAATCTAGAGATTTGAAATATATCTGGTATTCTAGATCATCGTTTTGCAATTCAGGGCTCTTGAGTTATCACTTTCTAAAATCTTCTTGTCACCTTGGAAAATTTTTCTTTGATTCTTACAGAAAGAGGGGGAAGGGATAATTTTCAATCATTGCTTGTAGATATTTATAAAAGTTAGCTTTAAAAATATGTACAATAAAATCTTTTTTTCCAATGTATATATCACATTCAGTTCATATCTATCACATTTTCTTCATATCTATCTATCTATCTATCTATCTATCTATCTAATGCATTCAATTCATATCAATTAAATTCTATTTATATCTGTCTATCTATCGACTAATTTATCTACCACATTCTATTCATATCTATATATGACATTCTATTCATATCTATCAATCTATCAATTTTCTATTCATGTTTGTCACATTTTATTCATCTCTCTCTCTCTCTCTCTCTCTCTATCTCTCTCTCTCTCTATATATATATATATTATATATATATATATATATATATATATATATATATATATATATATATATATATATAAATGAACACATGAATACCTTAGTTTAGATATAGATTTATTTCGGTATTTTTTGTCTCTAAAATCAGTGACACGGGAAAATCAGACCAAAAAGACCAGATATGAAATCTTCAAATTATCAGAAATCAGACCGAATTATAATATTCAATATGTAAAAATATATACTATCCCATTGAATTTATATCTATTTATATATCTATCTATTACAATCTGTTATATTTATCCCATTCTATTCATATCTATCTATCCAGCTATCTATATTATTATTTATCTCTCCATCACATTATATTCTTATCTATCTACTTATCTGTTATAATCTATGCACAGCCCTGTCGGCAGGGGCTTTAAATAAACCGACGGTACCTCTGCAGAGGGGTAAGAACCCCAATAGATCCACCTATTGGTCGTGGGTTGCGACCCGTGTTGTTTAAGGACGAAATCCTGGTGGATGAGCAGTCCATGATATGCAACATTCAACTTAAACCCTTACTTAGGCTAGAGGGTGTCGGAGAAGCCCCTCCAATCAATCGACAGGTCATGACAAGCCCTAGCACCTATATGATTACCCCAATACTACTGCCCTTATGGCAAGCTCCAACCCTTTTTTTCATATAGGTGCTAGAATGCGGTGGCTGAGGGTCTTCATGTCCTAGGAATTGACGTTACTCTATCTGATGGTGTAGTTCCAGTTCTGGGGGTTTGGGGAATGTGGAGCACCCATTTATCACCATTGCTCCCTGGTCCACGCTGACTCGGAGTGGTAGTACTTGTTAGGGTCCCATCTATGGGTCAAATGGAAAATGTGTTTATAAAAAATTGAGTATTCATTAAGAATGAAATATTTTTTCAAAACTTTATCGGCATCAAATGTCCAACGGAAGTTGATATGCTGTAAACCAAACCAAACCAAACAAACCAAACAAACCATGCATATCCATCTATCACGTTCAATTAATATCTATCAACCTATTTATCTATCCCATTTTATTCATTACTCTCTCTCTTCTCTCTCTTCTCTCTCTCTCTCTCTCTCTCTCTCTCTATATATATATATATATATATATATTATATATGCTCACATTTTCTACACTCATCTATGTATCACAATGTACAATGTATTCACATCTATCACATTTTATTAATATCATATATGTATCTATCACATTCTCTTCATCTATCTCTCTCTCTCTCTCTCTCTCTCTCTCTCTCTCTCGATATATATATATATATATATATATATATATATTACATTTTATTCTCATGTATCAATTCTATTCTCTCTATATATATATATATATATATATATATATATATATAATCTTAGTTGTACCTAGAACTTTTCTTTGTCACCTTATATACGTACAAGATTTGTGAATACCTGACAATATGTTAATGCGTCCCATTGACGTGTAATGGGCAGCAAGTTAGTCCTGTATATCCATTACTACTGCAAAGCGAATTCGATCCCTGCTGGATACCCCCAAATCTACGATTTTATGTCACATCCTCCTTAAACAACCGGTTTCGTGGCCTTGATGCAATTTGGCAACCGATCAGAGAGAACCTTACGGTTTTACTTATGCTCAGACATATTTCCATTAAGTTGTTTAGTCGATAGTGAGACACGACTGAGTGAGTTATATTTGCATTTATGATAACCGTGTGAGTAATAGCTGCTTCACGTCTCATACAATTTTGAGAGTAAAATATCTCATCGCCCAGATTTGTTATCCACCCGCCACCAAATGTCCAGAGTCGTTGCTCTGCTATTTCTGGTTTTCCCTCGAAGCTAAATCTGATGTCGATACTGTAGAACTACTTTAAAGATGGTTTTAAATGGTTTGAAAAGATGCTGGGATAAGTGTATGAGTTCCCAAGGGGAACAATTTGAAGGGGATTAAAGTGCTAAAGGTGGGCAACATGTCTGTTCTTGTTAAGTGGATGCATTATTTCCGGATAGACTTTGTGCACACTGAAATACATACCTACATACATACATATATATTATTTAATATTGGCACGTGGTTTAAGAGTTATCGTCGTTGGAAATGGACTTAGACGGTGAGACGAGGCTGTTTACATTCCTCGTAGCTTCAGTATCATTGGGAAAGGTATGCATCCAATCATTCTTCTTCCTGCTATTGGTAAATAGTAGAGTAGACTGGGATCTTTAACCTTGGTTACGCAACCAGTCTAGGAGAAGGAAAACTGTTAAAATCTGTTAAAATCAGTTAAAATCTGCTTAAAGAATTGACCTTGTGTCACATCCAGCTCCTGCTTCAATATAGTACCAAGCGTGTTGGTATGCGGAGAGAAAAAACCCGGCAGAGAGTTTGATTGTAAAAATATACTACCAAACATCAACCAGGAAGAAAAAATTTTTGAAAAAAGAAAGACCAACATATTCGATCTATTGGTATAGTATTTGGCCAAAGAAAAAACAATTTATATGTATATATATGTATATAAGATATATATATATCATATAACCGCTAGGAGAAGCTAATTTGTAAAAAGTGCTCGATACTTAAGTAGAGCCAAGTAATAAGGATATCTACTGATCTACTATTAGTTTATAAATCAGGGCTAAATCTGACTGAAGAAGAAAAGGAGCAAGACAATAAATACTACTAACCACATTAATCATTTAAATTATCAAATATACTGACCAATATATATATAATATATATATATTATAAAAAATTGAGATGAAATAAAGAAATCACAGTGCTCAACCACAAATTTGTAGGAGCTTTATTTATTTATTTGCTGAATTTTTAAAACATAATTGTTTTCCATATGCATGGATAAGTGAAACCCAACATCCACCCTGAAAGATAAATTTACAGATTTTTACAGGACTAGAGAAAGTTTGAATATAAATAGACTTTTTTAAATGTGATTTTGGATATATAATTCCATAAAAGAATGGATTTTCGATAAATGAAACTTACCATCCACCCTGAAAAATTAAATTGCGAAATTTACTGGACTTTACCATCAGAAAATTTGAAAAGACATACGTCTTTTAACATATGAAGTTGATTACAAACATTCCAAATAAGAACGAAATTTCATAAAATTAAAGGGAGATAACTTTGTGAGCATTTTAAAAAAAATGCAGAAATTGAACAATTCAAAAATAAAATCCAAAGCATAAAGAGCGTCCAAAATAATCAACCGACGTAATTTGCAGTTCAAAAACATAACAGCAAGAAATGTCTTCGCATAAACGCCAGAAGAATTATTAGCAACCTGATGATGGCAAAATAGCCTGAAACCTGGGTAGTTGCCTATGGAAAACAATTATATCTAAAAAATTCAATATATATATATATATATATATATATATATATATATATATATAGGAGTTTGCCATCGATGGTTGAGATGTCGCTTTTGTTTTTGAAAGATATGAACTCAGTTTTATCAGAGTTCACGTAGAGGCCGACATTTCGTGCTGCCTTTTCTAGGCTGTGTAGTAAGGACTCGGCTTGTTCAGGTGTATTTGCGAGTAGTGCCAGGTCATCAGCATAGTCCGCATCCGTAATAGTATGTGCGGGATATCGCCTGCTTCTTGCTTTTTTTAGTGTGAGGCCTTTTTCTTTAATGGGATCTAGTGATGTTCTGAGTACTTAGTCTAGGCATAATATGAATATATATGGCGCTAGTGTATCCCCTTGTAGGACTCCGGCGACAATGTCAAAGAAGTCTGTGTCGCCATTGGTGAAACTCTGTAGAAAATTTAGATACTTAGGCAGTAACATCTCCTCCACAGAAAACGACGTTAATGCACGTATAGGAAAAGCATGGGCAGCTATAAATAAATTATCGATCATATGGAAATCCAATCTCACAGACAAGTTAAAGAGACAGTTCTTCCAGGCCGTTGTCGTGTCAGCACTGCTGTATGACTGCACCACCTGAACCCTAACGAAGCGACTAGAGAATAAACTAGATGGGAGCTGCACAAGTATTCTGCGGGCGATCCTGAACGAGACGTGGAAACACCTACGAGAAAACAGATGTACGGCCACCTGCCACATATCACCCAAACCATTCGAGTAAGACGGACGAGACACGCGGGACACTGCTGGAGAAGCAAGGACGAACTCATAAGCGACGTCCTCCTGTGGAAGCCAACACATGGACACGTCAGTGTGGGCCGACCAACAAAGACGTACATTGATCAGCTCTGTGCGGATGCGGTATGCTGCATAGAGGACCTCCCGAGAATGATGAGCGATAGGGACGGATGGAGAGAGACTGTCATGGATATCCACGCTGACAGCGCGACATGATGATGATATATATATATATATATATATATATATATATATATATATAGAGAGAGAGAGAGAGAGATAGATAGATAGATAGATATATAGGAAATTACTGTCTGAGATAGATAAAAAAAACTGAAAGGGAATATATACGAACATAGATAGATAGATAGATAGATATAAACCGACTGAAATAAATAGATGTATACTCGTGATATCAAACGGTGATTGGTCTGCCTGTCTGTATTCCAGATAGTAGATTATATGATTGTATTATAGATGAGGTGTAGAATTCCAACCACAGCAGTTTACCCAGATTTGTTACTTCAATCGTAACCTGATAAACAATTAGGCACTTCACATAGTAAGTAATTTACAATCATTTTATTACACTAACTGATATACATGACAGTTTTGCATTGAAGTCACCGTAATCAAGATTTCTTGGTTCATAGCTTTTAATCTTTAAAAAAGTGACACTTATAGACGTGCATCTATTGCACTCACATTTTACTATAGTAATAAGTGTTTTTTTGCAATGACTTTCTATAGTAAAAGGATTTTTAAAAAACACTGACATTGCACCCGCCTGTTGGCCGTAGTGGCGACCAGTGATGTTTAAGGAGGGAACCCAGTTGGCTGAGCAGTCCATGACATGCAAAACTCTACTTGGGCTCTTACCTAGGCTAGACGGGCGGCTGGAGAGGACCCCCTCCGATCAATGGTCTGGCCATATCAAGCCCTAGCACCAATATGACTGTCCCAACCCTATTGCCTTATGTCAAGTCCCAACCCTTTTTATGGGTGCTAGAAGCGGTGGCTGAGGGTTTTTCTACCTGGGAAATGTTAAACTCTATCTGATGGTGTGGTTCCAGTTTCTGAAGGTCTGGGGAATTTGAAGCACCCCTTCATCACTATTGCTCCCTGGTCTATTCTGACACAGAGTGGTAGCAGTTGTTAGGGTCGCATCTATGGGTTAAATAGTAATACGTGTCAATAAAAGAGACCGAGTATCCATTAAGAATGGATTCATTTCAAAACTTTGTCGGCATTAAATGACCCACCGAAGTTGATATGCCGTAAACCCCCCAAACCCCCCTGATATTGCACCTTTGAATGAATACGGAGAGGGGTAATCCCATCCCCGAAGGTTTTTTTGTCCCAGCTGTAACACTGAACTGTATCTAATGCCAGTTCAGGAGCTCTCTGGAGTGTGGAGTCATTCCATCATCGTCATTACTCCCATCTCCACTCTGACCTGGATTTTTAGTCTCTGTTAGAGTTTCATCTATGGGTCAATAGATATGTTTGAAATTATTTATACTGGATAAGTATACGTTAAAGCTTAACTGTATGCTAACATAGAATTATTATCAAATAGAATTATATATATATATATATATATATATATACATATATATATATATATATATATATATATATATATATATATATATATATTTATCATGTCCGAATGCAGCTTCAACGTTTACATTGGCAGTGATGCTTATAAGTTTTTGATTTAGTGCGTCCTGGGATGCACATATTTGCTTTGAATGAGTCCCAAGGAAGATTTATGGGTCCCAAATAAAGCCTTGTAACCTCTCCTGTGTAATTCGTTTCTAAGAAACTATTGAAATGTATATACAGTTAGCTTGAAATGGTGGGGGAAAAAACGAAAAACATTGGGACGCATGGATACGATTTTACTGCGTTCTTTTAGATTTTTGTGCGTCAGGGACACAGGATGCGTATCTATTAGCATCTCTGCATTGGAGTAATATAAGTAATTTGTCCTAGAGTGCCCAATAAGTAATTTGTCCAAGAGTGCCCGATACTTCATAGGAAGTAGAGATATAATAATAATTTTGGAAATGTACACTCTGTGTGTGTTCTAAAATAAATCTAAACAACCTGTAACATAGATGGATATTTAAATCACATATATTTCGAATGACATAAAAACAGATACAATATCATAATAGACGAAAGGTAGTGTAGCGCTATTATCTGCTTTGAAAAACCGTCCATCATTTTTTCAAGGAATAGACATTATTTTTTGTTAAATTCATTTCCTACTTGATCCTAATCAGAAACAAAAGTCAATAGTCCAACATTGTTCTAAATGTTCGGGAGTCATGATCGAAATAAGTCAAAACAGAAATAAGTATAAATACACATGTGGTTCTTCTGTTCATCCAATACATTAATGTTTTCTTATCAAGTAAATCAACCTTGCAATTCTGACTAATGTACTAAGGTGACATGATTAAAGTCGAACAGACCCAATAACCGCACCATTCAACCATATATATATATATATATATATATATATATATATATATATATATGTATATATATATATATGTCGGATCTTATATATGAGTCGGATCTTAGCCCTGAACAGCATTAAGCTAAACTTTTAGTAGGTTTATCTGACTCATTAGATTTATCTTTATTATTTGCTCTACTTAGGTATTGAGCACTCTTTACTTATTAGCTTTAGTTTCCTTGCGGTTTGTATGAACATATATATCTTATATATATATATATATACACATATAAATTGTTTTTTTCTTTAGGCTAAGTATTGTACCAATAGATTATTTTGGTTGGTACGATTATCTTGTTTTTTTCTTTTTTTCCAAAAATTTTTTCTTCTCGGGTGATGATTGGTAGTATATTTTTACAATCAAACTATTTGCTGTTTTTTTTCTCACCGCGAGGATTTATCAAAAAGTTTGGTATATTAAATTTAGCTCTAGTTTTCACTATTGAGCACTTTCTAAAAAATTTTTCTCCCCGGGTGATGATTGGTAGTATATTTTTACAATCAAACTATTTACTGTTTTTTTTTTCTCACCGCGAGGATGTACCAACAAGTTTGGTATATAAAATTTAGCTCTAATTTTCACTATTGAGCACTTTCTAAGCTCATTTGTAATGGAGCAAAGAAACAAATTATTCGTACAGAAATATCCCGATACCGGATAATCATAAATATAAATGAGCTTTACTGAGAAAAATTGAAACTTTCATCTCAAATATGAGATGGAAAGCTTATTTTTTCCTTAATTCTACACAAAACAACCAAAAAAATCGTGAGTTTTATGGTTTTAGAACCAATAAACACCCTCCCCAAATTAAAGAATTAAGTAAATTTGAATTAGAATTTATAGAGTCGGATCTTAGCCCTGAAGAGCATTAAGCGAAACTTTTAGTAGGTTTATTTGTCTCATTAGATTTATCTTTATTATATATATATATATATATATATATATGTGTGTGTGTGTATGTGTGTGTGTGTGTGTGTGTGTGTGTGTGTGTGTCTGTATGTCTGTGTGTCTGTCTGTCTGTCTGAGTGTGTATATGTGTGTGTGTGTGTGTGTGTGTGTGTAGATATAGATATAGATATACACGGAGGCACGTGGTGTAATGGTTAATATCGTAGAAAATGGACTCGTCGTCCCAAATTCAAATCCTGGACGAGGCTGTTGCATTTCACATAGCGCTAATACTCTTGTGTAAAGTATGCGTCTAACTACTCTCCCTCCAGCTATGGATAAATAGTAGGATAGACTGGGTCTTTTAACCGTGACTAGGTAACCAGTCTAGGAGAAGGAAAACTCTGAATTCAAATCTGTTAAATCTCGCTTAAAATATTGACCATCTCTCGCATTCTACTCTTGCGGAGGGGTTCGTAATTAAATGAATAAATGAATACACACCACACACACACACACACACACACAACAAAATCGACGGGCCGGCTTAAAGTCGGTATCAGCCAGATACTTTTCAATAGCGCTAGACCAAGGAGATTGTTTTGGGGTCTGAGGTCTACCATAAGCTCCTCACTTTACCGCACAGATATCTGTGCTACTAATACGTTGAGTTGGCGAGGGCCGGTATCGAATACAGAACCTTGTGGTTCTAGTCGAACGCTCTACCGACTGAGCTAACCATCCACTTATAGTCCGATGTGCACCTAGAATTTGTAAACAGTTTTAAGCCTGGATTATTATTTAAAAAACTTTGGTGGAAGTTTCCGTGCTGTTGTGGCAAACGTGCTGGACTGTGATATCGTTGTAAACGAGTTCGAACTTCAGTTGCGCTACTATGTTTACTTTCGGACTAATTCACTTCTCCAAGATTTAAAAAGTGCAAATGTTGTTCTTCTACAAGGATGACTTTGGTATTAAATTACTGTTGCAAGATGGGTATATTCCTGACTTTTGTGAGCTAGGACTACTAATGGAAGGAGGAGGAAGAAATGATGAAGGTTTAAAAAAGGATAGACGATGGTTTGACCGTAGCGTGACCCCGAACGAAGAATTGAGTGGCAAGCGGAAGTCGGGGGTTGACCGGAAGTCACGTGGTGACGTGGGGAAAAAAAGAAAGGGTTCTTTGCCGGCGGCGGTGGTATGGTACGGACCTCATTAATGTTATGATTTTTATCGGAGTTTTAGTACTACGGTACATGTATCGTTTTAGTGCCGTGAATATTACAACGTAACATTACCCACAAAGGTTGATATGTTATTAAAAAAAAAACAAAAACAAAAAAAAAAAACGGAAACAAGTTAAACTAAAAAATATTTTCATTTTACAATGTATATTAAATCAATGCGAGAAAAAAACCATTGATTTAAATTAAACTAGTTTTGGAGAAACCTATTTAATCATGCAAAACTAATGTAAAACGGACAAATTATTGAAGTACACCATTTGGCAACATAAGTTATTGATCGATAAAGACTACTTCAGAAGATGACGTGTTAATATCTTCACCACATAGGCATTATAGATTTTACAAATATTCAAATTTATTGACTATATAGTATGTCAGCAATTATTTCCAAAAAAAAATTATATATATATATATATATATATATATATATATATATATATATATATATATATAATAAAATAGATATATAAAGGTTTTACATATCTATTTATTTGATGACAAAGGAACAGTCACAACCATTTTGGTTTCATGCGTAAGCAATTTTCAGGTGAAAATAATACTGCGTCTGGCACACCGTTCCAGTAAAAACTGAAACAGTGACAATCCCACACACACACACTATATATATATATATATATATATATATATATATATATATATATATTATCCGTTACTATACAAGCCCTGTCGGCTGGGACTGAAGAGCACACTGACTGCTCTTCTGCAGAGGGGTAAAATCCCCCCAATTGTGCCACTTTGTGACCGTGAGGCCCAAGGACAGAATCTTGGTGCTTGAACAGTCCATGACATGCAACACTCCCCTTTGGCCCTTACTTACGCCAGATGGGCGGTCGGAGAGGCTCCCTCCGATCAATCGGCTTGTGACGCCAAGTCTTAGATTTTACCGACCCTATCGCCCTTATGGCACACCCTTACCTTTTTTATCATATATGTGCTAGAAGGTGGTGGCTGAGGGCTTTGTATCCTTGATATAACATTAATATCATTACTCACAATTACATTCTGACTCGGAGTATTAGTACCTGCTAGGGCACCATTTATGGGGGGAAATAGAAAAATGTGTTTAAAAATATGTGTTTAAAAAAATTGAGTTAAAAAAAATTCGAATAACAATCAAACATGAAAAGAACAAGTTGTCTTCGGCATAAAATAACCCAACAAGGGTTGTCATGACATAAAATTCATAAGAAAAATACACAACCCCCCGCCAAAAAAAAAAACAACAAAAAACAAAACAAAAAACAACCAATCCGTCACTGCAAAAAAATTGCTTGATAAACTGCGATGAATTACCAAAATGCAAGACTTGGGGATTTAAGATCTGGTAAGCGGCTGTGGTAACTAGGGACCCTCGCTAAGGAAAGGACAGAGTAGCTTCCAATGTGCAAGTACTAAATGCTGCTGCATATTGTTCCAAACAACTTATGGCAGAATACAGTAAACCATCCGATATATATAATAGTTTATCTTGTTATACATATATTATTTATTCTACAACCTCCTGTCTGATGATTGTGTTTTAGCCCCACAAGACGCTATCAGTTGCAGAAACCAAAAGGATAGTAAGATCAAATATATTAGTGTACATCCTGCTCTGCTTGCCGGCATTCGAGTAATGTTTTAATAATTTTTTCAACGTTTTGAAAGCAACCTTTTAGCCATGTAATCCAGGCTTAGAATGCACTAACTGTTTTCCCTGCTAAGTGTTAAGCCTCCTCCCAAGAAAGAGGTGTCCTGGGTATGGCACTAAATTGCATCTTTGGTGAGGCTCCAGGTCTGGAGCTTTGTAGAGTATATCTTCATTACGAATACTTTGAGGTCCATTTTGACTCAGAGTGATAGTAACTAATAAGGTATTATCTATTGGTCAAATAGATCTATTAGCAAATTATTCGTACTAGCAACAGAAAACCCCCCCGGGCGTCGTAAAAATTAATTTTTGAAAAACATTGCCCGAGAGGGTGGGAGTTAAAAATTCAATGTCAGAGGGTTTGTATCATAAGTAAGACAAATCCTCATATTTATTAAAGGAGAAAAACAAACAAACAAAAAACAAAACAAAAACAATTTGAAATGAAAACTGAGCCCGTCCCTCTCAAATAAAATGTTGCATGCATGTAATAATCAAAAAATTATTTTGAATATTTTCCACATCAATTTTCCACAAAATCGTAGGTATTTATTTATTTATAAACTTTTTAGTTAACTTCTAGTTACTGTAAAAAAAAAGGACGAGAGTAAAAAACAATTTTTAAAATTGCTCACTCAAAATTTGGGTGTATATAGCATAAGAATATTGTGACGTAAGCTGTGACGTAGAGCGATGACGTAGTTTTGTTACAGACAGAAATACAGACAATCTCCACTATTAATAGATTAGATAGGATTACTTGATATCATATAAACGTCAGCAAAATCTTTTTAAAAAATAGGAAAATGTTAGTATGAACATACAATGTACACAGTTCCTTAACCACTAGACATAAAATAACCACAGATGGATTTACATACTGTTAAAATAAACATTCTATTTAATCCATCATTTTTTTCTTATATATATATATATATATATATATATATATATATATATATATATATATATTGCTATTTCTACATAGGTGTGGGTACCTCGTTGTATGCACCATTACAGTTGACAAAGGCCGATGGTGTGGTTTTCCAAATAAAGTAAACTCTTTTCTTTTTTCATTCAAAGAGATTGTTTGTTTTTCTATTTGTATCACCTATTCAACTTTGGCTATTTATAAATTATTACTCCTTATACAATACAACAGAATCTAAGTCAACATTATTTTCCCATACAGTATTAGCATGTAGTCTATTAATAAAAAACGACAACTATGAATTAATCTCTCTCTCTCTCTCTCTCTCTCTCTCTCTCTCTCTCTCTCTCTTATATATATATATATATATATATATATATATATATATATATATATGTGTGTGTGTGTGTGTGTGTGTGTGTGTATGTTTTATATTTTTATAGTAACATCCTTAAACCAAGATCGGTCCGAAGATAACATTTTTGTATTTCATCCTTAAAGATTAGGATGGTCAATTTTTTAACCAGGGGATGTTGCAAGATTATAACGGTCGTACAATTAAGGAACACGTGTATCGATATAATAATAATAATAGTGATAATAATAATAATAATCATTATCATTATTATCATTATCATCATTATCATTGACATATGGTGTTTTTCAAACCTGCCGTAAGCCGCTGGCTCTCTGGAGGCCGAGTGACAACAAGTCCCATCATATCTCCAGGACTCTTCTGAGTATTCTAGCCAATCTTGGCAGTGCTGTAGTTTAGATAGTCTTGATTCTTCCTCTCATTTCCAATTCAACCAAATTCTTTCCTAGACCTTTGGGGACAGTTCCAAGGGCACCAATTACAATTGCTACGACCATCACCTTCATGTACAAAAGTTTTCTCAGTTCTCTGGCAAGGTCCAAGTATTTGTTTATCTTTTCGCTTTCTTTCATTTTCAGTAGGTGGTCGGCCGGAACAGCAAAATCCACGAAATGACAGATTCTCTTCTTCTTGTTAATCAATACTAGGTCCGGTCTCCTGGCCGGGATTAGGTGATCTGTCTGTATCTCAGAGAATTATATGCGTCTCATACTCCAGGAAACGGTTCAGGCTTGTGTATATACCATTTAGTTGTATGGGGAAAATTGAATTTCTTGCACAATTCCTAGTGGATCACTTTTCCCATCCTGTCGTGCCTAGTCTTGTTCTTTCCTTGTGCTCGTTTGCTGCATTCGCTTATTATATGATTGACCGTTTCGTCTGTCTCCACACATTCTGCACTTGCTATTCTGCTTCGTCTTATATATTTTTGCCTTTATATAGTTTTTTCTTATGGCAGTCTTGTGCTGCGATTATAAGAGATTCAGTTTCTCTCTTAAGGTTTTATTTTCTTATCCATGTCCACGTCTTCTGATGTGATATCTCTTGAGTTTGACGCTTAAAGTACCCATATAGCTGTTTTTCTCTCCTATTTCTGTTTTTTTAGGTTTGGATGTATTTCTGCTTATCAGTATGTTGCAATTGCATTGTCTGACTGTTGCAATTAGTCTTTCTTTACTTGTATTAGTGTAGTCAACAAGTGCTCGGATTGTCGTATTTTCGTATTTTCAATGTTTGCGTGACCCCTTCCCCCTTCTTTTCTTGCCACATATAGTCTGTCTGTGTCATCTCTCGGGTGTAATACCCTGTGTATGATCATAATTTCCTTGTCCTTGGTTCATTCTGCCGGAACTCCTATTTTGTTCATTTTAGGAATAGTCCCGAGTATCTTACGAGAGTGACAGCCCAGCTGTTTATTTCCTTGGTGAGATTTCAGCTATAGTGTTTGGGTTCTTGGAGTTTTCCTGTTCTTTTGAGGTATTCCTTTTTTAAAATTTTTCTTTCATTTCTGTTTGTTTGATAGCGTCTGCTTCCAATATTCCCAGATATTTATAATTCTCTTTTTCTCCAAGTGTCCTAATTTCTTCTCGGTTCGCTAGTTTTATTCCCTTCACCGTTTCATTTTTTCCTTTCTTCATCACGAGCATGGCAATTATTATTATTATTATCATTTACTCCTTTTGAGTTTTCACTTCAGCATTAGCTGATGGTCTTTCACTGGAGTATGAGTGACAGCAAGTCTCCTCAGGTCTTCAGGACTCTTCTGAGTATAATGGCAGATTGCAACAGTGCAGTGTTCTGAATGGTTTCAATCCTTCTCTGATTTCCAAATCTTTCCAGACCCTTTTCCAATCCTTTGGGACTGTTCCAAGTGCACCAACTACAATTGGTATCTCTTTGACTTTCATATTCCATAACTTTTTCAGTTCTCTGGCAAGGTCCAGATATTTGTCCATTTTTTCATTTTCCGTTAGCTTCACCCTATGATCTGCTGGCACCGCAAAATCCACCAGTTGACAATTTCTTTCTTTTTTGTTTATCTATTATTATTATTATTATTATTATTATTATTATTATTATTATTATTATTATTATTATTATTAAGTCCTCTGATTTTCTCATGTATTTTCTCATGTTCTTATGCCTATTTGCTTTATGTTTGTATTTTCTCTTCTAATTTTGTGTTTTATTCTTTCGTATTTATTTTTTCTTTCTTTTTGACTCACTTCTCTTGTGCGTCATTTTTACCTTCTCTTTTCCAATTTATTTTCTCAATTGTTTTTTCCTTTCTTTGTTTTTATTGTCGTTTCGCAATTTTAATTTTCCCTCAATTTTTTTAATATATATCCCCGTTCTTTATTTTCTCTTTGTTTCTCTTATTTTACAAATATTTATTCTTCTCTATCTGCTTGTCATGTCTTTCTTTAAAAATTGTATTAATTTCAAAGCATTAATCAGTTTAACTCTTTGCTTACCAGATTTTCCCCACGGCTATACCAAGTTCTTTTTTTTTTTTGTATTTTTTCCTGTATGATGAAATATTGCAAAGTTCGCTATCTATTCACCACAGAACTCATTCTATACAAATAAAAACCTATTATTATTGTAATCCGACTACTTCTGTTCATGAACTAACCATCAGTCTTTGTGCTTTGCTTGGGCTATGGCGGAGGAACCGCTGTGATTAGCTTAAAAATGGTAAAGAGTTAAAGGTCAAGCAATAAGTAACCATTCAATGGTCACCACATACAAATAAAAGTCAATTAATTCACAGGTACGTTTTTATACATAATAGTTGAGACGAGTAACTTTGAATAACACATAAAAGTGAATGTTGTGTCCAGGCCAGAAAAACAAAACTCTTTGGAAATTTGGCTCTAAAAATATTATTTTGCGCTTACAATTTTAGACTGGAGCCTATTCTGTGAGATGATCAATACTCACGTCTAATGATAAGAGAATCAGTAATATTGATCCATATTAGGAAAATAAATATTTCTTTCTTTTTATGATACTGGTTAGTTGTGTTTCATCAAAATCAAATAGTAATCACTTTAGTTAGTTTTGTATGTATCAACACAGAAATATGTATACTATCTGCTTTCCTAAAATTAGACAGAGTAATGATATTGTCTAATTTGGTAATTTATCCTTTACTAGTTCGAACTGGACCATAAACCGCGGAAGCAACCAAAAATATTTTCATGCAAAAAGTAAAGGCATACTTGATCACAATAAATTAACCTGATAGTTGAATAAATTTTACTCGGATTGCAAGTACCTCAATGATGCGGTAAGATAAGGTAGTCTCAAAACCATGGATTGCGAGGCCATACTCCAAGTTATAAAAGCAAATTATGTATCTCTCAGTCCAGTATGGATCATTAACTTTAGGATCAAAAACACTTGGAGCTGCCGAATTGTGTTAACAAAGCATTGGAAAACTTTTAACTCACCCCAGTATTTAGTGTATGTAAAAACTAATTGTCTAAGCCAGTAGTTCTCAATGTGGGATATACTCCCCCAGGAATCAATTATTCTAAGTGAGGGGCAATTAAGACTAACAAGGTTTAGTTCCAGATTTTCGATTTTTATTTTATTGAAATATTTAAGTAGAAATTCATTCTCTTTACTATTTTCTGTTTCCTTGGTCGAAGCCATTAAATGTTTTTTCAAATATAATTTTAATTCTATAATTTAAAAACATTTGGAAAATATTGTTAAAATATTTTGTGTATTATAGAAGTGTAACTCATTTATTGCACAAAATGATTTGTTTTTTGTTTAATGGTATATCAACCATTTTGGTATTTAATTCCAATGCCTTCATTGTAGAAGAAATTATTATGGTATTGTTTAATGTATAGATGGGTTTTCTACCTTATTCAGAGCACACATATATATATATGTATATATATATATATATATATATATATATATTATATATATATGTGTGTGTGTGTGTGTGTGTGTGTGTGTGTGTGTATAAAGTTAAACCTAATGAATCAGATATACCTACTAACAGTTTCGCTTAGTAGCTCATCAGGGCTAGAATCTGACTAAAAAGACTTGGAGCAATCGTACTTTTATGTAAAATCTAGTCCACCGTGGTCCAAATAAATTAGCATAAACTAAACAAACCAATAAAAAAGAAGATTTTTTTCCTTTTCATTTAATTTTCCTATTTCTATCTTAATCCTATTATACACCCTAAATTTCCCACTTGCATCATACTTCGCAAACGAATATTCTATCGCCATTGTCCCCCTCAATAATTTTGGTATATTATATATATATATATATATATATATATATATATTTGATAAGGATGAATCAACTTATCATTGCAATTCTAAATATTCATTTTGAAGAACTGTATTTTTCTAGAAAATCAGTAATCACTCCGTTGGAGGTTATCAGACCAGGGTTTCTTTTCTTCAAAGCACTTTTTTAATAAATTAAGTTTATAACTACATCTGATTAGTAGAATATATGATATTTAACAGCAACCATGCATTTTAAAATAATTGTAAGAGAGAAATAAGACTATAACGTCCCAAAATACCTAAACACAGCTTAAACAATTAACTTCCGATAGCCATCTTATCTCGGCGTGAATTATTACAAAATGTTGACATTGACTACTAAAATGATATCGTGGTCTCCTAGTTTACTATTTACTCTTGCGTGAACCTCAGATAATCTCGTATGGAACCTATGACCCCCTGTTACATAACTGATACGCATAGTCTGTCATTTAATAAGTAGTGTAGAGTAATTTTAGATAACGGTAAACAGTGAAAAATCATTTATTGTTTGACTGATAGGTGTTGACCTCAGGTTCGGCTGGAAAGGGTTCTCATTGGCTTGATCAGACAAGGCTGGGAATGTCGTGTCCGTTATTGCCATCGTCGTAATTAAATTTTGAATACAGACTTGAACTGAGTGTCATCCCTCCCATCAATCGGCTGGTCATGTCAAACCCAAGCACCTATATGATTGTCCCAACCCTATTGCCCTTATGTAAAAAACCCAACTCTTTTTTTATCATATGTGTTAGAATGCAGTGGTTGAGAGTCTTAGTGTCCTGGGTATTACGTTAACCTGCATCTCATGGTGAAGTGGCAATTCTGGAGCTCTGGGGAGTGTGGGGCAATCTTTCACCGTCATTGCTCCTAGCCTTAACCTGACCCGCTGTGGTAGTACCTGTTAGGGTCACATATATGGGTTAAATAGATGAAAAACTTATTGTTATATATGTTTTTATGTTATTATATGTTAAAAAAATTGAGTTTAAAAATTTTTCAGTAACCACTGAGAATGAATAAAAGAATGTCTTCGGCATGAAATAAACCAGCAAGGGTTGACATGCCGTAAAATTCAGCCAACCAGTCAACCAACCAACTCTTTTCTGGATAGGAAAAGGCATTTTATATTCTAATAATAAATAAAATAAAGTCGTTCTCGGTATTGTTATTGTTGTAATTAAATTTTGAATGGAGTCTTCAACTAAGTGTCATGTACTTTTAAAATTCACGATAGTCCACTGATGAAAACGTCAAAATATTTGGTGAAAAGATACGTCCTCATTTGACACATCCAAAAAGAAAATGTGTCTAAAGATATAAAGAAGAGAGAGAGAGAGAGAGAGAGAGAGAGAGAGAGAGAGAGAGAGAGAGAGAGAGAGAGAGAGAGAGAAACTAGAAGAACCGGTTTTGTGAACAAGTTGTGTGTACAACTATTCAGTTTCTGTCAAAACTCTAGTTACAAAAATATAGTGGAATTAATACAGGTGCGTAACAGCGTGACGAAAAGAGAATCAGCAAATTGAGTTCGAATATCAGCCTATTGTCGGTATCAACCGGACAAGAGAGGGAGACTATCCCCCTTTTGCTAGCGCTAGACTGGGGATATTATTTTTGCTGAAGTGAAGCGCCGCACATACCTTCAGCTCCCAGATGCTTTACCGCACACAGTGCTACTCATGCGCTGTGTTGGTGGGAATCTTAGGCAGATGCTCTAAACGACTGAGCTAAACTCGCATTTGAATACACATGAAGTTAATAAATGTTATTTCTATAAACAAATCATATAAAAAACAAGATTTGGCATTAGATAACCAACAAGGGTTGATATGCCATTAAACCAAAGAACCGAAGAACGAAATTAGGTCTGAAGTTGCCGTCTATTGTTCTAGAATGTACAAGGGTGTATCAAATGCAATTTCGTTCGGCGGGTATTATGGGGGTATCGGGGAGTCACTGACCCGTACTTTAGATTTTATTTCATTTACACAGCTGCCCATTTCCTGTAAACCAGTGGTTCACAACCTTGGATTTTTTTTTAACATTGACCCATATTTTTCTCTGGTGGAACCCTATAATCCTTCGATGTTTAAAAAATCCTGTATCTATTAATAATGGAGATTCGCTTCCGGTTTTTATCTGTAACAAAAATTACGTCACTGATTACGTCACATTAACCAAAATCGTCATAACATAGAATAGATACACTCAAAATTTGAACATGCAACATTAGACAGTCCTCATTGTTTTTTAAAACAAGTTTTAATAAATACATGACTGGTATTATATATCTATATATAGTTTGTTTTATTTTAATACACATTTAAAGTTTACATTTGAAATTGTTTTATTTTTTAATCCTTTAATGAATTTGATGATTTTTATTTTGTACTAGTATTTATAACTAAATATTATCAGCAGTTGTATCAAAAGACTAATAAAATATTTTTTTAATATTGTTGAAACTAATTTATTGCACATAAACTTTAACTACTAACTGAATTCAATGGAAAATGTATATTGACTTGTAAAATAAGTCATTGATATAATGCGCACTAAAATACTATTATGGAACCTAACTAATTATTTTGCATGTGTGGACGGAAAAAACGTAT
>CM042140.1:122822952-122832952 GCA_023376005.1 Doryteuthis pealeii
TAATAATAATATATATATATATATATATATATATATATATATATATATAATTTTACATATTTATAAAATCTTACATTTCTTTAAACTTAATAGTTATATATATAATGATACCGAAAATACTCATTTGGATTTTTACTTTGCCAGGGATTTCCCTCCTGCTTTTAATTGGACTCTCCTGTTTTCCATGGCTTTTATGATGGAATTTACGATGTTGTTGACATTTTCTTATTATTATTATTATTTCAACCATTGCGAGTTTTTCACACCAGTGTTAGCTGGTGAACTTTCACTAGAGTCTAGTCTATCTTAACAATGATGTTATCTGCATTGTCACGATTCTTCTTCTGATTTCGAATTCTTTTTTCAACATTTAGGGACCATCTAAGGGAACTAATTACAATTGGTACGACCTTTACCTTCAACAGTTTTTTGTCAGTTCTCTGGTCAAATCCAAGTATTTGTTTATCTTTTTGTGATCCGCCGGGCCGGCAGAATACACTTTTTGAAACGTTCTCTTTTTTTAAAAATCAATTCTAAGTTTGGTCTTCTAGCTAGCATAAGGGGATCTGTTTCTATCTCATAGGACTTTATGCGTTTTATTATCTAGAACGGATTCCGGTTTATGCATATATAAAATTTAGTTTCTTCCACAATTCTCAGTAGATCACATTAATATATTCTTATATTCTCGATGTACGAGTTTGCTGCATTTACTTATTACATGGTTGGTCGTTGTCTGTCTCCACACAATCTGCACTTGCTGTTCTGTTGTATCTATCTATTTTCACTTTGATATAGTTTGTTCTCATTGGCATTGTCTTATGCTGCAATTGTGTGAAATTTTCTCTCTTTAGTTTTCCTTTTCTTAATCCCGTCCAGGTTTTCTCTAGGGCAATCTCTGCAATTAGTCGCTTGAAGTATCCATTATTATTATTATTATTATTATTATTATTATTGCTCTTCTTGTTAAATATGAACCTGAAATAACAAAAAACAAAAGAACAGTGTATGTGTTTGTGCTTTTGTGTGGTTGGGTGGGTTAAGTTTTACGCTCAGTTTGAAATGATCAAAACAAAGGCAACTGCTTGGTGGGTTGTAGTTAACAAGCTAGTCATACAGAATATCATTTCTATCGTGAGATTAATTTGCTCTATTTAGCTACGTAAAATATATACTCTTTCTTGCGATTCTCTCTATCGCCCAGTTCATATATTCTACTAGCAGGATATATGGATATACCACAGTATCATAATCTAATTATTACAACGTTTGATATGTTTACTTAAGAGCTATTGATAATAGTTCAATATGTAAAAAGTATAATAATCTTGATTTAACTCTCTTTTTTCTTTCTTTCCTTCTTTTCATTATGTTCACTTGAAACAGATTAGCGTTATCATCCCCCTCTATCTTTCTCCTCCTGTTTCTGATATTTTTTCAGTGTAGCGTGTCCTTTTCTTCCCTCTCTTTATAATAAAACCAAAAAGGTTAATTATTTAGCTGAGTTGACGACACTCATAAGAAATAAGAATTCTGTGGATAAGCAGCAGCAGATACTCAGGATTTACATTTTTGCATTTCATCTTGGACGGTCTGATTTTTAAACAAGAATGTTGCAAGACGATAACGCTCGGAAAATTAAAGAGCAAGTGCATTATTATTATTATTATTATTATTATTATTATTATTATTATTATTATTATTATTATAAATAAATACTTATGCCTAAGCTGAAATAATTGTTAATATATAATCCTGGGATTAGTCAAAAGCAATGATATATTTTGGATATACTCTTCTTTTAATCTAGTAAATCCAAATCCACTATTGCTTCAAATTGTGCAATTGATTGCTTTAAAAACACCCACCCTTATCCGTAATTGAACCAAACATCTTCTGCTACCAACATCATCAGTAGACAAAGTTTTGTAATGGCGCTGAGAAGATTAATTTTAATTTAATAATAAAATGTTTTCGTCTGTCTGTCTGTCTGTCTGTATATCGTTTATGATAGAAAGCTCGTACAACATTATTTTTTCCTATGTACGTTTATTGAAATGTTTTACCAGCGATGGTACATTTCATATAGACATTTTCCAATCTTTAAATCGATTACAGACGCTCTTGAACAAACAAAGATTCTGGTTTTATCTGGCTGTTTTCTTCTTACCGGGGAAGGTGTCTGGGAATGGTAAAAATCGTTGTCTTTTCTTTCTAATTTCTGTAATTCCTGTCTCTTTCTTTTACGTTAAATATTACGGTTTAAAAAGAAATAAGACTGGATTTTTTTTCAGGTAAGCAACCTTATTGAAAATCAGCTGATACTTTTTTTTTAAAATCTTGAATACATGTAGAAAAATTTTCCTATTGACCTCTCAGAATTCACATCCAGGTGAGTAATCATGAAAATGGAACACAAGTTAAATTCTGTAGGAACTGAATGAGCGACTGAAATATTTAACAAGTTAACACATTCATTTATATTCCAGGTTTAGGAGGCACCAGGCACATTTGGATGGGCAGTGGATGAACATCGTTATGTTTGATCTTAAAGGCATATAAACCATTTCAGTGTTATTTTAGGCGTAGAGGTTAGGGAATTGCATTCACTGTACGTTCATATTTATATTCCGTGTGTAGTTGTTTGTGTAGTTACTTATAAAAGGTTCTCTTTCACATGGACTGTTTGAATACGATTCTATGATAATAATTATAATCATATCTATTTAACCCATAGCACCCTAACAAGTACTACCAGTCCGACTTAGAGTGGACTTGGGAATATTGACAATGAAAGAGTACTGCCACTTCCCAGATCTCTAGAACTAGAGCCTCACCACTAGATGAGGTTTAGTGTCAGACCCAGGACATTTTTTTTAGTTCTCTGCAGGCAGTCAGCGTATTCTGAGTTCCACTGACCAGGAGGTGAAATAGATGAGGCTGAATTCCAGTTTATTTTTGGTGAAGCTTGTCATCAATATTTCTTTATTTTTTCACACAGTCCTATTGAATACTAATTTATTTTAAAAAAAGAACTATTTGACCCATAATAAGTACTACAACCCCGGATAAGAGTTGACCTGAGAGTAATGTCATTAAATGGTTCCTTTTCATTCCCCAGACCTTCAGAACTGGAGCCTCACTATCAGATGCAGTTTAGTGCCATACTCAAGACACGAAAACCGTTCTGGTTTATCGGTCACTTCACGAAAAAAGTATTTTCATCAGAATTATCGACGTTTTACGATGAGAATGTTTGAATATTGATCAGCTGATTTTCAGTCAGGGTTGTCTATCTGAAAAATACAAAAAAATTATTACCTTCTAGACACACTCTGTGAATGCATTTTTAACCCAAAAGAACATTCCTGTGGTGCTTGGTGCTGAAGGCAATGTTAGTTTAAACTCCCAACATTGTTTTCAAGAATAAAGACAAATTCTTGATCAGTGTGTGTCAGTTTGCGTCCAAATAGGGACACTGTTTTGTATTGTTTTGTTTTTTTTTTTAGGGTTTATTTTTCAGGTAAGCGACCCTGATTGAAGACTAGCTGATCAATAACCAATTATTCTCTCATATAAGTAGTGAACAGGCGTGTTCCTACTTATTTTAATGAACTGTTAATAACTGTCAAAACAGGTTGATTAAACGCAATTGGATTGGAGGCTAAAAGTTTATGAAATTACACATGAAATTAGTGATATTTTTTTATCATTTTATCCTCTACAAGTTAATTAGCAAAGTTCTGGTATTTTTCCTGCTTTTCAATTTCTTTCAAGTTCACCTGACGTGCTGGAACGATAACATGTCTTTCCTTTCGTAAAATATGTTTACGAGATTCGATTCACCGAATTTAGGCGAGAATTGCCCCAGATTTGGTAATCACTTTGAAATTCAACGATCCAATGAATTTGTCTTTTTATCTGCTGTCAAGCAACTACTGGCTTGTGTTTGCTTATTAATTATCATGAATTTCATCGTATTGAGAGTAGCAAGGTTAATGGTAATAAAGAAAGTTATTTACTGAGACGAGTTAAGTTTAAGGCTAAAAGTATAAGACACACTGTGGGAATCGAACTCAATTATCTGAAAAAATAATTTGAGAGACTATCTTGATGTCCATTAAACCACAATGCAAATTAGTAGTTTGTTCGCTACGAGTAGATGTGTCGTTATGTAAATTTCATCGTATCGAGAGTAGCACTGAGACGAGTTAAGTTGAAGGCTACACAGTGGGAATCGAACTCAGTTATCTTGATGTCCATTACACCACAATGCAAATTAGTTGTCGGTAGTTACCCAACCTGTTCGCTACGAGTAGGATGTGACACAGGGTCGTATCTTCTGACAGGCAACCTCTGGCTTGAGTATGCTTATCAATTATCGTGAATTTCATCGTATTGAGAGTAGAAAGGTTAGTTGTAATAAAGGAAGTAATTTACCGAGAGTTAAGTTTAGGTTCAAGGCTACAAGTATTCTGTTGGAATCCAACTCGTTTATCAGTAATAATAATTTGATGTTCATTACACCACAAGGCAAACTTAGTTGTTGGTAGTTACCCAACCCAACGGGTAGGGTGACACAAGGTCGTTAGTATCTTCTGTCAGACAACTTCTGGCTTGGGTATGCTTATTAAATATCATGAATTTCATCGTATTGAGGTAGCAAGGTTAGTGTTAATAAAGGATGTAATTTACTGAGAGGAGTTTAGTTAAGATTGATAGGTATTCATTTAAAAAAAGAATTAAACTCAATTATTTTTAAACAAAAACCTTTAAACTTATCCTTTTCTATTTAATCCATAGATATGACCCTAACACGTACTACCACTCAGGGTAAAAGTGGACCTGGGAGTAATAGCAAAGTAAGAGCTCCAGTATTGGAATTTCACCATTATGCAGTTTAACGTTATACGCAGGATCCTCAGCCACCCAATTCTAGCACATATAATAAAAAGGATTGGGGATTACCATAAAGGCTATAGGGTTGGGACTTATATATATTTACCAACCCCTCCGCACGAGCAGGATGTGACACAAGGTCAATTTCTTAAACGGAGTTCAACAGGTTTGAATTCAGAGATTTCCTTCTCCTAGACTGGTTGCCTAACCAAGGTTAAAGAGCCCAATCTGCCCTACTATTTACCCATAGCTGGAGGGAGAGTAGAATTCATACCTTTCCCAAGGGTATTAGCGCTAAGTGAAATGCAATTACTACGTCCAGGATTTGAACTCGGGTGACGAGTCCATTTTCTATGACTTTAACCATTACACAACGCTTGGGACTTATAGGTGATAATGCTTAGCGTGACCAGCCGATTGATTGATGGGGGCATCTCCGATGACAGTCTAGCGTAAGTAAGTGACAAAGTGGAGTGTTGCATATGATGAATTGCTCATCCACCTGGATTCCATCCTTAAGCATCACGGGTCGCCACCCCCGGCCAAAAGGTGGCCACATTAGGGGAAACAAACTAGTTATACTTAAATTTATATCTTCATTTTAAATTACAAGAGACCAAACTCTAGATTTTAAAGATTGTACTGGAATCTAAAAGATCTAAATTTAAGTTTTTTTTTCGTGTCTTAAAATAGCAGATAAAACTATTTTTCCCAGAATAACTGTGGATTGCTGTATAGTCAACAGTAACATTAGACCTTAATTTTCTTTGTGTTTTTTTCCCATTTCTTCGCATTCCCAGTCGTTTTGTCGATCGATATTTTCACTACGAAACAGTGGACAAGAAACAGACAGAAATTAAACTGACCCTCTGAGGTCAGATGTCTTCCGACCTTTGGTACTCTGTCCTATATTACAGAGCAGCCAGCAGTTTGTCAACGGGCCGGTGACTTCCCACCCATTCCAAACTTGATTCACTACCAGTCTCACCTGAACCACCTAAACAATTGAAATATTGTCAAACTATTTTGGTCAGTTGAATAGTTAGGAACAGGAATAAGATTGCTTATTGTTCTATTTTGTTAACACCTACGCACGTTGCATTGCAAGAGGGAATATAAACAAACACCCACACCCACAAACAGATAGATAGATAGATAGACCTGAGCTAGAATGGCGTATACACAGAGTCAACAGTGCTTGGTGTCTGTCAGATTTGGTCTCATGATCGCATATGTGAGAAACTTACATCATCACACTGTAGCACTGACGCTGTATCTACGCCATACCAACTTAGAATACTGTTGTGTCCTTAAAAGGGATACAATCAGACAAGGTTGTAGTCGAGTGGAAGGACAGTCATCACGTTCGTAGATTTAAGATAGAGGGTTTTTATTGCAGAGAGATACAATAAGACAGACAAGCAATAGTGAGACATGCTACTAATCCTCGAAACCAGCTCAGCATAATGCTGTGCTCACTATATATATGGTTAGACCACATGGGTGAGAGAGAATGTGTAATATTCCATTACAACAAATACATATATTCTATCAACAATACTGGGCACCCTTTCCTTATAAATAGCGCATTCATATTATATATATATATATATATATATATATATATATATATATATATTATATATTTATTATTTTATCTAACTTTATTAAGGTCCTTTTTATTCTGTGTAGCTGTAATACCTAGCTGAAGACTATTACCTATGAAAGAATTTATTATCAAACACAAAAACTGAAACGGTCAATTAGAAATAATTTTAAAAGTTTGAAATTAACGATAAGATATGACAGTCATTTAAATAAAAGAAAAAAGGAAGAGTTTTCATTAAAAGCAAATTGGCAATTGATTGTACAATTTGAATAGGAATAAATCAAAGGGGGTTACAATGAAATGAAAGGTGTTTGAGAAAGTGAAAATAATAAAAGTGTAAGGAAGGAATATAGAAAGTAAATTAATAAAGAAAAAGAATGGCACGAAAGTTTTAAAACCGAGAAAAATAAAAGGTTGGAAAGAAGGAATGCGTACATGAACAATGTGGAAGACTGAAAGAACAATGTGATAAAATGAAACTATCAAAGCGTAAAAGAAAATAAGTCGAAGAAAAAAGAAGGGGTATATATATAAACCAGTCAGGGAACGAAATAAATAAATAAATAAAGAAAGAAAGAAAAATGTGACAAGAAGAGAAAGATGACGCTAAAAGATGAAATCAAAAGAAAGAAAGAAAGAAAGAAAGAAAAATGAAAAAGAAAGAAAGGAAATGTGACAATGAGCGCCCCATAACGAAGAAAGATGGTATCAAAGGAAAGAACGAAAGAAAGAAAGAAAGAAAGAAAGAAAGAAAGGAAGCAAGGAAGGAAGGCAAAATAAATAAACAAAAATCTGACAAGAAGATAAAGATGACGATAAAGGATGGTATCAAAATAAATAAATAAATAAAAACAGAAAGAAAGAAAGAGCAAAAGATGACGAAGAAAGATGATATGAAAGGAAAGAAAGAAAGAAAGAAAGAAAGGAGAAAGAAAAGAAAAAAAAAAAGGAAAGAACAAAAATGTCACAAGGAGAGAAAGATGACGAAGAAAAATGGTAGCAAAAGAAAGAAAGAACGAACGAAGAAAGAAAAAAAGAAAAATATAGAAAAATAGAAAGAAATAATAAAAGAGAACAGGAAAAAAAGCAAATTATAAGAAATAAAGGAAAAAAAAAAAGAAAAAAATGGAGAAGAAATAAAGCAAAAAAGGAAAATAGAAAGATAATTTGTAAAGAAAGAAATAAAGAAAAAAGAAATGTAAAAGGAAAAAAAAAAAAAAAAAAAAAGAAAAAAAGAAAAGAAAATCAACAAAATTAAGAACAAAGAAAAATTTATGAATTTAAAAAAAAACGAAAATAAGAAAAGGAACAGCGGGAACTGTGAAAGAAAACAAGAAAGAAAGAAAGAAGAAAGAAAGAAAGAAAGAATAAATGAATGATGAACATTGATAGAACCAAAGTAAAATTAACAAAACTGGAAATGAACAACTAGAAAAACAATCGGTAAACAAAACAGAGAAACAAACCAAGAGGAAATGAATAAAGAAGAAAAAAAAAACGTAAAGATGGCCGATATTTGGTCAAATATCCAAACGGTGGTTGATGTTAGAGTAATCGGTTGACGAAAAGAGGAAACGGATAGAAATAAAGAAGGGTAAAGTGTATGAGATGTTATTAGGTAGACGGGGACTGACCTGACACATACCTTTTTGATGTGCAAACCGTACAATCAGCTTAACGATGAGCGGATACCACTACTAAAATTGTCACAGCAGCACCCACAACAATAACACAAAAAATAATTTGAGACATTCTAAACTCAGACCATCACTTTGATAACTCATAAAATTGCTATTAACTCTTTGCCTGCAGAATTTCTCCTACGTCTCTACCAAATTGTCTTGGTGTTTTTTACCTGTACTAGAAAAAATTGCGCACTCCGGGCATAAGTAGTTAAGTTTTAATATAATTAAATATTATATTGAATTTGAAAGGATTAATGAAATTAAATAAAATAATACGGATTACACTTATTTTACCTTAATCTCATTATTTTCAATATAAAATTATATACAGGATTGCTTTTAATACGTTTGAGGATAAAACAATAATATTAAAGATCAATAACATCAAATAATTATTTATTAAAAACGGTTTCATCAAAACCGGTATGCAAATTATTCACACCATATTCCATGTAAACATCTATTTCTTAATGATATATAGTACACATCGCATTTTAAACACATTAATAACACGGGTCTTTCGGGGCCTGTGTCTATTAATGAAATTAACGGCGTGATCCCAGGGGGGCCATTAAAGGAACAGGGCTGGGTTTATTGCCCAGCACCTGAGGCGCTTCCTTGAGGGGTAATGCCGACGGGATCCACGCATTTTTGCACCCGCCACCCATGAGCTTCGGTTCGTTGGTGGTCCCTTATTAATAGAGCCTTGTCCCTAACCCGTATACGTGGGGTACGTGGTAAATACAAATAACACGGGCTTTCGGGGCCTGTGGTTGTTAATGTAAATTAATAGCGTTGATCCCAGGGGGCTACCCCCTCTGGAAATACCTGCCCCCTTGATTTAAAGAGACAGGGTTGGGTTTATTGCCCAGTGCCCGAGGCGCCCCCTTGATGGTGAATGCCGACGGGATCAACGCATTTGAAGCAAGGACGAACTCATAAGTGACGTCCTCCTGTGGAAGCCAGCACATGGGTACGCCAGTGAGGGCCGTCCAGTAAAGACGTACAATGACCAACTCTGTACGGATACTGGATGCTGCACAGAGGACCTCTCGAGAACAATGAGTGATAGGGACAGTCAGAGAGAGGTTGTCATGGATATCTGTGCTAATAGTGCGACATGATGATGATGATGAAGGGTGCAGAAATGAATATCCTTTGCATCAATTCCCCAGTGAAGTTTAAATACAGAGGGTACCAATCAATTGAAATCGAAAAGCTGCTGTGTCTATTGTCAGCCTTGACAGATTGAGACGACCAATGTGAGGGTGCAATGCGCTGTTCGTGTGGCAATTGTTGCGGAGCGACTTAATTATTAATAACTGGTTATTGCTGTCTGGGTCGATTAATGAATAAGGTGAAAGTTGTCAGCGATTCGGTTGGTGGCTGTACGATTTAAGTTGAGAGTGGACATCGATGGGTGTATTTTTACCAGTCACTGCCTAATTATTAAATGAAGAAATGAATGGCCATGTTCAAAACTTTATACTTTATAGGTGTGTTTCCATATCACATGTTTCGTTTCTGTAAAAGAAAAAAATCGGTCAGTAAAAAAATAACATCTTTATCAGACATCATCATCATCATCACATCATCAGATCGCGCTGGCAGTACGAATACCCACGACTCTAACTCTCTCTCTCTCTCTCTCTCTCTCTCTCTCTCTATCACCCAGATTGCCAATAAACTTAAGAACCAACAGATCAACAGACTCAACCGAAAACTATCCCAGCTTATAATACTCCCATGTGCTACTTTCTTTACTCAAATCTCTCTCCAAGAAATAGCTACTCTATCAGGTAGTTCT
>CM042140.1:122837952-122867952 GCA_023376005.1 Doryteuthis pealeii
TCCTAGGCATTGGGTTAAACTGCATCTAGTGCTAAGGTTCCAATTCCTGTGGGGAATGTGGAGTACACTTTCATCGCCATTACTCCCAGGTCCACTCTGAACCGGAGTGATAGTATCGGTTATCTATTATTAAATTTATAAAAAAACGCGTCTTTAAAAATGTATTTAAAAATTGAGTTTAAAAAAGAAAACGAGAAAAAAATGAAACAAAACGTCTTCGTTAACATAACACAAGGATTGGCATCCAGCCAACCAACTTATCTAACTTCCAATTGATACATGCCCATGAATATGGGACACCCAGTAAGGAACTAACTCACAAGCCAGTAATTGCTATGCATTATTAGCTTGCTGATAAAACCATCCGAGTAAGACGTAAAAGACACACAGGACACTGCTGGAGAAGCAAGAGCGAACTCACAAGTACTCCTGTGGAAGCCAGCACATGGGCACGCGAGTGTGAGCCGTCCAGCAAAGACATACATTGACCAGTTCTGCGCGGACACTGGATGCTGCGCAGAGGACCTCCCGAGAACAAAGAGTCACAGGGACAGTTGGAGAGAGATAGTCATGGATATCCGTGCTAATAGCGTGACATGATGATGATGATGATTAGCAGGCTAACTATTATATCACCTCGAAGTGTTCTTTGCTGTGTTCGTATATAAATAACCATTAGATTAGATTTGATTGATTTTAATGACATGTCAACCCGTCTCGGGTTACCTTATGTCTAGGGGTTAAGGAATTGCACCCATATTCGTTCCTATTTACATTTTTTATATATTTATTCTTCAGATTTTTTTTCTTTTTTGCACACGTTCCTATTGAATACGATTAATTTTGTCAAATCTATTTGATAGGAATGCTTAATATCATATTAAAAAATATATCATGATAGCATGCAAACAAAAAACTCTAAAAAAAAACTACACAAAAATCACAAACACTTTATTACCATTACTCCCAAGTCCACTCTGACCCGGAGAGATAGTTCCTATTAGGGTCACAACTATAGGTCAAATAGGTTTAAAGATTTTCAGTATTAGAAAAGAATACATGGAATCGTACATCTGTGTGCAAATTGTATGAGACAGCTTTGGTTTGTTTTTGTTTTCGTCTCTTTTTAATGGCATATAAACCTTCATGAGTTATTTAATGCCAAAGCAGTAGTGTTACTTGATATCATATAACCGTATGCAAAAAAAAAAAAAAAAAAAAACTTAAGCAACGACTACGCAAAAATGTAAATGTACACAAATCCCTAACTTTTAATTATAAAAAAAACCCAGATGTTAAAATCAATCAAGCAAGCAATTAACCAAATCGTTAAGCCTAGTAAATGAAACGTGATTAAATTGCTTTCGGCTATTTTTCTTTTAAACAAGAAACTCCACCCCTACAAACAATAAACGAATTGTATCGGCTTAGGTCCCTCAAAACTCTCATCTAAAATCAGCGAATTTTCGTATCTGTTGTTTCAACTCTTTGCCTACTTAAAGCCACTCACAGCGGCACTCCCGCCACTGCAATCATATCGCAAGCAAAGTACAAAACTGATGGTTAGTTCATTATAATTAAGCAGAAGAATTCAAATTACGATAATAGTAGGGCTTTCTTTGAATAGAATCAATTCTGGGATGAAAAGGTAAAAAAATACCCAGACATTTTGGTACAGCCATGCAGGAAATTTGCTAGGCAAAGAGTTAATTGCATTGCTTTTAATATAATTCTCAGAAAATGTGTTGGGAATATCATATTTTTCTTTGTATTTACTTATGTATTACTTCTTATGTCCTTTATAGGACATTAGATTTAGTGCATGAAATGTATATGCAAATTATCAACTATAATGGGACAGAAGTAATGATATTTTACTTTCTTTTTTATTTCCCAATGTTCAATAAAACTTTCCTTTCATTTTTTGTTATTTTTATTATATTTTCAATTTCCTTTATCTATCTCTGTTATTTTCCATCTCTTTTAAATTCTTTCTTTCTTTATTTCTTTTATATATTTTACAATTTCAATTCTTTACGTGTTTATTTGTGTATTTGTTTGTTTATGTATCTATTTATTCACTTCTAGCGATGTCATGTAGTGACTAGCCTTCCCCCACGCATGAACTTGGTTCCCGGATGTGAAACAACTAAATCTTTTTCTATTTTATTTCCTTGTTGTTTTCTGATTTCTTAGAATTTATATCAATTTCTGTTTTTATATCATTCGCATTTTTTCTTTCTTTCTTTCTTTTCTTCTTTCTTCTTTCTTTCTTTTTGTCTTTCTTTCTGACACTTGTCTTTCATTTCTATCCATCTCTGTTTTTGTATATCAATATTTCTTTCTTTCTTTCTTTCTTTCTTTCTTTCTTTCTTTCTTTCTTTCTTTCTTTCTTTCTTTCTGTTACATTTCTCTCTGTTTCTTTTTCTTTCTTTCTTTCTTTCTTTCTTTCTTTCTTTCTTCTGTTTGTCTATCTGTCTCTTTCCCTTGGTTCCTAACCCTCTCTGTTTTTGTATATCAATCTCTTTCTTTTCATTTCATTCTTTCTTTTTTTTCCCTTTCACTTTTCTTTCCTTTTCATCTCTCTTCATACATTGATCTCTTTATTTATTTTATTTTATTTTGATCCTTACTTTCTTTCTCTCTGTCTGCTTGTCTGTCTGTCTGTAACCCTTTCTTCCTTTATAACACACACACACACACACACACACACACTCTCTCTCTCTCTCCCTTTCTCTCTCTCTCTCTCTCTCTGTTTTTTGTATATCAATCTTTTTCTTTTGTTTTCATTCTTTATTTCCCTTTTCTTTCATTTTTATCTCTCTCCATTTTGCATATTGATCTCTTTTCATTTCTTTTCTTCTCTTTTCTTTCTTTCTTTCTTTCTTTCTTTCTTTCTTACACTTTTTCTGACACTTTTCTTTAAGCTTTTTTATACTTTTGTTTCTTTTTGTTTTAATGCCGTGTTATTTTTCTGACCCTCCATGATACGAGAAAGGAATTCAACACAGCAATGTCAAACATGTAGAGAGCGTCGCCAATTTCCCCGTGTCGAAAACAAAGTGCTTATTTTTAAAGAGGCGGTAACAGCTTTTTTTTACATAATCAGTGTGCAGACCCCCAATAAGTGTGAAGGCTTTTAAGTGACTCAAGACAATCGACGACCTATACAAATTATGAGCGTCCAGTGGACAAATACCAATGTCGCCGGTTTGATAGGCATGTCAAATAATCAGCGAAATAATGTATTTACCACGACTTGCTAAGCCAAGCATGCTGGACATTCGGAAACAAAATGCGGTTACCTATTCAGTGTATACATTTTGTGAATATCTAATGAGAAAGCATTGTCTGGATGTAGAGTAGTATTTGTACGATGAACGTATCTATACTAAATTAATTGGTATTTAACACGTCATTATCAGCATCATCAATTCACGCTGGCAGCACAATTATCTATGACAATCTCTCGTCAACCGTCCCTATCTGTCATCGCCCCGAGGAGATCCTCTATGCAGCATCCAGAATCTACAAAGAGTTGATCTATGTAAGTCTTTGCTAGACAGCTCACACTAGCGATCCCATGCGCATTCCACAGAAGAACGCCACTTATGGGTTCATCCTTACTTCTTCACACACACACTCTCACACACACACACACACACAACACACACACACACACATATATATATATATATATATTATATATATAATATATATATATATATATATCAAGAAGTAAATAGCAAATATAACTCGTAAGAAACAACTAATAAAAATGTACATATGAACGTATAATGAACTGCTTTTTCTAACCTATAGGCATAAGATAACCATAGACGGATTGATATGCCCTTAAAATCAATAAATCCAGGTGTTAGACCGCCTTGTTGGCTACTGTTGTAGAATACAGCTACTGCACCTCTGCAGAGGGGTACACTCTACTCAAATAGAGCCACCTGTTGGGCATGGGTGGCGACCAATGATGCTTAAGGATGGAATCCTGATGGCTAAACAGTCCATATCTTGCAACCTAGGTTAGACGAGCGGACGGAGAGGCCACTCTGATCAATCGGTTGGTCACGCCAAGTCATATCACCTATATGATAGTATCAACCCTATTACCCATATGTCAAACCCCCAATATTTTATTATGTATGTGCTAGAAAGCCTGACCAAGGGTCTTGGTTTTCTGGGTATGACTTTTACTGCATCTAATAGTGAAGTTCCAATTTTGGAGCTGTGGGGTGTGTGGAGTACCCCTTCATCGCCATTACTCCCAGGTTCATCTCTCAAGAGGTTTTGCATACAAGTATATGAGATGAAATATCAAATACAAATAATTTGCACACAGTTGTATGGTTTCAAGTATTCATGTCTAATACTAATAATTCAATCAATTATGTTTTCAATTAATCATTCTTATTTAATAATAACCATATGTTTGCATACAGTTTTGTGCTTTCAAACTTTTCTACCCAATACTAATTTCTAATAGATTATTTATACAGAATAATATGATTTCAAGTGAGTATTTCTATTTAATAGTAATCATTTATTTACAAGAAGTACCATTGTCTTCTGTAATTGATAATAACAATAAGCCTAAATAAACAAAACTGCTGCTTTAAGTAACTATTCTTAATACAAATGATTTACAGAGTTATATGATATCAAGTATTCCTATCGAATCCGAACAATTTTCAGACAAGTATTTTACTCATAGACGGGACCCTAACAGAATGGACCGAGGAGTAATGGCTCTGAAGTGGTACACCAAATTTCCCAGATCTTATTTGTTAATGGCAAATAAACCTTTGTTGGTTACTTAAAGACAAACCTATCCTTGTAGAAGTACAATAGTGGTAATTTTTAACCCATATATATTTACCAACCCCTCCGCACGAGCAGGATGTGACACAAGGTCCATTTCTTAAGCGGAGTTCAACAGGTTTGAATTCAGAGTTTTTCTTTTAGACCGGTTGCCTAACCAAAGTTAAAGAGTCCAGTCTTCCTTAATATTTACCCATAGCTGGAGGGAGAGTAGAATCCATACCTTTCCCAAAGGTATTAGCGCTAAGTGAAATGTAATTATCACATTCAGGATTTGAACTCGGGGCGACGAGTCCATTTCCCATGACTTTAACCATTACACCACGCGCTTCCCAAATTATTCCGTAATTTTTAACCCATAGCTTGGGAGATGATGGGGATCATACCTTGTCCAAGAGTATTAGTCCGAAAGTGAATGGAATAGCCGGGAATGAGGGAGTTGAGGTTATTTGTCCGAAAGTAAACGTAATAGGGCAAATGGATCTCACACTCGCTTATTATAATTTATTATTAGGATCAGATAGAATACTTGATACCATATAACTGTAAGTTGTTGGTATTAAGGATAGTTATTAGAAGTTATAATTGTTTACTAAAGATTATTATTAATTACTTTAAACCATATAACTATGTGCAAACAAATGACTATTATTAAATAGAAATAGTTACTTGAAAACATATAATTACTAGTATTAGATAAGAATACTTGAAACCATACAACTATGTGCACAATATTTGTATTAGATAGACACTTGTATGAAGGTCGAAACTCGAAGCCATTTTTAATTTGGTGCGACGTAGAAAGTACTGATAAACATCTACGTTGGATACTTAGAAATGATCAATCACGGGCGGGTCACTTTAACGAGGGGGTATGATGTTGAAAGATCCTCCCAAGGAAATAAATAAAGAATATTATTGATGAAGCATCTAACCGAATCATAGATCAGTATTATGCAAAATGAACAACATTTTCACCTTGTCAAAAATTTCTGATTCAAATTTAATTTCCAAAAAGTTATCCTTTTAAAAGATTTCTAACAGTTTTTTAGACAATAATAGTGGACATTGAATTTTGATATTAACACTTAACATTAATTGACAAAAAATGAATCAAACACTTTTCCTATTTTGTTTATTCAATAAGACAAAGGAGTAATAAAGTTTTATTGAATAAATGACAAATTTTGTCAAACAAGAAAAATCTTATTCAGAAGCTTTTAAAGTCGGAAATCATACAGATTGGCCACACATTTCATGTGCGAAAAGAAAAAAAAACAACAACTACACAAATAATATAAATATAGATGTACAATAAACGCAATTCCCTAGGCATAAGTTATACTAGACGGGTTGACATGCCATTAAAATCAACCATCTAAAAACGAAGTTTGTGATGGAATAGGAGTTACACTTACGTATCTGAATATTTTCCGTGGGGAAATCTTTCTGTTATCAGTTAAAACAGTTGATAGGCTTGGATTAACAGATTCGTGTGAAGTAGATTCGTTATGTTTTAGGAAAGTGTACGGACGTCAATAAATATGTTTGCACGTAGGTAAATAGGTATGAACTAGATTATAATTAAAACATGATTCATGTAGAATTTTAATCACTTTCAAAATTGTATTGATTCAGTATCACGTGTTAATTGTTGGGAGAGAGAGAGAGAGAGAGAGAGAGAGAGAGAGCAGCTGTTTGGGTCCTGCTGTGTCTCTGAGTTAAAAAAAAAAAAAGAAACACGTGTGCCAGCGTAGTTACATGAATTTCTTTGATGGAGCGAAAAACATTCATTTATTTTTCTCTGTTTTGCTGGTTTAAATTGTTATAGGTCATCTTAAATCTAAAATATTAGCGACAGGTGTTTGCTCATGTTTAGGAAGTTGATTTAAAACGGGAAAAAAGAATTCAGAATATTTATTTATTAAAATACAAAAGATTTTAGCATCATTGTGAATTAATATGAAGTGTCCTTCGAGGTAAAAATCTATTTTTACTGCTCTAATATTCTTTCTCCCCCTCTCTCTCTCCCTCTTTCTCTCACACACACTCCCATCATGAGCTTCGGCTTGTGGGTGGGCCCACGTTAAAACGAGGCCTTGTGCCCAGTCCATACAAGTGGGTATGAGACAAATACCCCCCCACACTCTCTCTCTATCTGTCTGTCTCTGTGTACGTGCACACGTACTTGAGTTTGGGTGTTTACCTAACACCCTTGCTACGAGCAGGATGTATGTATATGTATGTGTGTGTGCGTACGTGTATGTGTGCGTGTATGTCAATGATATATAATATATATATATGTGTGTGTGTGTGTGTGTGTGTGTGTGTGTTTCGAGAGGAAGACACACCTTTTTGATTTTTTGTCAGTGTGTGCATATATGCACATACATATAGTCATTAATACACACACACACACACACACACACACACACACACACATGCACGCACACGCACACACACACACATATATATTTATTTGTTTAGTTTTGTTGGTAAGTTGATTGTGGCCCAAGGTTTTGTAGTATTGTTAGAGGAGTGATATATATATAAGAATAAATGAATATATATATGTGTATATATATATCTTATTTCCATGCTATGCATATATATACACAAACTAATATATATTTATTTATTCAAACATATACATATATAAATATATATATATATATATTATATATATACATACTTACACATACACACACACACATATATATATATGCATGAGTATTTATACGTATGTGCGTGAAGGTACATAATAAGAGATTCCATTTATGTTATATATATATATATATATATATATATATATATATATATATATATATATATATTATATAGAATAAATAGAGAATAAATGAGAAAAGTATTGGCATAAAAAGGTGCTCAATGCTAATAAAGCAGAGCAACTTATAATCAATAGTAATGGTATTATGGATGATTTAAACTCATAACTTTAAGTGTCATGCTTATGCAATCTTCAGATGAGTCAAATTTGACTCATCTGAAGATTGCATGAAACTTAAAGTTATGAGTTTAAATCATCCATAATATCACCACTATTGATTATATATATATATATATATATATATATATATATATATATATATATATATATATGAAGTGTGAGTTTCACGTATGATTCTTATATAAAGTTAATGAAAAGGAAAATGGCATTGCCAATACATTTAATCAATGTTAAAAACTAAGAAGTAAATATATATATATATATATATATATATATATATATATATATATATATATATATATATATATATATATATAATCTGTTTACCTAAATATCAAATTTGAGTTATATTAACCAATCCCAACAGAATTCGTAGCAATTATTTGAGAGTCAAACTACCTGTTTCCATTTAATGAGCTTGTGGATTTGTTTCGGCCATAATTTTCATCATTACTTATTATTGACTTGAAAATACCACAAAACGCTAGGTTACCGGTGTGTTGACGATTTATACATTTTTTTATCTCGAAAAGAAAGTAAAAGCAAATTAAAAAAATCATTTGCATTAATGTATCAAGTGACCATCAACAAGAAAAAGACAAAGGGAAATAACTCTGTTGGATTATATTGCTCAAAGCAACCCGATGCTATTTAATGATATATTCAATAACCTACTGTGCATATAAAAATAAAAATAAACCAGTGTTAAGGCACATTTAAAAATAATCATAAATGCATATCACTATATATGTGTGTATGTGTGTGTGTGCGTGTGTTGTTTTGGAGGCGCATGGTCTAATGGTTAGAGTCGTAGGAAATGGACTCGTCGACTCGACTTCAATTCCTGAACGAAGCTGTTTGTATTTGACATGGCGCTAATACCCTTGGGAAAGGTATGAATCCATTTTCGAGTCCAGCTATGAGTAAATAGCATGGAAGACTGGGCTCTTTAACCATGGCTACATAACCAGTCTAGGAGAAAGAAAACTCTGAATTCAAACCTATTTAACTCCGCTTAAAAAATTGACCTTATGTCGCATCCTGCTTCGAAGGGTTAGATATATATATATATATATATATATATATATATATATATATATATATATATATATATTGGTTTGGAGGTTGATTTTGAAGGCTATCGCAATGCAGGTGTAAAGAAAAAAAAAAAATAAGGTAACAATGGTGTTGTGTGTTAACCTGTATTTTATTCTTGAAATTTCGAGATAAAATCTCTTTTTCAGAAGATCACTGGAACTGAAGTCGTCTTGTTATGGCGTTTCTAGTTTAACTAGAAATGCCATAACAAAACGACTTCATAACAAAAACTGCCATAACAAAACGACTTGTTTCAACTTTTCCTTGTCTTTTCTTTCCTTTATTCCATTCTTTCTTTCTTTCTTCTTTCTGCATTTATCCTTTCTTTTCTTTATTCCATTCTTTCTCCTTTTCTTTCTCTGCTCATCATTGTATTCCTTTTCCATTTTCTTTATCCCTGACTTTATTTCCTTTCTTTCTCTTCTACGCTCTACCACTCTATTCTTTCTTTCATTGCCTTTGTCTTCATTCCATCTTCCTCTCTTTTTCTCTTTTCCTTTTTTTCTTTCCTTTTCTTTATTTCATGTAGTATTTTCATTTACCATATTTCATTTATCCGCCCCCACTTGCATTGTTTTTTCATGTCTCCACCTTTCCATTTTATTGTTCTCTTTCCCGTTCTTACACATAATTACTTGTCTTTAAAAACAGTCACAATTTACAATGAACTCTGTTTTGTATTTTTATCTGTTGTCTTCTCAAACTCTGACATCGGACATATTTTTTTCAAAATCACGTTAGCATCAACGTGCCGAAAAAAAACCTCATACGAATTTCAACAAAAGAATGATTTTCACACGCCCTAAGAAAATATCAGTACTTAGTATATAACGAAAGAAAAAGTGATTCTGTTTTGAATTCACACACACACACACACACACACACACACACATATAATATATATATATATATATATATATATATATATATATATATATATATATATATGAGAGTAAACTGGGTAAATCAATGCTTGATGGTAATGTTTTACCATCGAGAGTAGATATCCATCCTTTGGAACACTTCGTGTTTTTCTATATTCACCCCCCCCCACATATATATATTCATATATATAAGATTTTTGGATGTTTGTTTTTAGAAGCATTGTTGATAAAGTATATATTATTATTTATATTTTACTTGAAGGCAATTACAATGCGTATATCGTATAAAATTCGATAATTAAAGAAAATAACCATGACAAGTGAATTTGGCAAACGATTATGAGATGCTAGAACATCGTACAGTCTGTTTCATATGGTAGAGGCGTGCTATTTTCATTGACAGGTTAATTTTGCATAATTCGCATAATCGTTTGCCAAATTCACTTGTCATGGTTATTTTCTATAATTATCGAATTTTATACGATATACGCATTGTAATTGCCTTCAAGCAAATATATATATATATATATATACTAGTTAGAGTAACGAAAACATAAAGTTTCTCGCCTTTGCGATTTTCAAACCATGGTTGGTTAGAAATAGCAGAGTGAGAAACTGATAGTTACCAAGCGCCGTTAACTTAATGTATTCGCTATCTTAACTAATATAAATATAAATGCTCTAGTAATGATATTCAGCATTCTTTACTTATAAATATAGCAAACTATATACATTGGTACATTGACTTCCGAGATTAATTCGGTCCATTATAACTCAATTTCCTCGTATATTAAATCAATTTCTCCCATTGAAATAAATTGAAATACCATTAATCCGTTCCAGCCCCCCCCCCAAGCCCTTTTTTTGTTACATTTGTTAAATTATAAAAATAGCACTGTATTGTATAAAAACATAATAGAATAGAATATAATGAATTTTAACTGTAATATGTTTTGATTTTAATTTTTATAAATACAATTTTTTCTTTGGTGTAATATATTTGAAAACCTAAATGTTTGTACAAAAATAATTAACATAAGCGTATCCAAAGCTCGCTGGTACCTCAGATTATAGCTCGTAACTCGAAAACCCGTTAGTTGGGGCCCGCACAGTCAAGCTACCACTCTATATAAGTAGCTAAGATCTTGCTAAAGAACTGAAAAGGCTGTGGGACATGAAGGTAACGGTGAGACTAATTCTAGTTTATGCCCTTGAGATGGTACCAAAAGGCCTGGAAAAGAGACTACGGGAACAAAATATCAACATGTTTTGCAGCCAAACTAACGTTGAGTGAGGGGTTAAGAGTAAAACTCTAGAGCTGTAACTCTACTGTACTGTAGCTTTACTTAAAAAATAAAATAAAACTTAACTGCAGAGGAAAAGAGCCTATCTTCTCTTCAATCTTTAAACTCAATACGTACAGTCCTTTTTTCCTTCCTTTTTTTTACCTCAAAACTTTTCAAATTATTTTACAGCTGCTGCCTGTTAAAATCTCATCATGCTTGAAATTTGATTTTTATTTATTTATTTATTTATTCATTTATTATTAGGATTGGTGGTTGGTTTTGAAGGCTATCAAAATGCAAGTGTAAAGATGAATAAGGCAACTATGACGTTGTTCGTTTAACTTTGATTTATTCTTACTATTTCGGGATATTTATTATTTATTTATTTACTTACTTTGTTGACAGAATTCTTAGAAAATGTAATCAGAAATTTCAAAAGGTAAAAAGGAAAGTTATAATTTACAACATGACAATTTCTGTAGAAAACCCAATCTACTTCAAATTCAACCGTCCATGACTGATAACAAAAGAAAAGATGGGGGTAGGTAAATTTCCTGCTCCCAAAACACCATTTCCTCATCTTAAAGTTCTCAGATTAAAAAAGAAATCAGCAATTTGTTTACATTTTAGGCAACATTGTCCCGAACCAGATACTATCAAAATGGAAGTTCAAGACAATCAGCGCTGTTAACATCAGATAGAATGATTTAAAAGTTCTGGAGAACTGAAGAGAATTGCTGTCACTCAGTGGGAAATCTCCAGTTAAAACTGGTGTGAAAAAACTCGCTAAGAGTGAAAATAATAATGTGTGAAATATGAATGGGATAAATTCTTTAACAGTAGGCACATATGGAACCGAGCCAAATGCACTAGAGTCGAGATTAGAGATGAAGTGTTAAGAACCTACTGACCACGTCGTTGCTAGGGTCTTCATGGATACTGAAAAACGTTTTGAGGATTTTATAAGATTTACTGACATTGAGGCTTCCGGCACCCAAACTTCTGGTTTGAATAGGTAAATGCAAGAGAGCAATAATTACTTATCTGAAAACGCAGTGAGAACAATATTCTTTCTTTCTTTTTACTCTTATCATTCACTCATTCATTTTTCTAATCATTCTTTTTACGATTTTCTCCCATTGTTTTCTTTTTCTTTCTTTCTTTCTTTCTTTCTTTCTTTCTTTTCTACCTTCTTTCTTTCTACTTTTCCTTCTTTAGTATTTTTTAAGTATTTCTAACTTTCTTTCTTTCTTTCTTCTTTCTTTCTACCTTTCCTTTTTCGTGTTTTTTCTGTATTTCTACCTTTCTTCCCTTCTTTCTTTCTTTCTTTTTTTTTACCCTTATTTCTTCCTTTCTTTTCTACCTTCTTTCTTTCTACTTTTCTTTCTCTCGTTTTTCTTTCTTTCTTATAATTCCCTCATTCATTTTTTTTTACAAATCTTTCTTTTGTCAATGTTTTACAATCTTTCATCATGTTCTATCTTCTCTCTTTCTAAATTTCTTTATTTCTTATGATTTACTCATTCACTTTTTCTTCTAATCATTTTTAAAAATTTTTGCCCATTCAGTTAAAAGGTTAGTTACCATTGGTTTCAAAGCAGCCTACTAGCGACTAATCACCAGGACAACGTGCCTGGGAAAAATTTAAACAGACTGAATAACAAGGACTACCACTCGCTTTTCTCGTTATTCTGTTATATAAAAAATTATTTCCTTCCATATACCATAAATGCCCTGAAGATGATCTAATTAATAGATCGAAACACTGCAGCGTCGGACAATAACTCACCACTTAACTCATTTAAAGCTGTGTTTTTTCATTCTTTCTAATATACTACACACACACACACACACACACACACACACACACACACACACACACACACACACACACACACACCACACATATATATATATATATATATATATATATATATATATATATATATATTATAGGGGTCGGTCACACAATCTCATATCACTTCAGAAAATGAAACATTGTTGTTATGGTAATTCAAGACATGTTATTTTATTTTCTAATGATATCGTCGAAATTCAAAATTTTTTTTATTTTCATTATTATTAATCAGATAGTCTACACTATTCAATATACCCCCCTCACTTTCACATTACTTTTTTCCTTCCTCTTAACTTTTTGCCTACTTTATGCCGTTCACAGTGGCTCTCCCACCACACCCAAGTAAATTACAAAAACTGATAGTTCATTATAATTGAGTAGAAGGACTCATATTACAATGATAATAGGATTTTTTAATAGAATACTTTCTGAGGTGAATAGATAGTGAACTTTGAAATATCTCATCAAACAGGTAAAAATACCAAATTAATTTGGTACATTTGTGTTGGAAATTTGGTAGGCAAAGAGTTAACATATTTTATACTCCCCTACCCCATACATTATGACACTCCAAGTTTTTCTCTCTCATTTTCAATTATTCTTTATGTATAAGTTTCTTTAAAAGAGTAAGTTTAAATGGATTTTAAATGGATGTCAATCGATGGGTACTATGCTTCAATGATATATTCACCAGCAATTTCCTTTTAATGTATCTATGCAAGAGAAATTGTTTCTCCAATATAGATCGATATTCATGTGAGACTCCAATTCTGAAGCTCTGGGAAATGTACAATACCCTTTCATTACGATTACTCCCAGCTCCACTTTGACCACGTGTAGTAGTACTTGTTATGGTCCAATCTATGTGTTTAATAGATAAAAATAGTTTTAAAATTTGTTTTTAAAATATTGAATACCAAACGAATGGATTAAAAAAAATTGTGCATAAAATAACCCAAGGATTGACATGCCGTACAAACCAACCAACCAACCAGCCTTTAATGTCTCTATGCTCAAGAAGTTTTTCTTTTGTCCCAGATTGATCGATATTCATAATGTGTCTGTGTTGGCATTTTAGTTAATAGGGAAACCAAAAAACAATTTGTGTATCTGAAATCAGGAGCGCTAAATGGCGACGCCATTAAAATGTTTGAAAGAAAAATCGGACAAAATTATTGATAGAATTCATATTAAAATGGGACAAAAGAAACTCAGTCCTCATTTGTAAATAAAATTGTCGGTTTTTCTTAAGAAAAGGAAATGATTGTGTGTAACAAAGACGCGCGGGAAGTTTTGGAAAAAAATATGACTGTTTTCTTGAATCAAAGACGGTATATCTTTTAAGATGAATAGAAAATACTTTCGATTTGATGTTATAGCACAAATGCAAATCTATTATAAAAATTAGAAACAAATTCCCAGCTGTAAGAAACATTAATGTATTAATTGTTTGTAGATTCAAATATGGGAATCTTAAAAGAGACAAATAACCAACAATTATGTTTAGCAATTCTGACAGTAATAACATGAAGAATAAGAAAGTGACAATTATTATTATTATTATTATTATTATTATTATTATTATTGTTAGTAGTAGTAGTAGTAGTAGGAGTAGTAGTATATTATCTAGCTTAGATAGAAAACTGCTATCATCATGTCGCATTGACAGCACGGATTCCCAAAACTCTCTATCTCGCACGCCACCCGTCCCTGTCAAATCCTCTTTACGACATCCAGTATCCATACAGAGCTGATCAATGTAGTTATTTAGTGGTCGGCCCACTCTGGTGTGCCCATATGTAGGTGTCCATATCACCAATGAGTTCTTCCTTACTTCCTCATCTTTGCCCAGCATGTCCTGCTCGTCTTGCTTGGATGGTTTATGTTATAGGAGGTAAGTGGCCATACAGCTGCTTTTTGTAGGATTTGAACGCAGCATTCTTCTATATTTCTTATTACTCGGCTTTGCCATTTTCATATAATTTGTTTTAGAAATAATTTTAAATAACTTCATGTGTAATAAGAAATTGGTAGAAATAATTTTCATTAACTACATGTGCATTAAAAAATGCTAATGGCTGACACGTCTCCCAGCACCATATTATGATTTAATGGCATATCAAAACCTTGTGGAGTATTTGATGCTAGATTTTGTTTCTTAGTATATATTATTTATTCAATTCTTAATTGGGCGTCCACTTAAGCAACAGTAGGTACTGTAATCAACCTGTGTCCTTTGTTTATCAAAAATGATTTTATTCAGCATTAACATCACTCGTAAAGGGGATGATATGTCAAAAAAGAAAATGCCACCCCCCAAAAAAACCCAAATCAACTAACTAACCAAGCAAACATATCAAATTTCATAGCAATTAGGTTTTTATAATGAACGGTTTATGGGTGATTGGGTGTGTCTTTAAATAGAATAGAAATATGGTAAGAGAATGAAAAAAAAAAAAAAAGAAGAATCGTGACAAGGGTTTGGCTTGTATGACATGATAGTGAGAAAATAGAAGAGTCACGTGGGTTCTTGTCAGTTCTAAACAGATTAACAACGAGAAGGTGTTGGAGATTGGTTTAGTCTGCGAGGTACGTTCGTGCCAAACAGGAAGAAAGACATAAATGTTTAAAAAGCTGAGGGTCATTATACAAAGGTTGAAGTATAGAAGGTCGGAGGAAAAGAAAGAGCATACAGTGAGATCTAAATTCTACGATCTTCTTTAAGTGTACAATTACTACGAAAAGCGTTAGGACTCTTCTTTTTTATAGGGAAGTATGAACAGAAACTGAAGGTACATGGTGTAATAGGTACCGTAGTAGGAAATGGACACGGTGAGACGAGTTCAAATCCTGGACGAAGCTGTTCACATTTCATATAATGCTAATACCCTTCAGGAAAGTATGAATCCAATTATTCTCCAAACTATGGGTAAATCCAACTATGCTCCAAGCTATGGGTAAATAGTAGGACAGACTGGGTTCTTTAACCTTGGTTAAGCAACCATTTTAGGAGAAGGAAAATTTTGAATTCAAACCTATTAAACTCCACGTAAGAAATTGACCTTGTGTCACATCCTACTCATGGGGAGGGGCTGGTAAATATATATAAACAGAAACTGAATTGAGCGCTACGTTATAAAAGACCAAAAAGGAATAAAAATAATGCTGTATAATGTGTGTAATATGTTAAACAGTGTGACTTGACCCCCTCCACCAAAAAAGTGATATAGGCAGAGAGAAAGAAAGAAAGAAAGAAAGAAAAGTGAAGGAGACAGAGAGAAAGAAAGAAATGTTTGGTAGAAAGAAAGATATAGAGAAAGAAAGAAAGGGAAGTTGGATAGGCAGGGATAAAGAAAGAAAATAAAGAAAGTGAAGTTGACAGGGGGAAAATAAATAAAGAAAGAAAAGAAGGAAGGAAGAAAGGAAAGAAAGAAGAAGGAAGGAAGGAAGGGAAGGAAAGAAAGAAAGAAAGGAAGGGAAGAAGGAAGGAAGAAGGAAGGAAGAAGGAAAGAAGGAAGGAAAGAAGGAAAGGAAGGAAGGAAGGAAAGAAGGAAGGAAGGAAGGAAGGAATAAAGAAGGAAGAAGGAAAGGAAGGAAGGAAGGAAAGAAGGAAATCAGGAAGGAAGGAAAAGAAGGAAGGAAGGAAGGAAGGAAGAAGGAAGGAAAGAAGGAAGGAAGGAAGGAAAGAAGGAAAGAAGGAAGGAAAGAAGGAAAAAGAAATAGTAGGGCAATATCCCGTCCCAGAATAATGGTTAGCAATCTAATCTAACAATGGCATTTCTAGTAAATAGTGATTTCGAACCACACTGGATGCCCCATAATTGTGACCTTGTGCCAAACTCTAATCCATGCTTAGATTTAGGGGCCTTCCGCGTAGCTTAATAGACTCTTGATTAACCAACCATTGTAAATAAATTTGATTCCCAATGGTTGTCTCATTCTTCTGGTCTTGTGTCAAACTTAGTAAAATGATGATAAATCAACGACGGAAAGAAACAGAATAAAAATTGGAAGTAAAAATGCAAGTATCAATTAATGGAGAAAATAAGAAAAGGAAAAAGGAAGATGAAGATGAGAAGATCGAGTGATCCTCAGTCCTTTTTATTGATCTCTTTCTGAAATTCATTAAGAATCCTAGCAGAAACTTGATCCCTCTGGGTGAAAGTATCTAATTTGTCATGTAATGAAATATCATATTAGATTAAAAAGACTGAGGAATCTAAATATGAGCGCATATAAAAATATTGCACCTATCCTTGTTTTGTCCTAATTTCTATATAAAATTATATATATGATTGCTTTTAATACATTTGAGAATCAAACACTAATTTTAGAAATCAATAACACCAATAAATAATTTATTAAATTTGGTTTCTTAAAAATACTATGTAAACCTTTATTTCATCGCAATATATAACACACTGCAGGATTTTAAACTCGTTAATAACATGGGCTGTTTTAGCTAGACTTTAATAGAAATATCGTTATTAGATAAGATGTTAATTAAAATTATATAAGGATTATTTAATTAAGAATATAACGTAAGAGTCAAAACGAATTGTGACATCGATAGTGACCTAGTTTCGGTTACAGACAGACAGATACATAATATCCATTATAATAAGATTCTCTGAAAATCTCTTAGTCGAACTGAATTTGGCTGAAGAATTTTGGATTTAGATCGACTCGGCTTGAATGGAATTGGCAAGAATCCATACTTGGAGATTTCAAAACATATCACGCAAAGCATAGCAACTGTTATTACGCATGTAATTGGTTTGGTTTCGTTTGATTGGTTTGCTTTACGGTATATCAATCATTTTCGGGTTATTTAATGTCGATTCAAGTCATTTTGTTTTATTCATTCTTGATAAGTATTCATTGTTTTAACTCAATTTTTAAAACATTTTTTTTCAAACTCATTTTTTCATTTAACCAATAGATGGGACCCTAACTGGTACTACCTCTTCGGTTCAAAGTCGACCTGGGATTAATGGCTGCGAAGAGATACTCCACAGAGTTCGAAAATTGTGACCTTCCCATTGGATGCGGTTTAACGCCATACCCAGGATACTAAGACCTTCAGCCACTACATTCTAACACACATATGACAAAAAAGACTGGAGGTTGCCATGAGGGCAATACGGTTGGGATACATTTATAGTTGCTAGGTTTTGACGTGATCAGCCGATTGATCAGAGGGGGCATCCACGAACGCCAGTCTATTCTAAGGGCTAAAGTGGAGTGTTGCATGTCATAGACTACTTCGCCACCAGAATTCCGTACTTAAGCATCACTGCTCACCACCCACGGTCATTTGGGGTATATTACCCCTCTGCAGATGTGCAGCCATAGTATTCTACAGCCCCAGTGGAATTACTCGGTATTACTTTCATCATCATCATCATCATCATCATAATCATGTCGCGCATGCAGCACGGGTATCTATGACAATCTTTCGCCAACCCTCCCTATCATTCATCACACCTGGAAGCTCCTCTGCTTCCACAGGAGAATGTCGCTTATGAGTTCGTCCCTACTTCTCCAGGAGTGTCCTGCATGCCTTGTCCGTCTCACTCGGATAGTTTGTGAGATGGGGGGCAGGTGAGCGTACAGCTGTTTCCTTGTGGGGTGCTGTTTCTTTAAACAACTCTTTTTTTACATTCTACAACCTTTAAGCTACATGGTTCAGAAACACATTTGAACAATTCTGACAGTTTTCCAAATTGTTGTTATCAGGTGTTCTTTCAAATATCGTGGGTTCAAGTTCCAGTCATGTCGGAAGTATGTGAAAAAAGAAACTCTGCACAGCGTACCATCTAATAAAATAAAAGCTTTGCATTTAATATGGAACGGATATGGCGCTCTAGTGGGTTTGTCAGAGTAAAATGATTGGCTTTGCCAGGGTAAAGTATTACCAATAACAATTTGGCAAGGCTCCAAATAGGTCTCCTTGCACTACTACATATATTTTCCTACACACCAGTGCGTACATATCTACTTCCGCTAAATACTGACACACGCACATGTGTTTGGATGAATAAATGTAAAGATAACAGTTATACAGCAGTCTGTTAATCGATAATTGTATGCTTTTGTACACATATATAATCGAACAATTGGGCCATCTTAAAAATTCAAAAATCTTACACACTTACACTTAAACAGATGTACACTGACCCCCCACACACTTACATACTTACACACACATACATACATATATATATGATTATATATGCGTGTATGTACATATATATATATATATATATATATATATATATATATATATATATATTATCAGGCTTTAAAAAAATTGTTCATCGGGGAGGGGAAGAAAGGCAGAAGTAGAGAAGTGCCACTAGATGATTGATCGATCAAAACCTCTTGGTTTTATCTGATTGGTTGTTAAACAGAACTTTAAAATATAAATTGTGCTTTTCTTCATTCTTGAGCACCTAATCTATTTTTATCAGCAACACTTAGCTTTTACATTAAGAGCTAAATAATTGAAAAACAGTAATCTATCTATCTATCTATCTATCTATCTATCTATCTATCTATCTATCTATCTATCTATCTATCTATCTATCTCTTATCTATCTATCTATCTATCTATCTATCTATCTATCTATCTATCCCATCTATCTATCTATCTATCTATCTATCTATCTATGGGAGTAATGAGGAAATTAATCTGGCAGTATGTTGGGAAATGTAGAACAAACATGGGATGTTACAATGGATGGAAATTTATTAGTTGTAGTGTCGATGTTCGAACATTTCGGTTTATAAAAAACCTTCTTCAGGACAATATGAAACTAATCAAGGAGAAAAAAAGATTTATATAGTTAAAAAGATGATGGATGCTTTGAATGCGTTGATTTTGGAAAATGTGTAGAAAAGGTTCGTAACCGTTCGTTGATTAGCGTTCATAATTGAATGTTAATGATGTGATTGGTACATGCGAAAGCGAAAATCAAAATGTGATTGGAACACGTGAAGTCGAAAAGACAATCTATCTATCTATCTATCTATCTATCTATCCTAGTATGATCATATCTATCTATCTATCTATCTATCTATTATCTATCTATGACAGACTGAGATAGATAAATAGATAGATGGATGGATGGATATGAATAGACTGAGATAGACAGATAATATATCCAGTCTGTTCATATCTAGCTATCCATCTACCTCATTCTTTTCAAATGTATATTTCTATATGTATCTACCCTGATCTGTTACAAACCATTTTTGGATCAGTCTATTCTCTGTGGAAATCCATCATCAGTCCTATGTAATCATCAATAGACTTCTTCTAAACTTAGTTAAGCAGAACAAAACCCCACAAGTGTGCGGCATATTGTGGGAATTGAATTTCTTACAATAGTCATGGGGTACGGGCAATGTACCACGAAAACGTTTAACAATTCTTTTTTTACCAGTGTATTTGCTATATTCTGTCACGTGCTCAAGCAGAGTCCGCTAACTAGGCATCGAACTAATTACCCTTTTTTTTTTAGGAAACAGGCTTTCCCACTATCGTGTTACTGTTGGCAGTGAGTCTAGACGTGTGTCTGTCTGTCTGTCTGTCTCTCTCTATCCCTCTCTCCTCATCTCTCTCTTCATCTCTCTCTCTTTTTCTCTTTCTCTCTTTTCATGTCTGTATTCCCCCCCCACCATATACTTGGCTTAGTAGACCGATGTTGATTTTCAAGGAAGGTAAATATTTGTTCTCTTCCACCTAATGTATTTATCTATATAGATTGAGAGACGCGTGTATTTAAAAGCATATTTGAAAATGTCACCCTTCAATTAAGAAAAATCAACAACTTGAAGGCAACTAATAACCTTCCTACTGAATTTAATTCAAATGTAAGCACATAAATAAGACAGTGACAATTTTATTTCACAAGTGGGAGTTATTTCGACACACACACACACACACACATACACACACACACACATATATATATATATATATATATATATGTGTGTGTGTGTGTGTGTATGTGTGTGTGTGTGTGTGTGTGTGTGTGTGTGTGTCGAAATGACTCCCACTTGTGAAATAAAATTGTCACTGTCTTATTTATATATATATATATATATATATATTATATAGAGAGAGAGAGAGAGAGAGAGAGAGAGAGAGAGAGAAAGAAAGAGAGAGAGAGAGAGAGAGAGAGAGAGAGAGAGAGAGAGAGAGAGAGAGAGAGCTTTAGCAAAGACAAGAATTAAATACCGGTCATATTAGAAGTTATAATTATTTTCATTAATACAGACACATGGCCTGTACAAAGGTTCCCAGTTCTCTTTTGGTTTGGTTTGTTGGATTTTACGGCACGTCAACACCTGTTGGTAAATTTTATGCCGAACGCGTTTTGATATATTCATACTTGATGGCTATTCAATTTTTTTAAAACTTAATTTTTTAACACATTTTTAAAAATTGTTTTTTTTATATTTAACCCATAGATGTGACTCTAACAGGTACCACCACTCCAGGGCAGAGTGGACCTGGGAGTAATGGTAATGAAGGGGTAGCCCTAGACTCTAAGACCCTCAGCCACCGCCTTCAGAGCACATAAATGATAAAAAGGTTTGGTTTTCTGCCGTAAGGACCATAGGGTTGGGACAATCCAATAGGTGCTAGAGCTTGACGTGACCAGCCGATTAATCGGAGGGGGGGGCTTTTCGACCGCCAGTTTAGCCTAAGTAAAGGCCAAAGTGGAGTGTTTCATGTCATGAACTGCTCAGACACCAGGATTCCATACTTAAACATCACGAGTCGCCATCAACAGCCTGAAGGTGGTCCCCTTACATCTCTGTAGACAAGGTTGAGTTCTTTTTCGTTTTTTGGCAAATATATTGATATCATCCATGTACAGAAGGTGGTCTATTTCTTTTTGTAATTTTGTAAATGTCTAGCACCCTGTGTATTTTCTATGTATGTAATTGAGTGACATCATTTTAAGCCTACCTGACCTTGTCTAATCGTTGAGGTTGTTGCAACCTGAACGAAATTCTTTTGACTCATGTGGTTACTGTACTGTGCTTTCACCTTCCACCCAACACATTTTGGCTGCTTCCCCGGCGTTCAATCTCGCAAAGCAAAAGTTTCTGAATTAGATTACGTTGCATATTCATCTGTGCGGCTTTCAAATCACACACGGAGTGAAACAAAAGCACATAGTATCAGCACACCCACTGCCATGAAACCACCAATCCCAGCGTGTACCTCTCACAACTTGCACCACTTCGGTCACGTGATATACGCGTCACAAACAAATACATACCAAAATATTAAAAGACGTTGGACTCACCCTCGCAACATATGTATTTACCCAACTCTCTCTCTTTCTCACAAGAAGGATGTGACACATGGTCAATTTTTTAAGCGGAATCTTACAGGTTTGGATTTAGAGTTTTCTTTCTCCTAGACTTGTTGCCCTACCAAAGTGAAAGAGCCTAGTCTGTGCTAATATTTACGTTGGAGAAAAGTTGGAGCCATACATTTCCCAAGAGTATTAGCACTATGTGAAATGCAAACAGCCTCGCCCAGGATTTGGATTCGGTTTGCCGTGTCCATTTCCTACGATGATAACCATTTCACCACGAGCATCCAAGTAATATACAACTAACAGATAAACAATTCATGATCTATACAAATTTGCTATCACTCTTTCTTGCCAACGATTGAAAATGTTATTTTACAATAAAAAATAAACTTTCCTGGATCCAATAAATGTGCATACCAAATTTGGTTCATCATTTGTAGAGGACAGACAAGCAGACCATTCCCAATTATATATATAGATTACGTAAATCCTAATATAAGCTTCATATACAACGTCTTTCTTTTAAAGATTATTATTATTACTAGCAAATATATGCACCCTTCGGGTGCAAGTATTTAGGTTTTGATGTAATAAAATATTGTATCAAATTATAAACTGTTTAGAAAATGATAAACTGAGGGGTATAATCGAAAAATAGAACAGCTTTAGATTTAACTCTTCCATCATTTTCTTTCACTCCCGTCTTTCATTTTTCCTAATTTATCTATTTAGTTAGATTATGAAGTATTTAATAAAATTACAGTTCTTTCATCTTTTTATGGATTTCTTTTAAGATTTATCCCCGAGATTTTTGCACAGATTCTTTAAGAGAAAACCAAACAATTAGAAATCAATGATACTAAGCATATATTTATTAAAATCAAATTTTAATTATCAATATGCAAATTAGCCTTCTCGTTCACACTGTAAACTGCAATTTTGTTGTATATATAAATACAATTCCATGTTATTAGTACGTAGATATGGTACAGTATTAATAAGGTATAACAATTTTATCAATAATTGAGGTTTAATAAAAATAAATTCATGGTAAATGTGACGTCAATAACTAAGGGAATTGTGACATGAGGAGTGATTTAGTTTCGGTTACAGACAGACAAAAACTATAATCTCCATTATAATAAGATTTGGCGTCTACTCTTTTGGGAGTATATACTCCAAATGAGTGTGCGTGCTCAAGAAAGCACAGATAGACACGAAGACGTGCTAGGAGATATATCTGGAGCAAAGCCAACCCATTATTGCGGATAAGCTGGCTCAATTCAACCAGCCTATTTCCCCTCACAGATCAGTGAAGATCAAGTCCAGTACATTTGCTAATTTAATGTTATTGGTTGGTTGGTTGGTTGGGTTTACGGCATGTCAACCCTTGCTTGGTTATCTTATGCCAAAGACGTGTTGTTTTATTCTTTCCTGAATGGTATTCAGTTTTTTAGATGTGTGTGTGTGTGTGTGTGTGTGTGTGTTACAACAGTCATTTTTTCAGTGAGCTATTCTGGACAAGTACCTGAATGTACACACACACACACACACACACACACACACAACACACACACACACACAACACATATATATATATATATATATATATATATAAGTAAAGAAATAACAACATACTTAGAGATTTAGCATTATAGTCTATTTCAGGGAGCTTAGACAAATAGTCTAAATCTCCCGACTCATAGACTATTAGACATTTGTCTAAGCTCCCTGAAATAGACTATAATGCTAAATCTCTAAGTATTTTTGTTATTTCTTTACTCATATATTTGCTCTGTGACTCTAACATTAAGAGCACACATTGAGCTCTCAAACTGCAACTTGGTTTTGTTTCAATAAAACTCTTGTGTCGTAAGGAAGATTTCTTCTCTGGACTTTTGGATTATATATATATATATATATAATATATATATATATATATATATAATATAATATATATATATATATATATATATATAATAGTTTATTGGCAGTACTGAATTTAAAAAGGACGCGTAAAAGCATATGCATGTTGTAAAATTTTTTTTTTCTTAAAAAGAAAAGTAAGGGTACCCTAGTTAGATTTAAAATCTAAAATGATTTTATCTTTTTTTCGTTCAATGCTCCTCAGAGAAAAAATACATTGAAAGATGGTATTGTGGTTTTGTTTTGTTTTGTTGTAGACGATGGAATAGTCAGAAAGCATTGAGAAAAGGATTTTTTTTTCTCAATAAGACAGAGAATTCGTAAAACTAAGAAACTTACAAATCATAAGGGGGTGGGGCGAAAATTACGAGTCCCCCCGTTAGATAAGTTTAGGCTTGAGGTGCCAAATATGAGTAACTGATGGGACTGCTTCTGAACGCACAGGAAAGGTTGAGTGCGGGAGATAAACAGGGACTCAAGAATCTGTAGTTGTAGCTCGCTGTTGGAACGTCAAAGGACTGAAACATAGCTGGGTGGTAGGACCGAGCGCAAGTGGAGTTTCTTAATAGATGTTGTCCAATGGTGGACAATATATATATATATATATATATATATATATATATATATATATATATATATATATATTATAAACACAGATTCAACGGCGCTTGGTGACTGCCATTTTTTCGCCTACGAATCAATCTAATAAACAAATAAATAAATAAATAAGATTAAGATCATGAATTTAATTAATGAAATCAATAATAATAATAATAATAATAATAATAATAATAATAGATTGACCAAAGGACTAGGCAATTAATGAGAGTGCACAAGGGTTTACACCATAGAGACGATAGGGATAGACTATATGTATCAAGAAAGGAAGAGGTCTTGCCAAAATAGAGGACTGTGTAGAGGCCACAATCCAAGGATTCGAAGAATACACAAAAAAGAACAAGTACAGATTACTTATGGCAGCCAACAACAGCAGATGTAATATGACATCATCATATGAAACTTTTCAGTCCACCCTCGTATGAATATATAATGATAATAATATATATATATATATATATATATATATATATATATATATATATATATATTCTTTTCATGAACCTCTAGTTTCGCAGAGATAAGATCCTTTTAATCTTATTCGTTCGTCACGTTTCCTTGATTGTCATTATTGTCAACCCGTTTTACTCGAATAGTCACCAGTGGCGAACTGGTATAATCTTGATGATTTATCACAACTCTTGCATTTATTATGATGGGGGACATTTATCAGAACTGGAAAATTTAGCGACACACCCACAGGCAAAATCAAATTAAAATTTAATCATTTGTACGCAAGAAGAGATGAATAGTTCCAACGCCAGACTATGTCAGACTAACCTAAGATTAGAAGAAAACTACCTTGCCACAACTTGCTAATCATTACCTCACGATTGGACCCCAAGTAACCAGTGAGAGTATTAATGGCTATCTAGCTTAGCTTAGTAAGCTATCAGGTCATAAGTATGGAGGGTACACCGTGAGGATCAAAATCTCTACACAGTTTTAATTGTCTACCAAACTAGCTGTAATAATAATAATAATAATAATAATAATAATAATAATAATAATAATGGAGATTCGCTTCCGGTTTTTGTCTGTAACAAAAACTACGTCACTGCTTACTTCACATTACCCAAAATCGACATAACATAGAATAAATACACTCAAAATTTGAACATGCAACATTAGACAGTCCTCATTGTTTTTAAAAAACAAGTTTTAATAAATACATTAATAAATACATGATTGGTATTATATATCTATATATAGTTTGTTTTATTTTAATACATATTTAAAGTTTACATTTCAAATTGTTTTATTTTTTAATCCTTTAATGAATTTGATGATTTTACTTACTTAGGGTACAAACTTGCTGACATTGAATTTTTAACTCCCACCTCTCAGGCAATATGTTTCAAAAATCTGTTTTTACATCGCCCGGAGGGTGTTTTTTTATTTTGCTAGTAATAATAATAATGCTAATAATGATTAGCTAATGCAGCAAACTAGCACAAAGAGAGAACATGACTAGGCACGACTGGGTGGGAAAGGTTATTCACTGGGATTGTGCAAGAAATTAAATTTTCACCATACTAATAAATAGTATATTCACAAATCAGAATCTTTCCTAAAGAAGGAGACCCATAAAATTCTATGGTACTTTCAATACAGACGTAACACGTAATCCCAGCTATTAGAGCAGACCTAGTGTTAACAAGAAAAAATCTCGTGGATTTTCCCGTCTCGACGGATCATAAAGTGAAAATGAAGGAGAGCGAAAAGATTAACAAATAAGTGGACCCTACCAGAAAACAAAAAGAAAAATGTGGAACATGAAGGTAAAAGTCTTACCAATTGTAATTAGGACCCTAAGAACAACCCCCACCAATGGTTTGGAAAAGAGTCTAGATGCATGTCAAAATTGACTAGAATACTCAGAAGAGTCCAGGAGAGTTAAGGACACTTACTGTCACTCAGCTTCCAGTAAAGCATCAGCTAAGATGAGTGTAAACAACTCTCATGGAGTCAAATAATAATAGAGTAAAAGACTAGGCACGACTCAGTGGGAAAGGTAATTCACTAGGAATTGTGCAAGAAATTCAATTTTCACCATATAACTAAATGGTATATGCTCAAGCCTGAACCTGTCCTGGAGAATGACATGCATAAGATTCTCTGAGACTTCGAGGTGCTGACGGATTACCTAATCCCGGCCAGAAGACCAGCCTTGTCAAAGAACTGAAGAAGCTATTGAACATGAAGGTGAAGGTGGTACCAATTGTAATTAGTGCCTTTGGAACTGTCCCCAAAAGGACTGGAAAAGTATTTGGATGAATTGGAAATCAAAGGAAAAATCGAGACCATCCAAACTATAGCACTGTTAAGATCGGCTAGAATACTCAGAAGAGTCCTTCATCATAATTCATTATCATGTAGCACCGGCAGCATGGATATCTATGACAATCCCTCACCAACCTTCCCTATCATTCATTAATCCTGGGAGGTCCTCTGTGCGGCATCCAGCATCCGCACAGAGCTGGTCAATGTATGTTTTTTGCCGGTCGGTCCACGCTGGCGTGCTCATGTGATAGCTTCCACTAAAGAACGTCACTTGTGAGTTCGTCTTGCTTCTCCAGAGAGAGAGAGAGAGAGAGAGAGAGAGAGAGAGAGAGAGAGAGAGAGAGAGAGAGAGAGAGAGAGAGAGAGGTTATGAATTGGTGGAGATAGATATTGCGTTTTATATATGGGTTTTAAAACTGTGTAAGTCGGTATTTATCACAGAGAGTGTGACTAATCGACTTTACAATAAAAAATGATAAACAGACTAAACACGTGGGAAAATAAAGACACCAAATCGTCTTATTTTATACAGTAGGCAATCGCTAAACTAAATGAATGCGACCACAGGACCACACTCAGATTCGTTTAGAAAGCATTTCAATAAAATCTCACGCCCACGCAGTCCAACATGACCACACACACACACACACACACACACACTTGCACACACACACATACAAACACACACACACACACACATGCTAAAACTGGTTTCGGAATATAGCCAAGTGTTAGCACACAGGTTGAATATCTGGTGAAAAGCAATAAGTTCCAAAGTTTGAACGTAGAGAAAGAGAAAGGACAGTTCAGATTACGATGACTCACCGAAACAAAGATAAAACAATAAAGACTTTCTCTCTCTCTCTTTCTCCAACTCTCTCTTCCCCCCTCTCTCTCTCCTCTCCCCTTACTCTCTCACTCTCAATCTCTCTCTCTCCCACCCACACACGCGCGCGTACGCATACGTATATCTATTTAAAACAATGTGACTATTAATCAATCTATCTCTCGCCCTCCCCTCTCTATCTCTCTCTCTATATATGTGTGTTTGTGTGGGGGTGTGTACGCGTATGCGTGTGTGTGTGAAAGTGTGATATAATAATATATATATATATATATATATTATATATATATATAGAGAGAGAGAGAGAGAGAGAGAGAGAGAGAACTGAGTGTACGTGTGATCTTTTATATAAGTATGTATTTCCCCAGCAACTCTGCCACGAGCAGGATGTGGCAGAAATTATATTTTAATGCAGGGTAAAGCTGGTTTGAAATATATATATATATATATATATATATATATATATATATGTGTGTGTGTGTGTGTGTGTGTGTGTGTGTGTGTGTGTGAATCAGGTAACCTGTTATCACTGCTATTAATGTTGAATTCAGAAATTATAGTAAGGTGAGGCCATTTAGTTTGTTTTCTAAAAATATACCGAGAGAAATTCAAATATATCTGCCTTTTCCACAGGTAATAAATTATTTTGATTATATTTCTTATTATGTCTGTATGTCTTTATATATATACATATATACACACCTATATATATTTACACACCTATATATATACACGCCTATATATATATATATATATATATATATATATATATATATATATATATATATATGTGAAAATAAAATGGAAATTAATCCGACAGTATGAATAAGATATAATGAAAAAACAAACGATGTTTACAACTGAAATAGGCTCATCACACTTTCTCTTCTGATGAGCCTATTTCAGTTGTAAACATCGTTTGTTTTTTCATTATATCTTATTATATATATATATATATATATATATATATATATGGGGGGGGCGAGGGAATATCGTTGTGTGAACATCTGAAAAGTGGTAATTTAAGAGCGTAACAGTGTAAAGAAAGGAGTAACGAAAGCAAAATTTACACTTGGTCGGACACGTCAAAACTTTCACAGACCATAAGTGGACCCGCGCAGTTATCGGGTGGTACCCAAGAGAGCAGAGAACATTACTCGGAAGACCTCCAAGACGATCGAAAGATTAAATTCTCCACGGATTCGGGCCAACACGCAGAAGGGCGAGATCGAGAACAAAGGTCGATATTTGAGCGGAGCTCTGCAAGACCATTTGCCATACCAAGGCCAAAGATACCAGTCTGCCCTACTATTTACACATAGCTAGAGGGAGAATAGTTGGATTCATACATTAACCAAGGGTAATATCGTTATGTGAAATGGAAACAGCCTCATCCAGGATCTGAACTCGTGTTGCCATGTCCATTTCCTACAATGATAACCATTACACAACGGGCGACTCCAGGAATGTGAAGTGACCCTTCATTGAAATTAGACCCAATTCCACTTTGTCCCAAAATGAGTGTACTTGTTAGGATCCCATCTATGGGTCAATTAGATTTGCTTAGACATTACACATTAGATAGAATTAATTAATACCATGTTACTTAAATAATAGTTACTTGAAGCTATAATTATTTACTAACGATTATTATTAGTTACTTGAACCGTATGCAAATAAATGACTATTATTAAATAGAATTAATTGAAACCATATGAATGTTAGTATTAAATACGAATACTTGAAACCATACATTTGTGTGCAAAATTATTTGTATTAGATTGGAATACTTGATATAACATAATTGTGCGCAAAAATCTTGAAAACAACTACACAAGAATGTAAATATAAATGTACAATGAACGCGATTCCCTAACCCCTAGGTATAAAATACCCTTAGACGGGTTGATATGCCGTCAAAATCAGTCAAACGAATACTTCTTGTCGAGCGATGCTGGTTTTGAGATATGTGAAAGTATTCTTAATGTGGTGCTCAATAAACCTGGCTTTGTGCCATACTTGTTTTTTTCCCAACTGTTATCTATTCCTTGTTGGTGATAG
>CM042140.1:122872952-122875452 GCA_023376005.1 Doryteuthis pealeii
ATATATATATATATATATATATATATATGTGTGTGTGTGTGTGTGTGTGTGTGTTTGTTTTACTGATCGTAACTGTAAATTGATTTAAATACTTTATTTACTCTTTGTCACTCCAACTTTTCAGTGCACTTTTTCAAAAAAAACATCATGAGAAAACTTCAGTAAAAGGAAAAAAAAACTCTATAAAAGATGGAATGACCCGAAAAGATCTGAACAAAAACAAAATGTCTACTGTACAAAAGACCATAAAGCAAAACATAAGTAAATAAATAATCCCGTATGAAAGGTCGTTACCTTCTGATCATTCAAGGGATAACAACTACATTTTTTTTATGCAGATAAATATTGTAGGCCTTAGTGGGTGGAACGGACTGGGATGACTGAATATCTATTCAAAAGCAATCACAACGAATAAACAGAGAAAGGAAAAACACGTTGCTTATTAAATTTAAAAAAATATATGGTTTCACTAGTCTGTGTGTTGATTGGCTAATATCTTACACGTGGCCTGAACATGTGGCTCGAACACGTGGCTTTAAGTGAGTCTAGTGTATCTCAGATGTATGTACTAGCATGAATAAATATTTTTTTTAAAAATCTTATTATTTTCAATATAGGGACGTTTGAGCTCAGTCAGTAGAGCGTCCAGCTAGGAACCACAAGGTTCCGAGTTCGATACCGGCCCTCGCCAAATCAGCGAATAAGTTGATAGCTTATCAACTTATTGTATCTGTGCGGTAAAGTGAGAAGCTGATGGTAGGTGTGTCACTCTGTCTCAGACGCAAAAACAATATACTTGGTCTAGCGCTTGTGAAAAGAAGTTAGACTCCCTCTTTGTCTGGATGATACAGACTTTAGGCCACCCCGACGACTTTAATCTTTTTCTATATGCAATATTTTGGTATGTGTTATTTTGAGGCGTGGATATCACGTGGCCGAAGCAGAGGGGGTTCCTGGTCTGGTTGGTAGTGGGTGGGTGACACGTTATGCAGTGCTTCAATCCGTGTGTGGGCTGTGGAAGCGATAAAAGCTTTTTGGGGGCAAAAGGTGAACGTGTACTTGATCACAATACATTTACCAGACGTTTAGCAAGAAACTCAACGATAAGGCAAGGCCAATAGACCTAAATCCGTATATTTCGAGACTGTGGTCCGAGTCAAAACCTGTGAGTAGCATACGGAGAGTATCAGGCAGGCTAGACATTTCACAGTCCAGTGTGGTTCGTTATCTTCACGACATCAGAACTGCCGAATTGTGTCTCACATTACAAAATATTATAATCCACCCTTGTCTTTACATAACCACTTTGAACGAGTAAGATGTGACACTAGGTCAATTTTTAAAGCAGAGTTTAACAGGTTTCAATTCAGAGTTTTCCAGCTGGTTGCCCCACCAAGGTTAATACAGCCTTGTCTGCCTTACTATTTAACCACAGCTGGAGTGAGAATATTTAGATTCATTCTTTTCTCATGGGTATTAACGCTATGTAAAATATAAACATTTTCGTCCAGCATTTGAATTCGGGACGATAACCATTACATACATATTACATATATATCTTTAAATGTACATATATAAATATTCATATGTATATGATAATCATCCAATTCCTGTATGTTTCTATATTACCATAACACTAAAAAATGACACATAATTGTGATATTTTCGTAAGTATATCCCTATTATGTGTCATTTTTTAGTGTGCGGGCTTACAAATTATAGATGGGTTAATAGATATAAGGTGACTAAGATAGAGATATAGATATATACAAAGATACAAATATTAGAGATATTTACAGATTGAGACAGACAGACAGACAGACAGACAGACAGACATATAGATAAATAGATAGATAGATAGATATAAATAGACTGAGAAAGATACATAGATTTGATATGAATAGAATGAGATAGATATCTACAAATATAGATGTAGATGGGAGAGAGAAAGAGAGAAAGACAGATGCGCATAACTCTATATAATTATACACATGTGTATAGGCCTAAAATCAATTATATATATATATATATATATATATATATATATTATATAATATATATATATATATTGATTTATTGGACATGTGTGTGTAATAATTGGTTCGTACCTTTTTACGCTAATGGCAAGATATATAAAATATTCCCAGACTAAATTAACAAGACAATTTAATTACTCTTCCAACTTTAATGGTTTGACAAAATCAAAATAAAATATCAACTTAAAATAATTAGATAACAATTTTCCATCAGATTGTCTCTCGGCAAAATAGTCAATTCAATTAGAAATATTTTTTTACGTCAATTTCGTCTGATATCAAGATAAGGCTGCTTATAAAGACTTCTTCAAACTTAATAAGCAAAACTTGCGAAATTATTTGTAGTTTTAGTTTTGCTTTGAAAGAGTGCTTCACACACGGTCTTAACTTCCCACCCACATATCAATAATAAGTATCGATTTTGACCCACAAATTGATGCAATAAAATTTTCTGTTTTCTTTTT
>CM042140.1:122880452-122887952 GCA_023376005.1 Doryteuthis pealeii
CTAGATAAAAGCATTAAAATTCTGTCACCTCTATTATCAACCTTGACAGTAATTAAGCAGAGGCACGTAATCATTTGTGAATGATTTATGAATTGATTCAACCAAACATCACTGGATTGACGCTCTCATTAGATGGTCATGTTGACCTTTATTTCAAGCTAGAACTTTATTTATACAGAGCCACAAATCTTATTACAATTGTCAATAGAGACTGAATAAGCACAAGAATGGCTTGAAGTTTAACGCTCTGGATACAATTTCCGCTTGTTTTCTGCCTTTACAGAAACATCGATATATCCTATCTTAGCTTGACTTACCAAACCCGAAAAGAGATGAAAAGAAAAGGCAATTCCAGAGAATACTTTGTATAGTTGTTATAGACATTCAGCTCGATTCTTTTATTTAAGATTGGATTATATTCCCCACCGCCATAAACTCGATCGGATAGATTCCGGAAGCGTGAAATTTGCCGGCATTTATATTCTGAGTATTCACTAAACATCCTGACGCCATTGAAGCCAACATAATATCCTATGTAACAGGGCATAACGTTGTCTCGCTCCAGACAAAAGTTTGTCCACCCTGTCGAATGGGGGTTGCATAATACGCCGACTGTACCTCTGCAAGACCTTCCCCCAATGTGACTACCATTTTTAGCGGAGTACAAGATTAAAGATCCCAGTCTGCCCTACTATTTGCCCATAGTTGGTGGGGACATATATATCCATATCTTATGCAACAGTATTAGCGCAAAAGACGATAACTATTACATAGCGCCTAAACTATGCTGTATATACTCCTCTATAGGTCTATATCGCATATATGTCTACCCTTGATTTATGGTCACAAAAGCTTTAATTTACAGAATTCATTTCCTAAGCTAAAAGTTGCTAATGCCCATGATACTTGAATTTCAACGATACAAAATTATTTCTCTATTATTATTTTACTCATAGGGATTTTTCACACCACATGTTAGGTGGTAATCCTTCACTGGAGTCTGAGTGCCAGGAAATCACCTCAAGTTTCCAGGAGTGTCTTGAGTATTCTAGTCGATATTAACAATGATCTACTGGGACTGCAAAATCTATCAATCGACAAGTCCTCTTTTTCTTGTTAATCAATACTAGGTTTTGTCTTCTAGATGGGATAAGGGGATCTGTTTGTATCTCAAATTCCCATGAAATTTCATGCATTTCATTTTAAGAGAACAGATTCTGGTTTGTTCATATACCATTTTGTTTTAAGGTTAACATTTAGTTTCTTGCAGAATCCCAGTGGCTCAGTTTTATTTATTATTATTATTATTATTATTATTATTATTATTATTATTATTATTATTATTATTATTTCACTCCTTCTGAGTTCTTTCACACCAGCGTAAGCTGATGGTCTTTCACTGGAGTCTGAGTGAAAGCAAGTGTCCTCAGATGATCAGGACTCTTCTAAGTATTTTAGCCGATCTCAAAAATACTGTTGTCTGTATGGTCTCAATTCTTCCTCTGAATCATGGGCTAATAAAATAATAAACTTGATCAAGAAAAAAATTATTGTTTTAATTACAATGACCAAAATCAGCCCAGCAGAAAACCATCCCTTAGAAGAATTAAGAAGAAAAAACAGAGAAGCAGTAATGAAGTTAACAAGAATCAAGTAAATCTCTCTCTCTCTCTCTCTAATGCAAGTATCTGTCCCTGTCTCTGTCTCTGTTTCTCTGTCTCTCTGTCTCTCACTCTCTATTATATATCCAATGTTTGATGTGGGTATATAACATTACTACCTAGGTATGTGAATTTTTCTACTCTCATCCACAGAAAACGATGTTAATACACGAATAGGAAAGGCATGGTCGGCCACAAACAGATTATCAGTCATATGGAAATTCGATCTCACAAGTTAAAGCGACAATTCTTCCAGGCTGTGGGTTATATCAATACTGCTGTACGGCTGCACCACTTGGACCCTAACGAGGCGCCTTGAGAATAAGCTGGATGGGAGCTGTACAAGAATGCTGCGTGCAGTCTTGAGCAAGTCGTGGAAACAGCACCCCACAAGGAAACAGCTGTATAGCCACCTGCCCCCTATCTAACAAACCATCCAAGTGAGACGGACAAGGCATGCTGGACACTGCTGGATAAGCAAGGACGAGCTCATAAGCGACGTTCTCCTGTGGAAGTCAACACATGGACATGCTAATGTGGGCCGCCCACCAAGGACCTACATTGACAAACTCTGCGAGGATACTGGTGCTGCACAGAGGACCTCCCTGGGACAACGAAGGATAGAGAAGGTTGGCGAGAGATTGTCATGGATATCCGTGCTAATTGTGTGACACAATGATGATGATATAACAGTAGTTTTGAAGTTTCAGAAAATAGCGCAGCGAAATTTTGCGCCCACCTAATATTTTACCCCCGAGCTAGTATGTGTCAAAGAGGTGAAGATGACCAGACAACTGACAACAGATTTTACTTGTTCATACATCACTAGGTCACACGTAACAAAGATTAAGATAAAGACTTCCAGTTAAAATGATTTAAATTGTTTATGCGGTGTAGACACTAAAACGTCACGTCTAAAATATTAATCCTGGGTAGGACCGTCGATATCAAAAGTTCTTATGCATAGGACATTATTCTCAAATGAATATTTTAAAAGATCAAAAGTCATTGCAATCTAGCCTCAAATTCTTCTGTCATATTTGAAGATCAGACATTTTAGATATATCTTATTTTGACTGAAGAAGAGGCACGTACTGTAATGGCTATCGTCGTAGGATAATAGACTCGGTTACCTGAGTTCAAATACTGAACTCGGCTGTTTGCATTTCACAGTCCGCTAATACCCTTTAGAAAACGTATGGCGGACAATATATATATCTTGCCAGGTTTTAGAGAAGTGACATCAATTCTTTTACATGTTTATCGGAAAGGAACCGACGACCATAGCGTGACAATCAGCTAAGTCCTTTTGTAAGTTTTAAGAAGTTACGTTTTCATTAAATGTCATATTAAACTGATTGTGTGTATTTACCCAACCCATCCGCAATAAAGATGAGAGTATGTGACCCCACATTCCAGAGCTCTAAAATTAGACTCTCACCATCGGAGGCATGAATCTACCCAAATCTCTGCTACAGACAGGATGTGAAACAAGGTCAATTTTTTAAACAAAGTACACCTTGTTCTAACTCAGAATGTTCCTCTCCTAGACTTGTTCACTTACCACGGCTAGAGAGTCGAGTCTTCCCTGCTATTTACCCATAGTTGAGGGAGAAACATATATTATATTGCCATGTCTCCAGACGTTGTTGTATGCTGTGGTCACATACTTTGCTACACCTATTTTTTCTAAATTGATGATTTCAAATGACTTAAATTACTTCGTGTCAAATATATAGGGAGTCCTCGTAACGTAAATCCTAATATGCGGGACTTCGACACCGTAATAAGCGATTCCGAACACCAGTTGCCCTATTAGATTCACTTTCGGGTTAATACTTTTATAAAAATCTATGAACTCCTTATCCCCTCAGCTATGGGTTAAATAGTACCACTACTGTTCTTCAAGAAGGAGGAATTTGGAATTAAATAACTCAAGAACGCTGATATATCATTAAACAAAAAAAAAAAAAATAAATAAAATGAAATATCACCTGATTGGTATCACCATTTAATCGGTGATAGATAATTTTAAAGCATCACATCAAAGTCTATATTTAGTTACTTTTGGTCATAGATGGTATATATTGCTATTGGATGACACCCAGTGAGGTTATAGTTCAACCTTTCATAGTTTGCGCTTTCTGATGTTAAATAAATATTCATAAAAAAATATTAAGTCCCTAGGCCTTTCGCTTTATTGGTGGATCCTTGTATCAGATTAACACACAAATGCATAAACTGGTTTAGCGATTGACCTCGATTTTGTTCATAAAGAAAATCCATCGCCTGTATTAAGAAAATAATATTTTCTTTTTATTAGAATTCTTTGAGCGTAGAGCTTTGTCTGAAAACCCGGAGAGCGATGGGATATGCCTGTTCTGCAGTAGGCTACAGAGAGAGAGAGAGAGAGAGAGAGAGAGAGAGAGAGAGAGAGAGAGAGAGAGAGAGAGAGATAGAGGGGGGGGGAGAAAGAGCGTGTGTGTATCGTTTTCAATCCCCTATATAAGTTTATTTTAAGATTACCCTAGCGCGTCACGTATGCAGGTCCCAATAACTCTTGTCCACGTGCTTCAATTTATTTTTTAAAACTCCAGTAACGTTTCTGTCAACGTGTTTCGAATCTGCACGCTAGTGACCACATTTCATCCCTGCCCCATGTCGGTCCTCCTGTCCAGTGTCGCGAGCGCCCCTCGTCCAAATTTTGGCACATGGTCCTACGCTCTGAAAATGTCTCACAGTTTACACATTATAAAACAATTCGTTTTTTTTTTTAGAAACCGTTCAAAAACGATCGGGTAATAAAAAACATAGAGAAACCAAGAGAACATTTCTATGAACTACAAAAGTAGTTTACATAGAACCCGAGGGAGTGACCTCTGTTTAAATAACGTCTTTTTGTATTTGTGTGTGCCCCTGCCTAGTTTTTTTATTTTTTTTTTCTGAGAGAGTTGAATTTTTATATACCGTTTACGTTTTATAAGAATGCAAAGACCTATCTATCTATCTATCTATCTTAAGAAAACAAGAATGTATTTCTATCAAATACAACACTCCTCTTTAAAGAAAGATGAAACATTAACAATAACAAGTTTTCTAGATAATAAACTGTGCTTATCACTATAAATGCAGTGCGCTGCACCTCAGTGACTATCGACTTTCACTTGTTTAGTTGCCTAATTTGTTAGCTATGACCTCGAACTGTCAGGGAGGTGTGCCAATTTCGACGAAAATAATCTCACATTTATAGTTTCATTGTAAACCTTCAGACGATTGAACAATTCATTTATTTTTTTAATTCAAATCTTAAGAAGTGTTCTTGAACAACTACTTCGATACAAAAGAATCGATGATGTGAATTCATGGTTATTTTCATCTCATTCTTTTGCTGTTGCTTTCATATGTTGTTATTAGTTCTTCAATGACCGGAAGTGACACTGCAACAACAGGAAGTGCAATGTCGATTCTAACCTAGGGCTTGAGATTAACGGTGTCCTGGATACATAATATTATTTGAGGATACCGCGCCTACCCACAACGAAAAAAAATCATTGGAAGATCAATATTTTTTTAAATGAAAGAGTAGGTATACATCTAACCAGTTCGGCATGGGTAACATGTAACGCTTGGTTGCAAGTATGGGAGATCTAGCGAGTATCGAACTCATATCTCACTAGTAATGGATCTGCAAGTCTCTCTCTCTCTCTCTCTCTCTCTTCTCTCTCTATATATATATATATATATATATATATATATATATATATATAAGTAAATAGGAAATTAAATCCGACAGTATGTAGAAAATATAATAAAAAAGTAGTATTACAAAAAGATGAATTTGTTCTTGATGATAAAGTCAACGTATAACGCTTCGGTGTTTTAAGAAACTTTCATCAGAAAGGGTAAGGGTCGAAAAACTTACGAAGGTTATCCACTCTCAGAAAAAATTCATCTTTTTGGAATACTTCGTGTTTTTCTATTTTCTACACACACACACACACACACACACAATACATATATATATATATATATATATAATATATATATATATATATATATATATATATAGAGAGAGAGAGAGAGAGAGAGCGAGAGAGAAGGAGAGAGAAAGAGAGAGAGAGAGAGAGACAGACAGACAGATAGACAGACAGACAGAGACAGATATAGAGATAGAGATAGAGACAGAGAGAGAGTGGAGGGAGATTGAGAGGAAGTGATTGAAAAGAAAGTCAACCACATAGATTTGCTGACTGGATAACAAGAGGCAAAGAGCGGATAATTAAAAAGAGATAGAGATAAAAAGAGGTAAATACCAGTATACATTAAACTTATTGAGAAATAGAGCAAAAGGAAGATGAAAGAAATGGTGTGATTGAAAATAGTCGTGCATTCCATATTTCCTTTGGCATATAACACTAACTGGTACAGCAATTTAGATAAAAAGATAAATCGGCAACGAAACGGACAAAATGAGAAGACACAGGCATAGGGTATTAGTAGGAAAATGACAATAATAGCATGATTAGAGTTTGAAATCGCTTACTACGATTTCACAGTCCAGCACGTTACCCATACTCCCCCGGTTGCTCCAAGCTGAATTTCGTAAACGTTTCTGGTAGAACAATATTGATAGGCGGCTTATTATTATTTACTTAGTTTCACCTAGTCTGAATTATAGACTTTAGACTGCTTTCAGTACCTGCTCTCCCTTAGCGGTTCGAAACCGTTTGTTACGATATCACAGTCTATCACACTACACCACGGGTCTGCCCTGTCGGCCGGGGCGTTAGAATGCACAGACTGCACCTCTGCAGAGGGACAAGACTGCCCCAATGGGACCACTTGTTGGCTGTGGTGGCGACCCGTGATGCTTAAGGATAGAGCCCAGGTGGATGAGTAGTTCATGACTTGCAATACTCCACTTTGGCCCTATCTTGGGCTGGACAGGCGTTCGGAGAGGCCACCTTCGATCAATCGACTGGTCATGTCAAGCCCTAGCACATATATGATTGCCCCAACCCTACTGCCCTTATGGCAAACCCCAATCCTTCTTATTATATGGGTGCTAGAAGGCGGTGACTGAGGGTTTACATGTCCTGGGAATGACGTTAAACTCTATCTGATGGTGAGGTTCCAGTTTTGGAGGTTTGGGGAATGTGGAGCACCTCTTCATCACCTTTGCTCCCTGGTCCACTCTGACCTGGAGTGGTAGTACCTGTTAGGGTCCCATCTATGGGTTAAATAGAAAAACAGGAGTTGATAAACAAAATTGTATTATGCATTAAGAATTAATTTATTTCAAAACTTTGTCGGCATTAAATGACCCACCGAGGTTGATATCCGTAAAACTAACCAAACCAAACCAAATACACCACGCGTACTCCTTCTTTATCTTAAGAAAAATTGTGATTCAATTTCAAGTAGAAATTTATTTGTACTAAAAAAGAAACAGAGAATTTATTGATGTTTGTGAGTTAAGCATTGGAGGTGATGTTCGATAGTTGACCTCGAAATAAAAGATTGACCGAACCTGTAACAAAGCCAACAATAGATTTTGGCTAAATAAATATCTCTGCCAAATTTGTAACCAATGTTTGAACTGATCAGGTTTTATCATTTGCCTGAAGTTAGATAATTTAGCTAAGAATACATTTAACTGAGATTTATCCTGGGTGAAATATTAAAGAATCCAGGCCATTGTTTGGTTGTTTAGTTCTCTTTTGAAATTAAACTGACTCTATGCATTGGAAATCGGATTTGTTTTTGGGATGGTTGGTTACTTTGTTTCGGGGTATATTAATTTTTTGCATATAGGATTTGTAAGCGAATAGTTTGTAGG
>CM042140.1:122892952-122926576 GCA_023376005.1 Doryteuthis pealeii
AATTTACATGTATCAAAGTTCTTAGAAAAAGGTTAATCAGTCTATTATTAGATAAAGGGTTGGACAGCAGTTTAAAAAGATATGATATGAGAATTTAAGGAAAAGCTGTTGAAGGGCAAAGAGAGGGGTTGAAGGGCAAAGAGAGGGGTGAGGGAGAGTGAAGAAAGTAATTTTAAAAATATTAATCATAGTATTAATCTGGTTTATTGATACCAGGGTGTTAAGGGCGAAGGAACTACAACTGTATAGGCTACAAGGTCTTTTGCCTTCCTGTTCAGTGTCAGCAGCAAAAATATTTATAGTTTCTTCACCTTTAACCCCTAGGTAAACAGAAATATTAAGAACACCTCAAAATATGATATTATTTATTTGAATTATTTCTATTGCATTCCGACAGTTATTTTGCTTCATATAGACCTTATTCAATGGCTGATATGAGTGACAATTTTTCTTTTTTCTAGATGATTTGACAGAGAATTATCCATTACTAAAGTTCTCATTGTGTTTGTATGAATATAAGACTGACCCATTGACACACTGACATTCGCTTTTATTATTAGATATATTATGTAAGTTTGTCATTAATGTTATCTCAGCTTTCTTCATTTAATTTGTAATTGTTTCAATCTATTGTAAGACATCACCTTATTACACACATTTCTTTGGTTTTAAATGTCATTGCTCCTGGGTAAATACGTAGCAATCGGCGCCCTTCATGTGAGTGTAACTTGAAACAAGAAGATTATGTTAGATATACGGACTAAATCTTTACTTATCACTGGTTTGTCTGTTTTATTATTACTTGGCTTGTTTTTAGAGAAATAGGCCGCTTGTCATGTATCAAACAATCAGCACTTCCATTATACGATTTGTCAACAAAGTTCAAGAAGAATAAAGCTTAATGGGAAACTAACAAGTTACGAATTGAACGTAACATTCTTGTTGTGTTCATTCTCTAACGGAAAATCAAAAGCAAAACAATAGACACGCGATTGTTGTTACGTCAGCGCTGACAAATACTAGCAGAGCAGTCTTGACACTCAAGTAAATAATCAAATAAATAAATAAAACGGGAAAAATGCGGGAAATGTCTTAATCAATTGTTAAATGTGCGTTTAGATTTACGCATCAGAGATAGCGTCGATATTTGCAAATTCAAAGCCAATCGTTAAAAAGAAGGTTCTAAAAATAAAGTGACTGTTCTGTCAGTGTAAGGGAGGGAGGAGTCCTAGTGGCGTAGTGGCTAGCGTGCTGAACTGCGATATTGTAATAAGCGAGATCGAATTCCAATCGCGCTATAACGTTATTTTTCTGTCTTGGGAAAGGAATGAATCCCCTAATACCTCCAGCTATGGGTTAAATATTAGCAAAACTATTTTTCTACTAGGATAGTTTTGGTGTTCAATAACCCACGAAGGTTTATATGCCATTAAATAAAGAACTCAAACCAAACCAAACCTGTCAATAGATAATAATTTACTAAGCTCAGCTTTGCTAGGTTATTTAATACGGAAGTCTTTTTTTAATATAGTTTCAAGTAACTATTCCTTTTTAATAAAAGGTCACTTATAAACTTCATTATCCATCTACTGGTTGAATAGTAATATTAATATTCTTCGACGAGCATGGCTTTGGCATCAAACAACCCACACTGTTTTAATATGCCATTAAACAAAGAAACCAAACCAAACCAAAAAACCAAACTTTAGTTTCAAGTGACTATTCATAATACAAATAATTTACACATGGCTGTATGGTTTCAACTATTTCAATCTAATATTAATAATCTATACACAATTATACATTTTCAAGTAACTATTCCCATTTTATGATAACTAGCAAGAATATGCGCCCTTTGGGCGTAAGCATCTAAAATTAATGTAAGGAAATATATTCAATTAGAAAGGCTAACGAAATGAAATAAGAACGAATATAAAAAGATTACACTTATTTTAATTATATCTTAATTGATTTCTATACAAAATCATTCACAGGATTGATTTTAATACGTTGAAGAATAAAACTATTATATTAGATACCAATAACACCTAGTTAGTATTTATTAAACACGGTTGTATGAAAACCAGTGTATTGTGACGTAAGCAGTGATGTAGTTTTGGTTACAGATAGACAGATACCAAATCTGCAATATAATAAGATCATTTGTTTTCACACAGTTATATTGTTTTAAGTATTTCTATCTAGTGAGCAGTACCCCTTCTTGCAATTACACCCTACTTTTACAGTCCAGTTTGACTCGGGGTAATAGTAATTGTGAGGTCTTATCAATGGGGAAAATAGGAATACTTGATCCGCTATAGCTGTATGCAAGTTGTTTGCGTTAGGAATGGTTGCTTGAAGTTATATATATATATATATATATATATATATATATATATATATATATATATATATATATTACTAATGATTGTTAATATTAGTTACTCGAAACCGTATAACAGCTTACATATTTTTGGTGTTAGGAATACTTGAAACCATATAACTGCGTGCAAACAAATGATTATGATTAAATTGGAATGTTTACTTTTAAAAATATAATTGTATATAAGTTCTTAGCATTAGACAGGAATGCTTGGAACCATATAACTTCGGGAATTATTTGTATTAAGTAAAAATACTTGATATAATTGTATTGTAACTCGAGTATCAGAGTTAACAGAGAAAAAACAGGAAGAAACCTAACGAGTATAAAGGATAGGGGAAAAGGTTTACTAAGTAAAGATACAAGGTTAACAGAGTAATTAGCAATTACTAGGTTGAATCAATAATCCCCGAGAGATTTCGTTTCTCCCTTTCAAAGTTCCGTCAGACATTTTTTTATACGAAAACAGACAATTCCATTCCCATTTTTAGGTATGACAAAAACTGAGCAGATAAATGGTATTTAAAACCGCAATGGAACAGTGAAAATATAGAGCTGATCGAAATCAAACATTTACAAATGATTGAATTTTGGAATTAAATGACCCATAAGTAGTTGATACGTCGTTAAATAAATGAACCAAAAAATTCAAATTATGTGATCAAAGAAAAGAAATCATGGGAAGAAGAAAGCCAAGGAAGAATAATTTGGGAGGAAAGAGAAAATTCAAAAGAGAAAATGATGACTGTACGGCAGATCTTCACTGACGTGCTACGATAGTTGATGGTTAGAGCGCGTGAGTAAAGTTGCTCTCCCATAATTAACAAAAATCTCCAAGCAGCAGTAAAATTAAAAGATGTTCCATCTATTGTTAACCTTGACATCGGGGGCGGCTATAATGCTTCCTTTGCTGTCTACATATCAATTAATAAGCCGGTGTTATTATATATAAAGATATGTGTCACGATCTTCTTAAATGTATGTCACTTTCTACCTACAAGCATACATGGTCTCTCTCTCTCTCTCTCTCTCTCTCTCTCTCTCTCTCTCTCTCTCTCTCTCTCCTCATAAAAAGAAAATAATCATATCTTTGATATAGATTAGACCTACATAATTACAAAGTACAATTCTAAACGAACATTTTATGAATCTGATCTAATTTTCCTATATCAAACAATAAAACAATGACCCAGATTCTTTACCACCCTGTCGGATAGGACAGTAGAATACCACCGACTGCATCTTTGCAGACAAGTACAATCCTCTTAACGGTGCCAGCTGTTGGTCGTAGGTGGTGACCCCTGATGCTTAAGAATGGAATCCTGGTAGCTGAATAGTCCATAAAATACAACACTTAAATTTAGCCCTTACTTAGGATAGACCGGGTTAGCTCAGGGCCGGGTTAGCTCAGTCGGTAGAGCGTTCGGCAAGGTTCCTAGTTCGATACCCGCCCTCGCCAGCGTATGAGTAGCACAGGGATCTGCGCGATAAAGTAAGGAGCTGATGGTAGGTGTGGCGCTCCACCTCAGACGCTAAAATAATCTCCTTGGTCTAGCGCTCGTGAAAAGGGGATAGACTCCCTCGGTGCATGGCTGATACCGACATTAGGCCGCCCGACGACTTTACTTTACTTTAGGATCGACAGTGAATCTCAGTATGTCACATTATTCAACTTTACTCCTAGATGCCAAGTCCCAACATACTATACAATTTTGGTATCGGACTGACTCCGTGAGTAAATGAAAAACATTCCGAGTTGAATCCACACCCACCCTCCAGAAACTTTGGATTCCAAAGTTTTAATTACTGCTGGTGTTTTCGGCGATTTTTTACGTGATTTTTTCCGGCGATTGTCTTTTCTTTTTAAAAAAACTTTTCTAACTTGGAAATAAATTTGAAAATGATCGGAAGTAATTGCGAAATCCAGCGTAATCCAGCGAAAGTCACACATGAAATAATAATAATTGTTTGTACGAAAAGTAAGAACCTACGTTCATGAAATTGTCTTTGAATTAAGTCGCAGTAGAAGAAGAATATATATATATATACAAGGTGTATAAAAATATCGAGATATTTTGACTTTTTGAGACATCTTGTATTCTGAAAAAATAATGTTCCATTCATTGTTCATTCTATCTTGGTAAATACATCTTCAATTCCGATACTTTTATGACACACTTAATATATATATATATATATATATATATATATATATATATATATATATATATATATATATATATAGTTTGTTATATTTATAAGTAACTAACTTAATTGCATCAAAATAGCTTTTAAGCTAGTGACTTGTTTTGAAAACTTTCTACAAAGAATTCTTTCACATGTAAATTCTCTCCTGGCGATGGCCTAAGGTCGAAACTAGTTGGGAACAATTAAAAAAATTAATAACATAAAAGAAATATTCCTGTTTGTCTTATCACTGTTTGCTTATCTCATATATATATATATATATATATATATATATATATATATATATATATATATATAAAATCATATGACAAGACTAATTATTTTACAAAATTCGGCAAAAGTAGATAGATAGATTTATAGATAATGAAGAGACTGCAATAGATCGATAGATAGGGACAACTCAGATAGAAACATAGATAATGAAGAGACTGGAATAGATAGATAGATAGACCGATAGATAGACAGACCGATAGATAGACAGATCAATAGATAGATAGATAGATAGATAGATAGGGAAGACTGAGACAGATAGATAATGAAGAGACTGTAATAGATAGAAAGATAATAAAGAGACTGGAATAGATAGATGAATAGACAGACATACCGATAGATAGATAGACAGATCGATCGATCGATAGATAGATAGATAGGAAAGACAGAGATTGAAAGATAATGAATAGACTGGAATAGATAGATAGATAGATAGATCATCTGGTAAATTTTAATTCTATTTTATCTATCATCAATGTGTATATGATTCAGCCAACGGTGTAAGGTTTTTCTCATTTGGCACTTCTTGGAGACAGCAATTGTGTAATCAAGTTCCAGGCATGAAAAGCCATTGGCACCGTTCCAGCCTGCACTGAAACCGCCAATCAAGGCCAAAAGATATCAAAGTAGACCGCACCGCCATTCTCACTGACAAAACACCACTTTTTTCTATTCTTTAACAAGACAAATTCTACCTTCAAATGTTTCTTGGCCGAACTAAAACCAAACTATTTATTGTCGTTATTCTTCGTCTGTTTGGCACAATTGTTGTTCGTCAGTGGCGATGAGAGGTTTAGTTGGATTATTATCCTGACTCATACCATGGGGAGCAAGTGGCGTGACATCTTTTGCAAAAAAGAATTTTATTGTCTTTGGTTGTTCCAAATTAACTTTGAAGCCTCAGTTAAGTTTCTTGAAACTCATTACTAGCTAGATTTTACTGTCTTTTTGAAAGGGAAAGAATTATTATTACCAACTAAATTTAATTCTTTAAAATTTTCTATAGTAAATTACCAATCTTCTTCTTCTTCTTCTTCTTCTTCTTCTTCTTCTTCTTATTATTATTATTATTATTATTATTATTATTATTATTATTATTATTATTATTATTATTATTATTATTATCATCTTTTGAGTTTTCACACCAGTGTTAGCTGATGGTCTTTCACTGGAGTCTGAGTGACAGAAAGTCTCCCAGGTCTCCAGAACTCTTCTGAGTATTCTGGCAGATTGCAGCAGTGCAGTGTTCTGAATGGTTTCAATCCTTCCTTTGATATCCAAACTTTCCAAACCCTTTTCTAATCCTTTTGGGACTGTTCCAAGTGCACCAACTACAATTGGTATCACTTTCACTTTCATATTCCATAACTTTTTCAGTTCTCTGGCAAGGTCCAGATATTTGTCCATTATTATTATTATCTACTGAAGATGTATATCTATGTGTTATGATTTAGAGTATCATTTTCTTTGATTTGAAATTCGGATGCATTTGATTACAATGAAATAAATTAATAGGATCATAATTATTTAGCATAATGTCACTTTTATCATTCATTTTATTGTTATTGTTATTCATTGCTTTAATTTGTTCTCTACAAAACATTATGGAAATCCATTATTAATAAGGGTTTGTTTACGATTTTTTAATTCATATAAATATTTTGTTGGATGAAGAATTTATATTAGTAGGTTTTTATATACATATAGATTTTAAAATTGTCATTGTTTGCATTAATTAGTCCATCAAGAAAAGTAATTTTTTATTTACGTTTAGTTCATAAGTTCATAAGTAAACTTGAGGACAGTTATTTAAGAATGTTTCTTGAATTTTTTTTATTTCATCAATATTATCTGTTAAAATAAGTATCATCAGTATAACTACATAGATGTGTGCATTTTTGTGTCATTGAATATTTTGTGTTCTAAATTGGACATGTGAAAATTACTAAATGTAGGACCTAAAAAGAACCCATAGAGACACCATAAATTTGAGTATATATCTCACTATTATGAACATAAAAGGGAAATTCATTCGTAGAGATTAGTAATAATTTACGAAGTATAATAGGATTAATTTAGACACAAGACACGCGATGTGACCTCTTTGAGAAGATAAACAATGTCAAGTGATGAGATCTGAAACAAACTTAACACGTAACAATTTGGGTCAGTGTATGATTAAAATCGTCAATGTGAAACGATTCAGTCTAATTCATATAAACACTTAAAACACTTATTTATATTTAAATTAAGATCAAATGTAGAGCATTTACCCAACCCGTTCGCTACGAGTCGGATGTGACACAAGGTCACAAATACGGGTCGTCCAGCGAGGACCGAACTTGCTATTCAGTAGTAATGGATCTGAGACACTGACCTTTTAACAATTACACCACGATGCTCGCCATTGGTATTTTACACAACCCGATTACCACGGGTAGGATGTTACATAAGGTTGCAATTATGGGGTATCCAGTGAGGACAAAATTCGCTATTCAGTTATAATGGATCTGCAAGACTACCTTGCTAACCATTACACCACGATGGAACGCCCTTGGTATTTATCCAACCAGTTCGCCGCAAGTAGGATGTGACACACGGTCACAAGTACGGAGAATATAGCTAGAATCGAACTCGCTATTCAGTTGTTAACAAGCAAATTTGATAATCCATTAGGATTATTAAGACTTGCTTGTTAACAATTACACCACGATGGAACGCCCTTGATATTTATACAACCTGTTCGTCATGGATAGGATATGACACAATGCGATAAGTACGAGGCGTCACACTACTCAGTAGTAAAGGATCTGAGAGACTAGCTTGCTAACCATGACAACATGATGGGACGGCCTTCAATATTTACCCAACCTGTTCGCTACGGATAACATAAAACACAAGATCGCAAGTATGGAACAAATCATCTTTTTTTGTTTACAAATGTTTGAAGCGGAACTTACCGGTGACGAGTTAAAATGTGAACCTTCCATTAGCTTGATGAGCTCGGTTGCTTATTGGAGACTTGACCCTTTACAAATAATTAATTTATAAAGCCTGATTTTTTAAAATTTTTTTCTTATTATATACTTAAGTGCAAACAATGGCTCTTTCATCATTAGGTATTTTATAATGTAAATTTTATATAAAGAAATGGTATACACAAGGATTAATAGAAGAAATTGTTTTTCTTCTTAAAAAAAATCATATCTAAACAAATAATGTAATAGATTAACTTATCAACTCTGATTTAGTCACTGTTAAGTCAACAGTCAGACTAAGTAAGATATACATATTTACCAACCCCTCAGCACGAGTAGGATGTAACACAAGGTCAATTTTTTGCGAGAATCAAATTCGTGATTCAGTAATAATGGATCTGTGAAACTAGCATGTTAACCATTACACCACGATGGAATGCCGTTATGGAAAAGAATAGGGTATACTGAACTCTTTAGCCTTGGTAATGCATGTTTGTTTATATCTGATGGTATAATATGTACGCAAAATCGTGACTTCTATTTAAAAACTTTCCCAACATCAGCATTTTCCAGTAAAATTTGGCCAGTGAGAGACGAGGACAGAAAGTCTCTAAGATCGTTTGCAACTGTTCTCAAATCAATTACTGGTTGAAATTTCTGACAGCAAGACCTATCTTTTGGATTAACACCAGAGAAAACCAACAGACTAGTATTTCCAACTCACTATAGACTTGGACTTATATATTGAAGAGGAAACCCACAGGCTAGGATTAACCAACTGGATTCTGTACAGAACAGAACAACTGAATCTCTATAAATGGTAACAAGGATTCTAACCAGGCATACAGACTAGAAGAAGGAAAACTCTGAATTCAAAAGATGACCGTCAAAAGAAATCGAAACCGAAGAAAAAGAAAATTATAATTTCATGCGCTATTTTCAGATATCGACAATAATTTTGTATAATTCTTTTTATGTGGATATGAACTTCAGACTGGAGTCAACCCTGTCGGTTGGTGCAGTATAATACAATAACTACACCTCTGCTGAGAGGTAAGACCAATGGGCCTACGTGTTGGCCTTGGGTAGAGATCTGTAATGACTAAGGACTGGATTGTTGTAGCTGAGCGGTCTGTTACCCGAGTAATAAGTGGTCCCCTGACATGCAACACTCCACTCTTACTTAGGTTAGACAGACAGTCGGAGAGGCCTCAACCGATCAATCTGTTGGTAGTGCCAAGCCCGAGCAATGAGATGATTGTTCCGACCATATTCCTCAAATTGCTCTTATGCCAAACACCCCCATTTCTATCCTATATGTGCTAGAAAGCGGTGACTGAGGTTCAACCACCAGTATTTATCAATACACATGAAAATGATGGAAATTATTGTTACAAATCTATTAATGCACGTAAAGTCAATTAAAAATATTTCTAGTAATACTCAAGTTAATGAAAATTATTTCTTAAATAAATTACACACACACACACACACACACACACACACATTTTACTTTCTGAAAATAATTATCGGTATCGAAATGCATGGCCAAAAGAAAAAAAACACCGAAAGGGATGCCTAAGTTGAATATGTACAATGCTCAATATACTAAGTAAGGCAAGATTATAAGGACCTAAGGAGTAATAAAGTACCTACCTAGGTTTCACGTAACGGCCTATCATAAAAGATTTGGAATTAAATATCCCACAAAGGTTGATATACCCTTAAACCAACCAACCAACCAGCAAAATCAGACAGGATTTATCATTTATTAAGCTTTCCTTATTTTGTTACCGAAGCCTTAAATAAACTTAAACAATCTTAGATTTGGCATAAATCGTTATGTAGAGAAGTATCCAGGAGGTTATATATTTGATTTACGAGTTTGCTAGCCATTCCCACGTGACAAGGTGCCTCATTTTTATCAATTTAAATTTGTACACCTGACCTGGCTCGATTATCTGTTACATTGATCTTTAAACCACCCACAGCAATGCAGCCGAAATTAAACAGTATGTCCGGTTCATGAGATAGTTATATGCAACATGTAATTATGTAAAATAAAACTTTGACTATTTTGATATAATCCAAAGCTATTTTTTTTTTACCTCCGCCATTTCATGTAAATACCTGTGTTTAAATATACTAGCTAGAATATGCGCCCTCCGGGCCTAAGTATTTAAGTTTTAATGCAAGGAAATATATCAAATTAGAAAGACTAACGAAATTAAATTAGAACACATATAAAAAGATTACATTTATTTTGATTATATTTTAATTGGTTTCTATATAAATTCATTTATACGATTGATTTTAATGCGTTGAAGAATAAAACAATAATATTACAGATCAATAACACCAAGTAACTATTTATTAAACCCGATTTTGTTAAAACCAGCATACAAATTAACAATACCATCTAATATATAAACCTTTTTTTCTTAGTGATATAGAAAACACATTGCGGTATTTGAAACGCACCAATAACATGGGCGGTTTTGAGACAAGACTAACGCAGAATTTCACAGAAACCTCGTTAATATTTAAGATTTATTCTATCTATGTATTGATAATTTTGACAATAAATTAAATACTCATTGGTAAACATACGCATTTCCCGCGGGTATTATAACGTAAGCATTGATGTAGTTACGTTTACAGACAGACTCCGAATCACCATTATAATAAGATGCTAAATAAATACGCTACTCACGTTGAATTAATTTTCTATATGAAAAACAGATACTTTTGCAAGCAGAAACAGACCAACAAACTATGGGCATCTTGGTTTTCTATTTGAAGCCTTCACTAAATCCAACTTAGGGTAATCACCGTGGCGTTGTTGGTAATACACGAGACTGCGACACCATAATAAGTGTCTTTGAACTCTAGTGTCGCTATTACCTTAAATTTCCGATTTATACACTTAGGGAAGGTATGAACAGTGTTCATTGAACACCCTCATCCTCCCAATTATGGGTTAAATATTACAACTGCTTAGTTAGTTTGTTATTTTGTTTTACAGCATATCAAACCTTTTCGGTTCATTTAATGCCTCATCAGGTCATATTGATAAACAAAGGACTTAGGTTGCTTTTGCCTAAGTGATAGTACCAAAGGCCGCATCCCCAAATACCTACTTAATGGTGAATTAGTAGAGGACACCCGACCTGTAGGGAGACCACGCCTGCGCTTTAAAGATGTCTGTAAGAAGGACATGAAGACATGCCACATCAGCACCAACACATTGGAAGCTTGTGCAGAAGACCATGCGACCTGGCGACTCCTCGTCAACCAAGAACGAAAAGGAATGAAAAGGAGAGGAAAGAAGCCGCCGCAGAAAAGAGAGCAAAAAGGAAGGAGAGACAACAGCAACTTCAGCAAGCATTACTGTTTGTTTGCTGTCACTGCACCTGAGATTGCCATTCAAAAATTGGTCTGCTCAACCACTCACGCAGTTGCAGATAAATTTTTAAAAGTAGACACTACGCCATCGTCTTTAGTAGACGGAAGGATGCCAACAACAGTACCACTAGTTTTCTCCTACAATGATGACTTTGGCATTAAATAATTCCCAAAAGTTGATATGCCATTAAACAAGAAACAAATAAACTGGAATAAAAGTTAATGAATATCACATAATTAAAACCGACATTTTTAATGAAACAATTAATAGCCGAATAACTTACGGTCAAGTTAAGCTGAAAGCGCTGGTTTCCCATTGTTAGGCCCATTGTTTTGATAGGTAACCGCTAGGGAACAGCAGGTATTTATATATAAAAAAAGGGACTTGTCTTCGAAATAACATAAGTCAGAATGACATAAATAGAGGTATAACTGTACATGGTTTCAAGTAACTATTCCTATCTAATGATAATCATAATTTACCTTATATGATATCTACTATCCCTATTTAATACAAATAATTTGCACACAGTTATATAAATTCAAGTATTTCAAGGAATTATATGATTTCAAGTAGCTAATAATAATAATCCATTGTAAGCAATAACTTAAGTGACTACTCTTAATACAAATAATTTACATGGTTTTATGTATCTCTATCTGATACTGATAATCTACAAACAGATCTTTTTAAACCATAGATGGGACCCTAACAGTCACTACCAAACAGGATCAGAGTTTGCATGAATGTAATGACAACGATTTTGTTAAAATTCTGGTCGCCATTTCAGACGTTAATTCCTTTGTTGGTAAATCCAAGTAGGTTTTGAGTTTGGTTCAGTTGGTTAATCCTTGTTCAGTTCCTTGAAATCCTAGGTAGAAAAGAGTGTGGCATCAGTAGATCCTCCTTGTAGCAGAAAGTCTGTAGTATTCCTGAAGTCATGGGTAGAAAACTGTTGTATTAGTATTTCTTCTTGTAATCCTCGTCTGTAGGTCTTCATTGCAGAAATTCAATTTTCAATTGATTTCAGTACAATTACCAACGATCTTAAATGCGTTCTGTATCGTTTCTCGTTGGCCAAATTTTCCCAGAAGTTCCTGCTGCTGATGTTGGGAAAGTTCATAAATGTCAGTGGCAATTTGGTGTACATCTTATACTAACAAGATAATCCAACAGAAGTAAAAGTAAAGTCGTCAGGATCGCCTAAAGTCGGTATCAGCCAATCAGTTAGGGAGTCTATCCACTTTTCACTAGCACTAGACCAAGGAGATTGTTTTTGCGTCTGAGGTGAAGCGCCACATCTACCATCAGCTCCTTACTTTACCGCACAGACCCTGTGCTACTCATACGAGTTGGCGAGGACCAGTATCGAACTAGGAACCTTGTGGTTTCTAGCCGAACGCTCTACCGACTGAGCTAACCTGGCCCTATAAAGTTAACCTGGCCCAATAGTGACCCCATATTTCCCACATTTCAAGGATCGAAGCCATGTCACAGAATGCAATTTAATGTCATATTCGGGAGGGTGTTAAAGAGTTAATGATCAGGAAAAATGGAAATATGAATGTATGGATGGACGGACGGAGAAGAAATTAGGTGTCTAAGGACCAATTAGTTGATTATCGGTTTTCTATTTAAAGTGAGTTTCTTTTCCAAAAAAATATGACCACTAAAAAATATATCCTGTTAGAAAATAGGAATAGAGGAATTTGTTTTCCATTTTAACTGCTCTTGGGACAAAGCTGTTAATGGAGAACATATTAGGAGAACGAGGAATATCTAGAAAGCGTTGACGAGATTAGCCAGGATTATCGAACTGTGTTTCGCCTGGCAACTCCCGTATTACTAGTAACAAGGTATGGATGCACACTATAAAAGTGACATAGCTGACTTACGCTGATCGAAGAGATGAAAATAATCCTTACCAATTAAACTTGGCATTTCATTGTCATACCTTGCCAATAATTGGAGGCACCCGTTGTGTAAGTGGAGAGGCGCTCGTGTGTAATGGTTATCTTCGTAAGAAATGGACACGAGTTCAAATCCTGGACGAGGCTGTTTGTGTTTCACATAACGCTAATTCCCTTTGGAAAGGTATACATCTAAATAGTTCTCCCTCCAGCAATGGGTAGATAGTAGGGCAAACTGGACTCTTTAATCTTTGTATGACATCCGGTCTAAGAGATGTGAAACTCTGAATTCAAACCTGATAAATTTCGCTTAAAAAACTGTGTCACCTCCTGCACATGCGGAGGGGTTGGTAAATATATACAAGCAACAATCTACAATTCGCACGTTTTTACTAATATATTTTTGTTATAAAGGATCCTGTAGGTTTGATTTTGGTTTCTTTGTTAATGGCATATCAACTTTTGCGGGTTATTTAATGCCATAGCCATTCTTGCAGAAGAACAGCAGTGGTACTATTCAATTCATATCTTGATGGGATGATGGGATTTATACCTTGTTTATTTCAGTCGGTAGAGTGTCCGCCTAGGAACAACAAGATTCCGGGTTCGATATCGGTCCTCGCCAACTCAGCGTATGAGTAACATAGGAATCTGTGCAACTCAGACGCAAAATCAATCTCCTTGGTCTAGCGCTAGGGAAAAGGGGATATACGGCCACGCCGTCTGGCTGATACTTTACCCCCCACCCCGATAACTTTACTTTTTATACTTCATTAGCCCAAAACTGAACTTAATGAGATAACTGGGGTTCGAACACGCTTAATACAATATCGTAGTCCAGCATGTTAGCCACAACTCCCAATTCTGTCGAAATACAGATTTAATAACGGAAATTTGGTTGTTTCGGGTATTTTGTTTTGAGGCATATTTTATTGGCAAATTAAGTCATTTTAATAAGCAAAAGACTCAGTTTTCTTACAGTATCTACTGTCGCTTAGGTGGTCACCCAAATAAGTATTCAACAGGATTATCGTTGCTTAACTTTGGTGATATATCATAATAATGGAAATGGATTATGTCAATGGATTAAGGCAATGGACTACTTGAATTTTGCATAGATAAGCACTGCAGGTATCTATGCAGAAAAGATCGATTACGTTGATACATGTTCAGTTTGAGAGAGAGAGAGAGAGAGAGAGAGAGAGAGAGAGAGAGAGAGAGAGAGAGAGAGAGAGAGAATGCGATAAATAGAAATTCAGAGAAAGAGAGAAAGAGAGAGCGAGAGAGTGAGAAAGAGTCAGAGAGAAAGTGGAAGTGAAAGAGAGGGAAAGAGAAAGAGAATGAGAGAGAAATGGTTTGAGAGAGAGAGAGAGAGAGAGAGAGAGAGGAGAGAGAGAGAGAAAGAGAGAGAGAGAGAGAAAGAGAGAGAGAGAGAAGAGAAGAGAAGAGAGATGGTGGTCTTTACAACTATGTTTCAATCGATAGTTGTATTTACTACCAGCTGACTTCGGAAGGACTAAGGTGACAACGCTAAATTGATAATTAGTAGTGTGTTTGTTCAACTTCTAATTATTCCATTTCAGATAGTAAGGCTAATTAATAGGACTGAATATTAAGTGGATGCCTTATTCAGTAAATCTTGACAGCAGTCACAAATTGGGAATCAGAATGCAGTTAGTCTTCTAATAATTACAATTTCACTAATTCATAGTGATTAACTATCACCAATTTGTCGTTATGGGAGACATAATTTTTTAATCATAGTTTGTTGGGGGCTTTTTTTAAGGTCCACTTATTGCAAACAACTGATTGTCACAGTGTCACATTTAAACCACCGATGTTTTCTTTAATGTTTATTTTACTATGATTCCTTAAAACGTCCTTAATGGGACAATTGAAGTCGGTTTATTGATTAGTTGGTTCGTACGGCATGTCAACCCTTGTTGGCTTATTTTATGCCGAAGACGTTTTGTTTTATTCATTCTTGATGGGTATTCAGATATTTTAAGTCAATGGTTGTAACACAATTTTAACACATTTATTTCTATTTAACCCTTAGATGGAACCCTAAGAGGTACTACTACTCCGGGTCAGAGTGGGGTAATGGCGATGGGGGTGTACTCAACACTTCACAGAGCTCCAGATCTGGAACTTTACTACTAGATGCAGTTTAATGTCATACCCTGGACAATAAGACTATCAGCCACCACCTTCTAGCACATATATGATAAAAAGTTTGGGATTTGTAAAAGGGTTGGGACAATCATTAAGGTGCTAGTTGTAGTAATTTGCCATGTTAGTGTAGTGTTGCATGTTAGGGACGGCTCAATCGCCAGGATTCCCTTTATATATATATATAATATATATATATATATATATATATATATATATATGGTATTTGTGGAAAAGGTGACTTACCGCTGAAAATGGGGTCACAATGGTTAGTTGATGCAATTTTCACAATGATAAGACAACGATATAACAAATATAAAATGCTCAATACGTGAGTGGAGCAAATTTAATATGATAATGCTACACAGTAATAACCTACTCGAGTTTCACTATAAGGATCTTCGGGGTTAAATCCACTGGGTTAATCAAGATATTGATTAATTACAATTGATTGCACGTGTGTATTTTTTTGCAAAAAAAAAGGCAAAAAATACACACGTGCAATCAACTAAATAATATAATAAAAAAAGAACAACTGAAACTTACACTTCTATCACTCCCGTCGTTCATTGCTAAATTTTCCTAATTCAACTATTTAGTTAAAATAGGAAGTAAAGAATGGAATTACACTTATTTATTTTTGTTAATGGATTTCTTTTAAGATTTATCCCCGAGATTTTTGCTCATATTCATTAAGATAAAACCAAACAATTAGAAATCAATAATACTAAGCACATATTTATTAAGATTAAATTTTTAATATCAATGTGAAAATTAGCCTATCAGTTCACACTGTAAACTTTTCAATGCAATTGCTTATTATTAGTATGTAGATATATTCAACCTATCTAACTACGGTTTCGACCGGAGGGTCTAGTGGCTTCGGCGCTGGACCTCACAAGCTAACATCGTTGATCACAAGAGGCCATCCCCATGCAACACTTGCCCCCTTGACTTAAAGGGGCAGGGCTGGGTTTATTGCCCAGTGCCTGATGCGCCCCCTTGAGTCACGGCTTGTGGGTGGTCCCACATTAATAGGACCTTGTGCTAACCCTTATACGTGGGGTACGTAGTAAATATCATGTAGATATGGTCAACAGTATCAATAATATAAACACAATTTATTAAATAATTCAGGTTTAAATAAAAAATAAAATCATCGAGAACGCAACGTTGATAACTAAGGGAATTGTGACTTGAGTAATAATATAGTTTCGGTTACAGACAGAAAAACAACACAATCTCCATTATAATAAGAATAGATGAAATTTATCAATAATTCTTTTCATACCATAGGCTTTTTATCAAAACAAGTAGTTAACTCTTTGCCTATTTTAAGCCGCTCACATCGACTTTCCCACCACTACGATCCTACCGTAAGCCGCTGACAGCGGCTGTCACACGTGTCACTTGTTTACTGAGAAGAAGGACCCAGATTACAATAGTAATAATAGGACTTTATCTGAATAAAATGAGGTCCGACGTGAATAGAGAGAGAACTTTCAATTATCCCATCATACACGTAAAAGAAAATACATAGAAAATTTGGTAGAGCCGTGGGGAGAATTTGGTAGGCAAAGACTTAATATGGCAACCATTGGGTGATCTCTACCTGGGCAAGTAAAAATATTCATTAAAAAAAACAACATTGAGTTATCACAATAAGATTAGCGTTAAACAAATTTTCGGTATTTTGTTTTATTATTATTTTTTTTTTGCTTATGCATATACATATGTAAAGGTGTGTGTGTGTGTGAGTAGGGGTGTGGGTGGATGTGTATATGTATGTATGAACGTGTGTGTATGTGTGAGCGTGCACATGTTTGTATATCTGTGTGTGTGTGTTCGTGCGCGTATTTGCATAGGTGTGTGTGTGTGTGAGTGTGTGCACGTGAACCTTTATAGGTGTGTGTATGTGTGTGTGTGTGTGTGAACGCGCGTGTTTGTATTGGTGTGTGTCTGCGCGCTTTTGAATATATATATATATATATATATATATATAATATATATGCTGACACCTACTCATATATATATGTGTGTGTAAGTGTGGGTGAAGAAAGCGTTTGTATTGGTGTGAGTGCCCGCGTGTTTGTATAGGTATGGGTATGTATACCTACATACATATGTATATATATATATATATATATATATATATATATATATATATAAATATATATTCCACAACACACACACACACACACACACACACATATATATATATATATATATATTCTTTTCCTTGTATATTCTTGTGTTCATAAGTAGCGAGATATATCCAAGAGCAGGAATAAATACACTTTTCTCTATCTTTGACTTATATTACTTATATTGTCTAAACAAGAAATATGCTGACATAAATGCCACTGCCTACATATAAATCTGTGTCGCTCCCACGTCAAATATTGACTGTGTGTCACATGTCGTCCAAGTGGGTCAATCATTAAATGCTTTTCCCCCTCAATATTTTCCCCAGTCACCTTCACTAAATGGAGAAGAAAATTATATGATTAGCCCTTTCTCGAGTCTTGACATAACATCCTTGGGAGTGACGGATCCTCCTGATACGGTCCGACCGGAGCTATATCAAGACTCGAGAAGGGCTAATCATATAATTTTCTCTCCATTTGTGAAGGTGACTGGGAAAATATTGAGGGGGAAAACGCATTTAATGATTGACCCACTTGGACGACATGTGACACACAGCAATATTGACGTGGGGAGCGACACAGATTTATATGTAGGCAGTGGCAAATTATGTCAGCATATTTCTTGTTTTAGAACATTAAGTAATATAAGTCAAAGATAGAAGAAAAGTGTATTTATTCCTGCTCTTGGAAATATATCTCGCTACTTATGACAACCAAGAATATACAAGGAAAAGAATATATATATATATATATAATGTGTGTGGTAGTGTGTGTGTGTGTGTGTGGTGTGAATATATATTTATATATATATATACTATATATATATATATTATTATCATATGTATGTAGGCTATACATACAATCTATACAAACACGCGGGCACTCACACAAATACAAACGTTCTTCACCACACTTTACACCACTATTAATATGAGTAGGTGTCAGCATATATATATATATATATTATATATATATATATATCAAAAGCGCGCAGACACCACCAATAAACACGCGCGTTCACACACACACACACCAATAACACACACCTATAAGGGTTCACGTTGCAACACTCACACACACACACACTATGCAAATAGCGCACGAACACACACAACACAGATATACAAACATGGTGCACGCTCACCATACACACACTTCATACATACATATACACATCCACACCCCCTACTCACCACACACACACCTTTAACATATGTAATATGCATAGCAAAAAAAAAATATAAATAAAACAAAATACCGAAATTTGTTTTACACTAATCTTAATTGTGATAACTCAATGTTTTTTTTTAAAATGATATTTTTTACTTGCCCCAGGTAGAGATCAACCCAATGGTTGCCACTATTAAGTCTTTTGCCTACCAAATTCTCCCAACGGCTCTACAAATTTTCGTAATGTATTTTCTTTTACGTGTATGATGGATAATTGAAAGTTCTCTCTCTATTCAGTCGGACTCATTTTTTCAGATAAAGTATATTATTACTATTGAATTGGGTCTTCTCTCAGTAAACAGTGAACGTGTGACAGCCGCTGTCAGCGCTTACGGTAGGATCGTAAGTGGTGGGAAAGTCGATGTGAGCGGCTTACATGGCAAAGAGTTAACTACTTGTTTTTGATAAAAAGCCCTATGGTATGAAAGAATTATTGATTAATTTCATCTATCTCTTATTATAATGGGAGATTTGTGTGTTTTTCCTGTCTGTCCGACTATATTATTACTCAAGTACAATTCCTTAGTTATCAAACGATGTCGTTCTCGATGATTTTATTTTTTATTTAACCTGAATTATTTAATAAATTGTGTTTATATTACTTTGATACTGGTTGACGGCATATCTACATGATAAATTTACTACGTACCCCACGTATAAGGGTTAGGCACAAGGTCCTATTATGTGGGACACCCAGCCGGACTCAGGGGGCGCATCAGGCCGGGGCAATAAACAGCCCTGCCCCTTTAAAGTCAGGGGGGGCAAGTGTTGCATGGGGGATGGCCTCTTGTGATCAACGATGTTTAGCTTGTGAGGTCCAGCGCGAAGCCCACTTAGCCCTCTCGGTCGAACCGTGGTTAGATAGGTTGAATATAATCTACATACTAATAATAAGCAATTGCATGAAAGTTTACGTGTGAACTTGATAGCTAATTTTCACATTTGATATAAAAATTTAATTCTTAATAAATATGTGCTTTAGTATTTATTGATTTCTAATTGGTTTGGTTTGTATCTTAATGAATATGAGCAATCTCGGGGATAAATCTTAAAAGAAATCCATTACAAAAAATAAGTGTAATTCCATTCTTTACTTCTATTTTTAAACGCTAAATATTGAATTAGGAAATTTAGCATGAACGACGGGAGTGATAGAAGTGTAAGTTTCGTTGTTCTTTTTTATTATATTATTTAGTTGATTCGCACGTGTGTATTTTTTGCCTTTTTTTTGGGCAAAAAATACACACGTGCAATCATGTAATTAATCAATATCTTGATTAACCAGTGGATTTAACCCCGAAAGATCCTTATAGTGAAACTCGAGTAGTTATTACTGTGTAGCATTTTATTAAATTGCTCCCACTCACGTATTGAGCATTTTTATATTGTTATATCGTTGTTTCTTCATTGTGAAATTGCATCAACTAACCATTGTGCCCCATTTTCAAAGCGGGTAAGTCACCTTTTCCACAAATACCATATATTTATATATATATATATATATATATATTAATATAATAGAAAAGGGAATCCTGCGATTGAGCCGTCCCTAAATGCAACACTACACTAACATGGCAAATTACTACAACTACCTTAATGATTGTCCCACCTTTTACAAAATCCCAAACTTTTTATCATATATGTGCTAGAGGTGTGGCTTGATAGTCTTATTGTCAGGGTATGACATTAAACTGCATCTAGTAGTAAAAGTTCCAGATCTGGAGCTCTGTGAAGTGTTGAGTACACCCCCATCGCCATTACCATCTGACCGGAGTAGTAGTACCTCTTAGGGTTCCATCTAAGGGTTAAATAGAATAATGTGTTAAAATTGTGTTACAACATTGCCTTAAAATTTGAATACCATCAAGAATGAATAAAACAAAACGTCTTCGGATAAATAAGGCCAACAAGGGTTGACATGCCGTAACGAACCAACTAATCAATAAACCGACTTCAATGTCCATTAAGGACGTTTTTAAGGAATTAGTAAATATAACATTAAAGAAAACATCGGTGGTTTAAAATGTGACACTGTGACAATCAGTTGTTTGCAATAAGTGGACCTTAAAAAAAGCCCCCAAACAAACTATGATTAAAAAATTATGTCTCGCCATAACGACAAATTGGTGATAGTTAATCACTATGAATTAGTGAAATTGTAATTTTAGAAGACTAACTGCAATTCTGATTCCAAATTTGTGACTGCTGTCAAGATTTACTGAATAAGGCATCCACTTAATATTCAGTCTATTAATTAGCCTTACTATCTGAAATGGATAATTAGAAGTTGAAACAAACACACTACTAATTATCATTTAGCGTTGTCACCTTAGTCTTCCGAAGTCAGGCTGGTAGTAAATACAACTATCGATTGAAACATGTTTGTAAAGACCACATCTCTCTTCTCTTCTCTTCTCTCTTCTCTCTTTTCTCTCTCTCTCTTTCTCTCTTCTCTCTCTCTCTTCTCTCTTCTCTTCTCTCTTCTCTCAAAACCATTTTCTCTCATTCCTTTTCTTTTCTCTCTTTCACTTCCACTTTCTCTCTGACTCTTTCTCACTCTCTCGCTCTCTCTTTCTCTCTTTCTCTGAATTTCTATTTATCGCATTCTCTCTCTCTCTCTCTCTCTCTCTCTCTCTCTCCTCTCCTCTCCTCTTTCTCTCTCTCTCTCTCAAACTGAACATGTATCACGTAATCGATCTTTTCTGCATAGATACTGCAGTGCTTATCTATGCAAATTCAAGTAGTCCATTGCGCTTAATCCATTGACATATCCATTTCCCATTTTAATGATATCACCAAAGTTAAGCAACGATAATCTGTTGAATACTTATTTTGGGTGACCCTAAGCGACAGTAGATACTGGTAAGAAAACTGAGTCTTTTGCTTATTAAAATGACTTAATTTGCCAATAATATGCCTCAAACAAAATACCCGAACAACCAAATTTCCGTTATTAAATCTGTATTTTCGACAGATTGGGAGTTGTGGCTAACATGCTGGACTACATATTGTATTAAGCGTGTTCGAACCCAGTTACTCATTAAGTTCAGTTTTGGGCTAATGAAGTATAAAAAGTAAAGTTATGGGTGGGGGGTAAGCAGCCAGACGGCGTGGCCGTATATCCTTTTCGCCTAGCGCTAGACCAAGGAGATTGATTTTGCGTCTGAGTTGCACAGATTCCTATGTTACTATACGCTGAGTTGGCGAGGACCGATATCGAACCCGGAATCTTGTTGTTCCTAGGCGGACACTACCGACTGAAATAAACAAGGTATAAATCCCATCATCCATCAAGATATGAATTGAATAGTACCACTGCTGTTCTTCTGCAAGAATGGCTATGGGCATTAAATAACCCGCAAAAGTTGATATGCCATTAACAAAGAAACCAAAATCAAACCTACAGGATCCTTTATAACAAAATATATTAGTAAAAACGTGCGAATTGTAAGATTGTTGCTTGTTATATTTACCAAACCCCTCCGCATGTGCAGGAGGTGACACAGTTTTTTAAGCGAAATTTAATCAGGTTTTGAATTCAGAGTTTCACATCTCTTAGACCGGATGTCATACAAAGATTAAAGCGTCCAGTTTGCCCTACTATCTACCCATTGCTGGAGGGAGAACTATTTAGATGTATACCTTTCCAAAGGGAATTAGCGTTATGTGAAAACCAAACAGCCTCGTCCAGGATTTGAACTCGTGTCCATTCTTACGAAGATAACCATTACACACGAGCGCCTCTCCACTTACACAACGGGTGCCTCCAATTATTGGCAAGGTATGACAATGAAAATGCCAAATTAATTGGTAAGGATTATTTTCATCTCTTCGATCAGCGTAAGTCAGCTATGTCACTTTTATAGTGTGCATCCATACCTTGTTACTAGTAATACGGGAGTTCCAGGCGAAACACAGTTCGATAATCCTGGCAATCTCGTCAACGCTTTCTAGATATTCCTCGTTCTCCTAATATGTTTCCATTAAACAGCTTGTGTCCCAAGAGCAGTTAAAATGGAAAACAAATTCCTCTATTCCATTTTCTAAACAGGATATTTTTTTAGTGGTCATATTTTTTTGGAAAAGAAACTCACTTTAAATAGAAACCGATAATCACTAATTGGTCCTTAGACACCTAATTTCTTCTCCGTCCGTCCATCCATACATTCATATTTCCATTTTCCCTGATCATTAACTCTTTAACACCCTCCGGAATATGACATTAAATTGCATTCTGTGACAATGGCTTCGATCCTTGAAATGTGGGAAATATGGGGTCACTATTGGGCCAGGTTAACTTTATAGGGCAGGTTAGCTCAGGTCGGTAGAGCGTTCGGCTAGAAACCACAAGGTTCCTAGTTCGATACTGGTCTCGCCAACTCGTATGAGTGCACAGGGGGTCTGTGCGGTAAAGTAAGGAGCTGATGGTAGATGTGGCGCTTCACCTCAGACGCAAAAACAATCTCCTTGGTCTAGTGCTAGTGAAAAGTGGATAGACTCCCTAACTGATTGGCTGATACCGACTTTAGGCGATCCTGACGACTTTACTTTTTACTTCTGTTGGATTATCTTGTTAGTATAAGATGTACACCAAAATTGCCACTGACATTTATGAACTTTCCCAACATCAGCAGCGAACTTCTGGGAAATTTGGCCAACGAGAAACGATACAGAACGCATTTAAGATCGTTGGTAATTGTACTGAAATCAATTGAAAATTGAATTTCTGCAATGAAGACCTAAGACGAGGATTACAAGAAGAATACTAATACAACGTTTCTACCCATGATTCAGGAATACTACAGACTTTCTGCTACAAGGAGGATCTACTTGATGCCACACTCTTTTCTACCTAGGATTTCAAGGAACTGAACAAGGATTAACAACTGAACCAAACTCAAACCTACTTGGATTTACCAACAAAGGAATTAACGTCTGAAATGGCGACCAGAATTTTAACAAAATCGTTGTCATTACATTCATGCAAACTCTGATCCTGTTTGGGTGACTGTTAGGGTCCCATCTATGGTTTAAAAAGATCTGTTTGTAGATTATCAGTATCAGATAGAGATACATGAAACCATGTAAATTATTTGTATTAAGAGTAGTCACTTGAAGTTATTGCTTACAATGGATTATTATTATTAGCTACTTGAAATCATATAATTCCTTGAAATACTTGAATTTATATAACTGTGTGCAAATTATTTGTATTAAATAGGGATAGTAGATATCATATAAGGTAAATGATGATTATCCTTTAATAGGAATAGTTACTTGAAACCATGTACAGTTATACCTCTATTTATGTCATTCTGACTTATGTTATTTCGAAGACAAGTCCCTTTTTTATATATAAATACCTGCTGTTCCCTAGCGGTTACCTATCAAAACAATGGGCCTAACAATGGGAAACCAGCGCTTTCAGCTTAACTTGACCGTAAGTTATTCGGCTATTAATTGTTTCATTAAAAATGTCGGTTTTAATTGTGATATTCATTAACTTTTATTCCAGTTTATTTGTTTTTTGTTTAATGGCATATCAACTTTTGGGAATTATTTAATGCCAAAGTCATCATTGTAGGAGAAAACTAGTGGTACTGTTGTTGGCATCCTTCCGTCTACTAAAGACGATGGCGTAGTGTCTACTTTTAAAAATTTATCTGCAACTGCGTGAGTGGTTGAGCAGACCAATTTTTGAATGGCAATCTCAGGTGCAGTGACAGCAAACAAACAGTGATGCTTGCTGAAGTTGCTGTTGTCTCTCCTTCCTTTTGGCTCTCTTTTCTGCAGCGGCTTCTTTCCTCTCCTTTTCATTCCTTTTCGTTCTTGGTTGACGAGGAGTCGCCAGGTCGCATGGTCTTCTGCACAAGCTTCCAATGTGTTGGTGCTGATGTGGCATGTCTTCATGTCCTTCTTACAGACATCTTTAAAGCGCAGGCGTGGTCTCCCTACAGGTCGGGTGTCCTCTACTAATTCACCATTAAGTAGGTATTTGGGGATGCGGCCTTTGGTACTATCACTTAGGCAAAAGCAACCTAAGTTCTTTGTTTATCAATATGACCTGATGAGGCATTAAATGAACCGAAAAGGTTTGATATGCTGTAAAACAAAATAACAAACTAACTAAGCAGTTGTAATATTTAACCCATAATTGGGAGGATGAGGGTGTTCAATGAACACTGTTCATACCTTCCCTAAGTGTATAAATCGGAAATTTAAGGTAATAGCGACACTAGAGTTCAAAGACACTTATTATGGTGTCGCAGTCTCGTGTATTACCAACAACGCCACGGTGATTACCCTAAGTTGGATTTAGTGAAGGCTTCAAATAGAAAACCAAGATGCCCATAGTTTGTTGGTCTGTTTCTGCTTGCAAAAGTATCTGTTTTTCATATAGAAAATTAATTCAACGTGAGTAGCGTATTTTTTAGCATCTTATTATAATGGTGATTCGGAGTCTGTCTGTAAACGTAACTACATCAATGCTTACGTTATAATACCCGCGGGAAATGCGTATGTTTACCAATGAGTATTTAATTTATTGTCAAAATTATCAATACATAGATAGAATAAATCTTAAATATTAACGAGGTTTCTGTGAAATTCTGCGTTAGTCTTGTCTCAAAACCGCCCATGTTATTGGTGCGTTTCAAATACCGCAATGTGTTTTCTATATCACTAAGAAAAAAAGGTTTATATATTAGATGGTTGTTAATTTGTATGCTGGTTTTAACAAAATCGGGTTTAATAAATAGTTACTTGGTGTTATTGATCTGTAATATTATTGTTTTATTCTTCAACGCATTAAAATCAATCGTATAAATGAATTTATATAGAAACCAATTAAAATATAATCAAAATAAATGTAATCTTTTTATATGTGTTCTAATTTAATTTCGTTAGTCTTTCTAATTTGATATATTTCCTTGCATTAAAACTTAAATACTTAGGCCCGGAGGGCGCATATTCTAGCTAGTATATTTAAACACAGGTATTTACATGAAATGGCGGAGGTAAAAAAAAAAATAGCTTTGGATTATATCAAAATAGTCAAAGTTTTATTTTACATAATTACATGTTGCATATAACTATCTCATGAACCGGACATACTGTTTAATTTCGGCTGCATTGCTGTGGGTGGTTTAAAGATCAATGTAACAGATAATCGAGCCAGGTCAGGTGTACAAATTTAAATTGATAAAAATGAGGCACCTTGTCACGTGGGAATGGCTAGCAAACTCGTAAATCAAATATATAACCTCCTGGATACTTCTCTACATAACGATTTATGCCAAATCTAAGATTGTTTAAGTTTATTTAAGGCTTCGGTAACAAAATAAGGAAAGCTTAATAAATGATAAATCGTGTCTGATTTTTCTGGTTGGTTGGTTGGTTGGTTGGTTGGTTGGTTGGTTGGTTGGTTTAAAGGGTATATCAACCTTTGTGGGATATTTAATTCCAAATCTTTTAGGATAAGCCGTTACGTAAAACCTAGGTAGGTACTTTATTACTCCTTAGGTCCTTATAATCTTGCCTTACTTAGTATATTGAGCATTGTACATATTCTACTTAGACATCACTTTCGGAGTTTTTTTTTCTTTTGGCCATGCATTACGATACCGATAATTATTTTCAGAAAGCAAAATGTGTGTGTGTGTGTGTGTGTGTGTGTGTGTGTGTGTGATTTATTTAAGAAATAATTTTCATTAACTTGAGTATAACTAGAAATAATTTTAATTGACTTTACGTGCCTTGATAGATTTGTAACAATATTTTCCATTATTTTCATGTGTATTTATAAATACTGGTGGTTGAACCTCAGTCAACCGATTCTAGCAACATATAGGATAAAGAATGGGGGTGTTTTGCATAAGAGCAATTTGAGGAATATGGTCGGAACATCATCTCATTGCTCGGGCTTGCACTACCACAGATTGTCGTTTGAGGCCTCTCGACTGTCTGTCTAACTAAGTAATAGTGGAGTGTTGCAGTCAGGGGGACCACTTATTCTCGGGTAGACAGACCGTTTCAGCTTACAACAATCCAGTCCTTAGTCATTACAGATCTCTACCCAAGGCAACCGTAGGCCGGAGAGGGGGGGTGGGTGATGGGAGGGTGGGGGGGGGAGATGGTGGTGTGGGGGAAGGGGGATGTGGTGTGGGGGGGGTGGGTGGGGGTGAGGATAATTGTGGGGGGGAGTGGGGGGGGGGAGGGGGGATAGGGGGGAGGATGGGTTGGGGAAGGAGGGTGTGGGATGTGGAGGGGCGGGGGTGATGGGCGGGCATTGGTCTTACCTCTCAGCAGAGGTGTAAGTTGTTGTTTATACTGCACCAACCGACAAGGGTTGGACTCAGTCTGAAGTTCATATCCACATAAAAAGAATGATACAAAATTATTGTCCGATATCTGAAAATTAGCGCATGAAATTATAATTTTATTTTTCTTCGGTTTCGATTCTTTTGACGGCCCTCTTTTTGAATTTTCATAGTTTTCTTCTTCTAATCTGGTTTGCCTGTTAGATCCTTGTAACCCTTTTGAGATTCAGTTGTTCTGTTCTGGTACAGAATCCAGTTGGTTAATCCTAGTCTGTGGGTTCCTCTTCAATATATAAGTAAGTCTATGTGATTGGAAATACTAGTCTGTTGGTTTTCTCTGGTGTTATCTAAAGATAAGGTCTTGCGTCAGAAAATTTCACCAGTAATTGATTTGAGAAAGTTGCAACGATCTTAAGCCTTTCTGTCCTCGTTTTCACTGCCAAATTTTTACTGGAGTGCCTGCTGATGCTGGGAAAGTTTTTAATAGAAGTCAGATTTTGCGTACATATTATACCACAATATAAACAAACATGCTTACCAAGGCTTAAGAGTTCAGTATACCTTTCTTTTCCGATACGACATTCTATCGTGGGTAATGGTTAACATGCTAGTTTTTCACAGATCCAATTATTACTGATCAGAATTTGATTCTCGACAAAATTGACCTTGTGTTCATCTCTCCCCCACGCCCGCCTCCGCAAGGGTTGGTAATATTATATTTACTTAGTCTGACTGTTGACTTAACAGTTGGCTAATCAGAGTTGATAAGTTTAATCTATTACATTATTGTTTAGATCATGATTTTTTTTAAAGAAGAAAAACATTTCTTCTATTACCTTGTGTATACCATTGTCTTTATATAAAATTTTACTTATAAAAACTAATGATGAAAAGAGCATTTGTTTGCACTTAAGTATATAGTTTTAAGAAAAATTTTAAAATCAGGCTTTATAAATTTAATTTATTTGTAAAGGGTCAGTCTCAATAAGCAACCGAGCTCATCAGCTAATTAGAAGGTTCAATTTTAACTGTCACCGGTAAGTCCGCTCACCAACATTTGTAAAACAAAAAAGATGATTTGTGATTCCATACTTGCGATTTTGTGTTTTATGTTATTCCGTAGCGAACAGGTTGCGGTAAAATATTGGAAGCCGGTCCATTCATTGTAAATGGTTGAGTAGTCTCGTCAGATCCTTTACTACTGGGTAAGTGTGACGCCTCGTACTTATGATTGGTGTCATATCCTATCCATGACGAAGGTTTGTAATAAATATCAGGGCGTTCCAATCGTGGTGTAAATTGTTACGAAGCAAGTCTTAAATAATCTAATGGATTATCAACTTGCTTTGTTAACAATGATAGCGAGTTCATTCTAGCTATATTCTCCGTACTTGTGACGTGTGTCACATCCTACTTGCGAGGCGATCTGGTTGGATAAAATACAGGGCATTCGCATCGTGGTGTAATGGTTAGCAAGGTAGTCTTGCAGATCCATCATAACTGAATAGCCGAATTTGTCCTCACTGGATACCATAATTGCAACCTTATGTAAATCCTACCCGTGGTATTCGGTTTGTGTAAATACCATGGCGAGCCATCGTGTGGTAATTGTTAAAAGGTCAGTGCTCAGATCATTATACTGAATGCAAGTTTCGGTCCTCGCTGGATCGACCCGTATTTGTGACCGTTGTTGTCACAATCCGACTCGTAGCGAACGGTTGGGGTAAATGCTCTACATTTGATCTTAAATTTAAAATATAATAAGTGTTTTAAAGTCTTTATATGAATTAGACTGAATGTTCAATGCGGATTTTAATATACACTGACCGCAAATTGTTACGTGTTAGTTGTTTCAGATTCATCACTTGCATTGTTTATCTTCTCAAAGAAGGTAACATCGCGTGTCTTTGTGTCTAAATTAATCCTATTTTATTCGTAAATTATTACTAACTCTACGAATGAATTTCGCCTTTTAGTGTTCATAATAGTGAGATATTACTCAAAATTTATGGTTGTCTATGGGTTCTTTATTAGGTCCTCATTTAGTATTTTCACATGTCCAATTTAGACACAAAATATTCAATGACACAAAAATGCCACACATCATGTAGTTTATACTGATGATACTTATTTTAACAGTAATATTGATGAATAAAAAATTCAAGAAACATTCAATAAATAACTGTCCTCAAGTTTACTTATGAACTTATGAACTAAACGTAAATATAAATTACTTTTCTTGATGGCTAATTAATGCAAACAATGACATTTGAAAATCTATATGTAATATAAAAGCCTACTAATATAAATTCTTCATCCAACAAAATATTTTATATGATAAAAGATCGTAAACAAACCTTATTAATAATGGATTTCCATAATGTTTTTTGTAGAGAACAATTTAAGCATCGAATAACATAACATAAATGAAATTGATAAAAGTGACATTATCTAAATAATTTGATCCATTATTTATTTCATTGTAATTCAAATGCTCCGAATTTCAACATCAAAAGTAAAATGATACTCTAAATCATAACACTAGATACATCTTCAGTAGATATAAAATAATACAAATATCTGGACCTTGCCAGTGAACTGAAAAAGTTATGGATATGAAAGTGGAAAGTGATCCAATTGTAGTTGGTGCCCTTGGAACAGTCCCAACGGATTAGAAAAGGTTTGAAAGTTTGGATTCAAAGGAAGGATTGAAACGCATTCAGAACACTGCACTGCTGCAATCTCCAGATACTCAGAAGAGTCCCCTGGAGACTGAGGAGACTGCTGTCAACTCAGACTCCATGTGAAAGACCATCAGCTAAACTGGTTGTGAAAACTCAAAAGATGATAATAATAATATACTAATAATAATAATAATAATAATATAATAATCATAATAATAATAATATAATAATAATAGAAGAAGAAGAAGAAGAAGAAGAAGAAGAAGAGATTGGTAATTTCTATAGAATAAAGAATTAATTTAGTTTGTGTATAATAGTTCTTTCCTTTCAAGAAGTCAGTAGAATCTATCTAGTAAATGAGTTCAGAACTTAACTGAGGTTCAAAGTTAATTTGGAACAACCAACAGACAATAAATTCTTTTTTGCCAAAGATGTCCGCCACTTGCTCCCATGGTTGAGTCCAGGATATAATCGCCAACTACACCTCTGATCGCACTTGACGAACAACAATTGTGCCAAAGAGAAGAATTGTAATAGTTTGGTTTTTATTCGGCCAAGAACTTTGAAGGTTAGAATTTTGTCTTGTTAAAGAATAGAAAAAAGTGGTGTTTTGTCAGTGAGAATGGCGGTGGGGCGGTCTACTTTGATATCTTTTGGCTTGATTGGCGTTTCAGTGCAGGGCTGGAACGGCGCGCACCTGGCTTTTTCAATGCTGGAATTGCTTACATTGCTGTCTCCAGAAGTGCCAAATGAGAAAACCTTACACTGTTGGCTGAATCATATACACATTGATGAATAGATAAAATAGAATTAAAGATTTACAGATGATCTATTATCTATCTATCTATTCCAGTCTATTCATTATCTTTCAACTTCTGTCTGTTCCTATTATCTATCTATCGATCGATCGATCTGTCTATCTATCTAATCGGTATGTCTGTTATTCATCTATCCTAATTCCAGTCTCTTTATTTTTCTATCTATTACAGTCTCTTCATATCTATCTGTCTCAGTCTTCCCTTCTATCTATCTATTATCTATTATTGATCTGTCTAATCTATCGGTCTGTCTATTCTCGTCTATCTATCTATCTATTCCAGTCTCTCATTATTTATGTTTCTATCTCAAAGTTGTCCTATCTATCGATCTATTGCAGTCTCTTCATTATCTAAAATCTTCTATCTACTTTTGGCCGAATTTTGTAAAACCATAATTATGTCTTGTCGTTATGATTTATATATAATATATATATATATATAATATTATATTATATATATATTTGAGAATGAGCAAACGTGATAAGACAAACAGGGAATATTTCTTATGTTATTAATTTTTTTAAATTGTTTCCCAACTAGTTTCGCCTTAGGCATCGCCGGAGAGAATTTACATGTGAAGGAATTCTTTGTAGAAAGTTTTCAAAACAGAGTCACTAGCTTAAAAGCTATTTTTGATGCAATTAAGTTAGTTTACTTATAATATAAAAACTATATTATATATATATAATATATATATATATATATATATATATATATATATATGTATATATATTAAGTGTGTCATAAAAGTACGGATTGAGATGTATTTATCAAGATAGAATGAACAATGAATGGAATTTTTTTTGAGAATACAAGATGTCTCAAAAGTGCAAAATATCTGAATTTATACCTTGTATATATATATATATTCTTCTTCTACTGGCGACTTAATTCAGACAATTTCCATGAACGTAGGTTCTACTTTTTCGTAAAAACAATTATTATTTTCATGTGTGACTTAGCTGGATTACGTGGATTCGCAATTACTTCGTCATTTTCCAAATTTATTTCGCCAAGTTAGAAAGTTTTTTTAAAAAGAAAGAAATCGCCGGAAAAAATAAACGTAAATCGCCGAAACACCAGCACGTATTAAAACTTTTGGAATCCAAAGTTTCTGGGGGTGGGTGTGGATTCAACTCGGAATGTTTTTATTTACTCACGGAGTCAGTCCGATCAAACTTGTATAGTATGCTTGGACTTGATCTAGAGTAAAGTTGAAAAAAATGTACATACTGAGATTCCACTGTCGATCCTAAGTAAAATACGTCGGTCGGGCGCCTAATGTCGGTTATCAGCCATGCCTGCCGGAGGGAGTCTATCCTTTAACGGGCGCTAGACCCAAGGAGATTATTTTAGCGTCTGAGGTGGAGCGCACATACATCAGCTCCTTACTTTATGCGCAGATCCCTGTGCTACTCAACGCTGGCGAGGGCGGGTTCGAACTAGGACTTGCCGGAAACGCTCTACGACTGAGTACCCGGCCCTGAGTACCCGGTCTATCCTAAGTAAGGGCTAAATTTAAGTGTTGTATTTTTGGACTGATGTCGAGCTACCAGGATCCTTCTTAAGCATCAGGGGTCACAACCTCGACCAACAGCTGGCCGTTAAGAGGAAGTTGTTCTTGTCCTGCAAAGATGCAGTCGGTGGTATTTCTTACTGTCTCTACGACAGGGTGGTAAAGAAATCTGGGTCTTGTTTTATTGTTTGATATAGGAAAATTAGATCAGATTCATAAAATGTTCGTTTAGAATTGTTACTTTCGTAATTATGTAGGTCTAATCTATATCAAAGATAATGATTATTTCTTTTTAATGAGGGAGAGGAGAGAGAGAGAGAGAGAGAGAGAAAGAGAGAGAGAGAGAGAGACCATGTATGCTTGTTAGGTAAGAAAGTGAACATACATTTAAGAAGATCGTGACACGATATTTTATTTATACACGGCTTTTTAATTTGATATGTAGACAGCAAGGAGCATTATAGCCGCCCCGATGTCAGGTTAAAATAGATGGAACATCTTTTAATTTTACTGCTGCTTGGAGATTTTTGATTAATTATGGAGAGCACTTTTACCACGCGCTCTAACATCAAGCTATCGTAGCACGTCAGTGAAGATCTGCCGTCAGTCATCATTTTCTCTTTTGAATTTCCTCTTTCCTCCAAATTATTCTTCCTTGGCTTTCTTTCTTCCCATGATTCTTTTTCTTTGATCAATAATTTGAATTTTTTGGTTCATTTATTACGACGTATCAAACTACTATGGGTCATTTATTCAAAAATTAATCATTGTAATGTTTGATTTTCGATCAGCTTCTATATTTTACTGTTCCATTGGCGGTTGTTAATACCATTTATCTGCTCAGTTTTTGTCATACTAAAATGGGAATTGGAATTGTCTGTTTTTTCGTAATAAAAAAATGTCTGACGGAACTTTGAAGGGAGAAACGAAATCTCTCGGGGACTTATTGATTCAACCTAGTAATCTGCTAATTATCTTTACCTTGTATGCTTTACTTAGTAACCTTTTTCCCTATCTTAAATACTCGTTAGGTTTCTTCCTGTTTTTTCTTCTGTTAACTCTGATACTCCGAGTTACATACAATTATATAAGTATTTTTACTTAATACAATAATTCCCGAAGTTATATGGTTCATAGCATTCCTGTCTAATGCTTAAAAATTATATCAAATTATATTTTTAAAAAGTTACCATTCCAAATTAATCATAATCATTTGTTTGCACGCAGTTTATGGTTTCAAGTACTTCCTAACCAAAATATGTAAGCTGTTATACGGTTCGAGTAACTAATTATTAACAATCATTAGTATATTTATATTTATTATATATATATTAATTTATATATATATAATATTATAACTTCAAGCAACCATCCTAACCGCAAACAACTTGCATACGCTATAGCGGATAAGTATTCCTATTTTCCCCATTGATAAGACCTCACAATCTATATTTACCCCGATCAACTGGACTGTAAAAGTAGGTGTAATTGCAGAGAAGGGGTACTGCTCACTAGATAGAAATACTTAAAACAATATAACTGTTGTGAAACAATGATCTTATTATATTGAGATTTGGTATCTGG
>CM042140.1:122926676-122946676 GCA_023376005.1 Doryteuthis pealeii
AGAAGAGACTACAGATGGGATCGCTACAGGTACTGACACCTTGAGTCAGAGTGGACATGGAGTAATGTCAATGAGGGGTTTAGTCGGCAATGGTGGCCCATTGGGGGGATTTTTACCTCTCTGCAAATTGTGCAGTCGGCGAATTCTACAGCCGAAGGCGGTCAGCTGGAATGACAAATCACGTTAAAAAGCAACTACATAAGAATGTAAATGCGAACGGACAATGAATTGTTATGACGTGAAGCCACACACACACACACACACACACACACACACACACACCATATATATATATATATATATATATATATATATATATATATTATATATAATAACATATGTAATCGTATACTGAACATTCGAAAAAGAGTAGAAGAAGGAAAAAAGTTAAAGAGAATGAAATTGCAGAATAATATATATATATATTATATATATAAATATATAAATATAATATATATATATATATATATATATATATATAAGTTAAAGAAAGGAAATGAATCCGACAATATGAGTATGAAAAGGTGAATGAAAACATCAACAATGCTGTTAAAGAGAAAACAATTTTATAATATAATCGTAGCGGAATATTGATCAATATTTCGATTTTACAAAAATCATCATCAGAGCTCATTCACTCCGAATGCCCACATTGGTAATAATGTAACGACTTTCGTTCTTTTTTTGCAGTATTAAGTTTTTTTTGTTTGTGAACTGATTTGACATTCTTCTCCGACCCAAACAACTACGGAGTGAATGAGCTCAGATGATGATTTTTGTAAAATCGAAATATTGATCAGTATCAGCTATGATATATTATAAATTGTTTTCTCTTTAACAGCATTGTGTGATGTTTTCATTCCACCTTTTCATACTCATATATATATATATATGTATATATATTATATATATATATATATATATATAAGTGATAAGATAAGTTGATAGTGAGAATGATTCTATTCAGGAACTTTTTAATATAGATATATTAAAAAATGAATTAATAACAGTTTAATATTAATAGATTGATAATGAAAAGGTTTAAATGTCGGTTATATTAATAGTTATAAATTTATTTCAACCGAAAAATTCTCGTCTTTGAGAATCTAGTGTATATTTCGGCAGTTACTATTTAATTAGGTTTGATTGAATACGATGGAATATTTCTTCTTAATTACTCTCCCTTGCTTATGTTCAAGACCCCATTTATTTTTTCTTATATCTGTGCCCAAGTGGTAGAGAAGATGTCCTATATATTCCCTAAGCACTTTCGACTACATCGATGATCATCTTCAGAGGAATTATTTGTTGTAGTAGTTGTTCTTTTATTTGATTATGCGGATCTATTTGTGGACTTTTTTGTGGTTGTGAAGTTTATTCAATTATGAATCATTCTTGTAGGTGAGGTTTCTCTGGTTCGTGCGTTTGTTATCAAAGATGTTTAAAATATTAGTGTCGGTCTATTTCATTCATATGTTTTTATTTTCATTTTTAATGCCAATTGCTTCTAGGATTTGTAGGCGTTTTTTATTGTTATTTTTATAGAGGTTTTTAGTATTATTGATGAGGATTTTTCGAATATGGGCCGATGGGAATTTGTCAGTGCTATTGTTATATTTTGTTGTTATATGTTGTTTTATGCGCTAGTAAAGGTGGTAGGTAAGGGGACAGGAAATAGTGATTGTACTATGGTCAAAGTGGTTCCACTTGGGAAAAATATGAGACACCTTCTTTATCATTTGACCCGATACAAGAAAAAATACACGAGGCCTTGAACGTAAGCCGTTGAAAATCATTAATTAATTTTTCCTGGAACTATTTTATATATATTCTATATATATATATGGATTTTCATGGCTTTCCAATATATATATATATATATATAAATATATATATATATATATATATATATATAGGGAAAAGGCATGAAATCCATGTATTCAACTCTTTATTAACGGTAAATAATAGGGTAGACTGGTTTCTTTAGCTTTATTTAGACAACCCAGTCTAGAGAAGGAAGAACGAGTTTATACTCAGCTTAAAACTGGCCTAGGATGTGGGAAAATACATATGTCATTTTATTCCAAGACGTTTTGGTTTATTCAGTCATGTTGAGTATTCAATTTTTCAAACAGGTAGCCCCATTTGAGGGACCTTACCTCTCTACAGTAAACCTTACCTCTCCTATTTATTTATTTGCCAACCCCTCCGCACGGACAGGTCATGACACAAGATCAATTTCATGCGTAGTTTAACAGGTTGGAATTCAGACATTTTGTTCTCCTACACTGGTTGCCATACTGGCTGGATGATCATAGATTCCTATATTTCAAAGATACCTTAACTAATCCTTTCGCCTGGAAAATCTTTGCCTCCCAAATCCCCCCCCCCGGCTATACCAAATTTCTTGGTATTTTTACCTGTTTGATGGGATATTTTAAAGTTCCCTATTTATTTAACTCAAAACTCATTCTATTCAAATAAAGTCCTATTATATGATTTTTTTCAATGTAAACAAGTGACACATAGGAGAGCCAGTGCCAGCGGCTTACGGTAGGATTGCTATGGTGGTAGAGTCGCTCTGAGTGGATTAAAGTAGGCAAAGAGTTAAGATTGTCGCTGGGGTAATTAATTCAGTTCGTGCCTTCTAGTTTTCCTGTGTATTTATAAAACGTGTGAATAACATTTACATAAATATAACTTCTAATATATTGAATTAAAATATGATTTAACGGTTAAAATCCCGAAGAAATCAAATAAATATAATTTTCAAAATCTAATTTTATTCAAGATGTATTTCAGCCTTGATTGAACGTGACAGCTTGTCTATTTTAATTGGAATAAAAAACTTTTTTGTGTGTATTCTGATCTGTCTAATTTTTCTCACCGGATAATTATTCAAAAACTAATAAGTTTGCAAGAAATAAATATAATCTCATCCGAACATAACTAAATTTGCATTGTTACTCTTATTGTGTGAATACGATCAGTTCTTGACTTGCTTATCACAGACTCAAAGCAAAAAAAATTAAAAATTAAAAAATAAATAAATAAATAGATAAAAAATAAATAACTAAAACGACTTGGTATGTATTTCACCGTTAGTTTTGTTAGGGCTGGTTTAGCTCAGTCGGTAGAACACCCGTCTAGGAAACATAAGGTTCCTGGTTCGATACCGGCCCTCGCCAACTCAGCGTATGAGTAGCACAGGAATCTGTGCGGTAAAGTGAGGAGCTGATGGTAGGTTTGGGGCTCACCTCAAACGCAAAAACAAACTCTTTGGTCTAGCGCTAGTGAAAAGGAGAGACTTCTTCGTAATCTGGCTGATACCGACATTAGGCCACCCCGATGACTTTTCTTAAGCATTTTATAATTTATTCGTTCTTCATTCTGAAAACTGGACATGATTGGAAATTAGCAGCTCAAATATACAGAACACTCCCTATTATTTTAACGTTACTATTTCTCTTTTACTCCTTGTGAGTTTTCCTTTAAACAGTAACTGGTGTTTTTCAATGAAGGCTGAATGAAATCTCCTCAGTTTTACAGGACTCGGAAGATACCTGTAAATCTAAGTATTCTAGTGAATCTTAACAGTGCTGTGGTCTGAATAGTCTAAGTTCTTCCTGATTACCTGTTACCTTAATCCCTTTCCACTTTTAAACTGTTCCAAATTCTCCAACCATAACTGGTATAAATGTGATCATGTCTCGTAATTTCTTCTGTTCTCCGGCAATGTCCAGGAATTTGTCATGTTTTTCGCTTTCTTTCATTTCCCATCTTTGTTCAGCTGGAATATTTGGTTGTTAGGTTGGATTTTACGGCATTTCAACCCATCTTGAATTATTTTCTGCCAAAGACGTTTTGTCTTATTCATACTTGATGGGTATTAAACTTTTTTTATTCAATTTTTAAAAACACAATTTAAAAAAATCATTTCTTCTATTTAGCACATAGATAGGACCCTAACACATACTACCAATCCGGGCCAAAGCGAACTTGAGAGCAATGGCGATAAAAAGGTACTCCACATTCCCCAGAGCTCCAGAACTGGAACTTCACCACTAGATGCAGTTTAACATCATACTCAGAGCATTAAGACCCTCCGACATATATGATACAAAGGGTTGGGGTTTGTTATAATGGCAATTGGCTTGAAACAATTTGTTGAAAAATTTCGGTTATAAGGTGTGTGCTAGATGCCCGCTCCTATTTCTAGACTAGGCGATAACCATGTGATCATACTCTTGGCCAATCGCTGGCAGTACACTGCTGCTGATACAATACTTATACCGGAAGTACTGGCGATACCTACTCATAACTACTGCGACCTTCGTGGATAACGGACATAGGATTAAATCACTGGACCTTTAACAATACGCAGGATAGGACTTATTCGCAGGATTCCATAATTCAGGACTTACTTACTTTAAACCCTTTTCAACTGGCCAAGGATGGCATTTAAAAACTTAACACAATGATATAGTTGCTTGAGCTTGGCATGGCCAGCCGATTGATTGGAGGGAGCCGCTCCGACCACCCATCTAGCCTACGTAAGTGCAAAAGTGTTGCATATCATGGACTCCTCAGCCACCACTGCATGGTGAAATCTGATTTGTTAACCAAAATCCGTGGGAACCAGCCTTCCTACCCGGTCATATCGACTTTTGTATAACTTCCGAGATTTTCCAGTATTCCAATTAATTATTATCAGTTTCGTCTTTTTCTTTCGGGTGAAGCGACACTTATTATTCCGTCGTATCTTGTTATTATCGTCTGGTGCTTTCTGGTGGATTTCAAATGCGTCTAACCACAACAGTTTCTGATGATCTGGCCATGTTCGACTAAGAAACAATTTCTGCAGCGGTTAGTCTATCTAGAAAGTAAATTAAAAACAGTGTTTTCCCTAATGAGTCTTCATGTATATCATCAATAAATACTTAGTCTTTCTTTAGGGGTCTCACGACAATTTCCCATTGTCTCTGTAATTAGATAACATAACGATTGAACGGACTCTAGACCCACCGGACATATCTGATTGGTCAAACACTTCTTGTGTTTGTTTACAGCAAAACCATTCAATATCAATTGGCTATAAAAGGTCGGATGAAATGGAATCGGCATCCTGAGTTCAAATCCAGGAAGAGGCTGCTTGTGTATAATTCTGAATTTTTTTTTATTGTCCTCATATTTATTGTGGTATAAATACAAACGCTGTATCATTTGGCCTTCCTCGGTGTTCCCTGTGTATCCTAGCATAGCAATGACCAAACAGGGGAAATAATTTTTAATAGTTCGATTGTTATCGTAGTAAATGAAATCAGCGACCACTTCTTGCTAATTCTCTTGGGAAAGGCATGAATCCACCCCTCCCCCCAGTTATGGGTATAATAGTATTTTGAGTTTTCCTTCTCCTTGTCTGATTACCATACTAAGGTCAAAGAACCTAGTGTGCCCTACTATTTACCAATAGCTGAAATGAGAATAATCGGATTCCTACCTTTCCCAAGAGTATTAGCGCTATGTGAAATGAAAAAAGCCTCGTCCAGGACTTGAACTCGGTTCGTCGTGTCCATTTGCACAACAAGCGCCTCCAAATAAGAGAAAACATATTGAAGAAAATGTTGTGACCGATAAGGACAGGGATGTTAATGTGAATAATTCATGAAATAACAAAAGTAGAGTTTAAATAAAAAAGAGCAAAAATTAGCAACAAGTAAAATTTGGGACATAATATAAAAATCTCTTTGAAGAAGACATGTTCGAAAGTTGTACCGATGTCGTACGGTTATTAAACCTGTTGCCAGGGTAACTGTCAAGAATAACTGACACATTCGTGAATGTCTAAGTGACTTTCCAGACTTTTATTGACATGAGCTGAAAGGCTGGAGATCGTGAATATGTCACCTCTATCCAAAACTAAATTACTAAATTGATCTTGGATTCTTGAATTCCTTTCTCGAACAAGAAGCAACGTTCGGTTTACTGTCAGTTTGTAACAGACAAAAATAAACAATAAAAAAATAATAAATAATAAATAAAAAACAATAAATAAGTAAAAAGATGACATTATCTAAGCTGCAAATGGTTGGCCCATATGTTACATATTCTAATGGTTGGCCCATACGTTACATATAGTTGGCATACACGTTACATATTCTAATAAAAAATGATAAATAAGTAAAAAGATGACATTATCTAAGCTGCAGATGGTTGGCCCTTACGTTACATATTCTGGCACATACGTTATGTATGGATGGCATACACGTTACATATTCTAATAAAAAATGATAAATAAGTAAAAAGATGACATTATCTAAGCTGCAGATGGTTGGCCCTTACGTTACATATTCTGGCACATACGTTATGTATGGATGGCATACACGTTACATATTCTAATAAAAAATGATAAATAAGTAAAAAGATGACATTATCTAAGCTGCAGATGGTTGGCCCTTACGTTACATATTCTGGCACATACGTTATGTATGGATGGCATACACGTTACATATTCTAATAAAAAACTTGTACATATAACAATATAGATGAGGACAATAGTCCGAATAATCCAAATAATACTAATTATCAAGCCCCATCTCAAAGATTCAGAGAAATAGATTAGTATAGATTTTCTATTATTCTTAGAGAACTGGCAATTGTGTTGATTTTACATTTAATACTTGGAGTATGTACTGCTGCGCTGTATCGAGAGTGTGGGTGTTGCAGGAGCCTACGTCAAGCAAAAGCAGGAAAATCCAATCTTTGATTCAAGAAAACTTATGCGACATCATCACCATTACATTCTGACCGTTAAATCCACATATTGCAATACCCTTGATTATTCTGTCAGGGGTGATCCATAATAATAATGTGGAACTACGTAGATCGGCAGGTAGAACACGCCTACGATTTAAGATGCCTGTGGGAGAGACATGAGGATATGCTATATTGACACAAAGACGTGGGAGGTAGATGCAAAAAATCGAGCGACCTGGTGCCTTAAGATTAGGCAAGGCACAGAGAGGAGAGTAACCTCGACAACAAAGAGAGCCAGAAAGAGAGAGAAAAGACAGCAGCCCCAGAAAGCATCATAGTTTGTGTTCAGTCAGTGCACCAAAGACTGTCACTCAGGAATTGGCCTGGAGAGTCACTTGCGCAGATAATTTATTTATTTAAATTTTTTTTTACACTACGCCATCGTACTTAGTGGACAGAAAGGTGTCAACGGTTTACCGAGAGACCAAAGATGTACTGAAGTCAAGAATAACGGCAGTATTTAAACACGACCATCAGAAAGTCTTACAAGAAATTTCGAAATTTTCTAGAGGCCGTGGCTGAAGCCAATGACGATTTTTTTGAATAAATTTTATCTATAGTATTTCAAGATATTTTCATGTAATTTTGGTAAATATATCTGATGAAGTGAGATATCAGTGTGATTGTTATTATTGTGTAATCTAGACAATTCATTCATCGCACCCTGTAAAAATATATTTAAGAATTTAATGTATTTTTAAATGATTTCTAATAAAAGTTATACACAAAATCCATGGAAACCATCACATGGCCAAGCCAGAGTAAATTGTCCAGCAAAGACATACATAGACAAACTCTGCGCGAATACTGGATGATGCACAGAGGACCTCCCAGGGGTAATGAATGATAGGGACGACTAGCAAAAGATTTTCATGGATATCTGTGCTGCTAGCGCGAAATGATGATTGTGATAATATACATATGTGTGTGTGTGTGTGTGTGTGTGTGTGTGTGTGTAATATAAGCAATAGTATTCTAAATAAATAACGCATGGTAGTTTTACATCAAAACACTGTTTAAAAGCCTGTTACTAAATAGATATCCAATGATTATGCCATGTGTTAGAACATAAAATACGTATTGCACATTGATCATGCGTAATAACTATTTGATAAGATGTAAGCCATTTTGATGTTTACGCACTGAAATTGCAATTTATTCATATAGATATGTACGTATGTATGTATATGTGTCTCTGTGTGTTTGTGTATGCTATATTAATATGACTAGCAAAATGAAACACCTTCCAGGCGGTGTAAAAATTAATTTTTGAAAGATATTGGCTGAGTGGGGTGGGAGTTAAAATTTCAGTCTTAGAGAATTTGTATCATAAGTAAGTAAAAACATCAAATTTATTAAAGGTGTAAAAAAATAAAACAATTTGAAATGGAAACTTAATTCTGTTCCCCTCAAATAGAATGTGGCGTGCATCTATTAATTATTAATTAAATAATTATTTTGAATATATTACACAAATTTTACTCAAAATCGAAGGTATTTATTAATACGTATTTTTTTAATTAACCTCTTGTTACTGATAAAAAAGGAGAGGGTAAAAAGTAATTTTTAAAACTGATTACAGGGTTGTTTATAGTTCTATGAATTCACTATTCTCGGTATTGTGGCGTAAGCAGTGACGTATTTTCGATTTCAGACGAATAGAAACCGAATCTCCATTATTAATAGATTTCTTTATTATTAACTTAATTTCGATAATCATCATTGTTTTAGTCGGAATTTTTGAAGGTGAGAAATTATTCAAAATATTTCCCTTGAGAAGCCACACACCGATGAAGACACTGTTCTCACTCCAGAAACAGCGCAGAAAGTCTTCAAATGACACTGCCTTCAACTAGTTCGCCTTGACTTTTTGGCATGTTCCCAACAATTTTCAAATAGGTTTTCATTTTTCAAAACACGTTTTTTCAAAACATTGATCAGTTGCTTTTTAATGAGAGTTGCCGACCTGAAAAATAAAACTAGCCAGTCTTATTACTCTCTAAATTGTCGTCATCTATTTTACATAGCTTTGAGTCTGTTTGATTACGTAGAATAGAGACACAAAACTATTTGAAGGAATAAAACCGGCAGCAAATAGTCATAAATCTACTTTATTCTACAGAATTCTAATTTAGTTTGTCAACATGGCATTTCTTATTTGAAAATAATAAACACCGTTGTTATGGTAACACGAGTCATTACTCAACGTCAAATACAGATTTATATAGCTCTGCTGATGAGGCCTAATAGGCCGAAATGTACATACAGAGATTGATTTTTCTCGATTTGTTTAGCCATAAATTTAATAGGTATTCCCGCCTAATTCATTATTAATTAATTAATTTTCAAAATTAGGTACGACTCCAATTAAACACTTATTCTCCAAAAAATTATCGGCAGAAAGCCATTCTAAACAAACCTTGTTTACAACTTACCACATCGTCGTGTAATAAAAGTCACTAGAAGAGGAATGTTAACCTACTCTAAACAAATCATAAAAATCTAAGAAGTTCGTTTGGTGTTGGGGTTATGAGATCGGCCTGTCAGCTTGGCAGTCCGGTTTCAAATCACGCACAGGGCGGTCTTCCGATCTATAGCTCTGCTGATGAGGCCTAATAGGCCGAAATGTACATACAGAGATTGATTTTTCTCGATTTGTTTAGCCATAAATTTAATAGGTATTCCCGCCTAATTCATTATTAATTAATTAATTTTCAAAATTAGGTACGACTCCAATTAAACACTTATTCTCCAAAAAATTATCGGCAGAAAGCCATTCTAAACAAACCTTGATATATATATATATATATATATAAACCGATATAGTCAGAATATGTCAACCCGGATTTCACCGTGAGGATCGTCAGGACTATTTTGCATGGAATTCATTAAATCACTTGAACCAAACGGGTGTAAACACAATACACTATAGTAGTTCTGTAGCGTATGGGAAAGAACACTGAGTTTGTTTTGATTTTTAGCCGTCCCTTTATCTGTTATTGTTTTTAATTGTCGAGACGCCATCTACGTTAAAGATTTCCGATCTTTGGTTAATAATTCTTTGGAATTAGTATAGGTTGCGATAGCTAATTTCTCTTCTATACATAAAAAACATAATTTATTGCCTGGTCTATAATTGTGTGATCTTTTTTACAATTTCTATTCCATACAAAATACAAAAATACAATTCCATACAAAATTATCTTAAAGGTGATTTATTTCCTTGCACTCGAATGGAAAAAGTCGGTGTCTATACACTGACCTTGGGTAAATGCATAAAAAGGTTTGTCGTATTTTAAAGATTCTGAATTTATTATCCGTGTTAGAATTATTTCTCTTACTTGCCACTCTTTTTCCGTCAGGGGTTACGACCAGCAGTATAAAAAGTAGTAACGCCAAAATCAAATTAATTTTCTTTTAGACTCTCCTGCCATCAGTGGTAACACCACCAGTTGTGTCGTTGTCCCCCACGGGCATTCCTTGTACCTGTTACACGAGCGCTTCTTCGCTCTTGGGTTGCTCAGAGGTCACACGTACCAGTTATGATGAGGACAAGGGGATTCTCCCCTCACAGTCATTCCGTTTACCTGCTACGCGAGGGCCTTTCTAAACCAGTAACTGGCCAATTTTATTCTCTTTAGCCTCAGGACTATCTGCAAGGACACTTCTCCTATTGCGACATTTATTCTATGCGTCTATATTCTTTGTATTTTTCTATCATGTTTTGTATTGTTTGTGTGAAATTTTGCCAAGACAGTGAAATTTATTTGTTATCATTTCATCAGGATTTATTCCCTCTCTCTCTCTCTCTCTCTCTTCTCTCTCTCTATATATATATATATATATATATATATATATATATATATATATATTCATGAGCGACGTTCTCCTGTGGAAGCCAACACACGGACGTGCTAGTGTGGGGCACCCATCAAGGATCTACATTGACCAACTATGCAAAGATGCTGGATGCTGCGCAGAGGACCTCCCTGGGAAAATGAATGATAGGGAATGATAGGGAAAATTGGCGAGAGATTGTCATGGATATCCGTGCTAATTGTGCGACATGATGATATATATATATATATATATATATATATATATATATATATATATATATAATAATAAGTCATCCACAGACACGTGTTTTCGGCATATCATCCCTCTTCAGTGTGGCTAGACACAACTATCCTTGGGTAGGGTTCGAACTCAGCTGACCGCATGGTAGTCCGATATCTTATCCCCTCACCCACTGACAGCTGATGCGGGGACTGGTGTTTTTAAACTATTGCATGGTAGTCCGATATCTTATCCCCCTCTTCTCTCTCTCTATATATATATATATATATATATATACACCGTTCGGGTAAAAGATAGCTAACACGACCATCATTCACCATCGGTATTTAGAACAGATATTACTTTGAAATAAAGTGAGCCTCATAAATCAAATTCAAACATCACACTAAATATGGCTTTCGAAATGTGGATTATTCAACGACAGAGTAAGTGTGAATAATCTTGATATCATTATTTTCTGTGTGTAATTCTTTATTCAACAAAGTAGCCATACCTATTTAGGACCTAAGCAGAAACAAAAACTCACACCTACAGGTATTTGATCTTCTATTAGCTTCAGGAATGTAATTGTCTCTTTCTTTGCCCTCACACAATCATTGTTGATATTCAACCACAAGTAATTAAAATTGCCACTGTTCTATATTCTTAATTGTGACCAGGAAGTATTTCTTGTTTGTAGTAATTTCCATTTATTGAATCTTTGAATTGAATCTTTATTATGTTGATAGTGTTAAATTATCATCATAATAAACAATAGAAATTAATTCTAGTTGTGGGAAAAAACAAAAATTGTCTTGGCTCTTGAGATTTAATTTACTTCGATCCAATTAATAACATTTCTAATGTGTTTTTAGTCCGAGTGACGTTTTCAAAAAAATTATAGTTTGATATTTTAACATGTCTGGGTTCATCATCATCATGAAGTCGTACTGACAGCAGACATTAGCATCTCTCTGTCTCTCTCTCTGTCTCTCTCTCTGTCTCTCTGTCTCTCTGTCTCTGTCTCTCTCTCTCTATATATATATATATATCTCTCTCTTTCTTCCTTTCCACAGTCGTCTGACAGCACACATTAGCATGACTCACTCTCTTTCTCGCTGTGTCTGCCCCCCTCTCTCTCTCCCCTCTCTTTCTCTCCACAGTCGTCCCCGTCGACTATCGGTCTTAGCAATTCCTCAAAACGGCATCCAATGTCCGCAACTATCCTGATGAATATAAAATTTTGCTGGTCGGCCAACACTAATGTGCCCATGTGTAGTAGTCCATAGTTTATACGCTTGGAGTTAAGGGATTGTATAGGATACTGCGAGTCTTTGTGAACAAATTCTAGATGAAGCACTCTACAAAACAGCAGTTGTACGGCCATCTACCTCCCATCTCTAAAACCACCCAAGAAAGTCGATATGCTGAGCACTGCTGAAGATGTAAGCTGAAACTCATTAACGACGTCCTCTTGTGGATTCCTACACCTGGACATAACTGTCTTGGCCGACCAACAAAGATTATAATCCACAGCTTTGTGCAGGTACTAGAGGACTAAAAGAAGAATCAAAGAAATACGGTTGGTTGCTTAGTTGGATTTTACGGCATGTTAATCCTTGTTGGGTTATTTTATACCGAATACGTTTTGTTTTATTCATTTTTGAGGGGTATTCAATTTTTTTAAACATATTTTATAAAAATAATTTTTATCAATTTAATTCATAGATGGGACCCTTACAGGTACTAAACATTCCGGGTCAGAGTGGACCTGCGAGTAATAGAGGTGAAGGTATACGCCATACTCCCTAGAGATCAAGAATTGGAACTTCACTACCAGGTTCAGTTTAACGTCATGCCCAGGACACTAAGTCTCGCAGAAACCGCTTTCTAGTAAATATATAATAAAAAAGGATCGGGGTTTTGCCATAAGGGCAGTAGGGCCGGGACAATCACGTAGAGGGAGCCTCTCCGTCCGTCCATTTAGCCTAAGTAAGGGTCAAAGTAAAATGTTGCATGTCCTGGACTTCTCGGTCACCATTATTCCGTCCTTAAGTATCATGGGTCACCCCCCCCCCACAGCTAATAGGTGGCCCCAATGTGGGGATTTTACCTCTATGCAGAGGCGCAGTAGAGTTATTCTATAGCCCCACCGATAGGGTGGAAGAAAATGCAGATGGACAGCACACCTTGATGATGATGATGATGATGATGATGATGATGATGATGACAATTTCGAAAAAGTCAATAGAATTGAGTCCACCGACAATAAACAGCACATTTTGCTATCAGAGATGACAATTCATGGCCAGAAGCTGAATCATGTTCCAGTTTTTATCAAACGCTGCTAAGGTGATGTCATTTATTTAATACACTTCCTGACATTTATCTAATACACTTCCTGACACGTTTTTAGAATATATACACCCATAGAATATTGAAAGTTTCCTTTGTTCCTACGTTTTCATTTCGACCTATGGTTTGATTTATTTGTTTAATGGCATATCAAGCTTTGTGGGTTATTTCATGACAAAGCCATCCTATTTAACACAGCTATGTAGCCATATAGTAAGCTTTAGTAAGTTGTGGTACGTCCAACACAGCCTAACTGAGGTTACTAAATTTAGTTATTTTGCTTTTTAATTACATATCAAACTTCGTGGGTTAGTTAATGCCAAAGCCAACTTTGTTGAAGAATAGTAATGGGACTAGTAACCCTATAGCTATGAATAAGGGGGTTCATACATTTCCCAAAGGGATTGGTCCAAAAGTGAACCTAATAGCGTGACTGAAGTTCTAAATCGCTTAATACGATGTCGCAGAAAAACACGTTAGTCACTACACCAGAGTGTCTCTCTCTGAAGCTTCTAAGCGGCCATCTATCTGACTCGGTAGTCATTTAGTAACATTTGGTAAGTTCTGGTTTGTCTAGCACGGCCTAGCTGAGGATATTAAGTTTAGTTATTTTGTTTTAATTTCATGTAATCATTTTCTTTGTTTAATGGCATATCAAGCTCCACGAGTTATTTAATGCAAAATCCATCCTTGTAGAAGAATAGTGATGGTATTATTTACACCATAGCTGAGAATGAGGGGGTTCATAATTTTCCCAAGAGTATTAGTCCGAAAGTGGACCTAATAGCGTGAGTGGAGTTAGCACATTAGCTACTACCCCACGGGGACTCCCTCATTAGCATTAATTACTTGAAATCATATAGTTGTTTTCCAAATAATTTTGAATTTGGCATTAAATAACCCCACAGATATTGATATAAGCAAAAAAAAACCCCCCCCAAAAAACAAACAAAAACAACAACAAAAAACAAAAAAAAAACCAACCAACCAACCAACCAACCAACCACCCTCAACTTTTTTCCTATTGATTAACATCGTGACTTACTACGTAAATGACAATTTCTGTCTGTCTGTATATAACCAGTTGTCGCCTACACCAGTGATCCAATCATAAGGAAACGTTGCTCATAAAGTAACCGTCATAATTCGACTGGAGTTCGAAGTCATTTACTAGGATGTTGTAGTTCAGACCGCGAGTACCCCACTTTCCACCTATGTTGGTGGGCCTATCTGTGATATTATATAAGTTCCTGTTTACTTTATAGAACTGATAAAATATCAAAATAACGTAACCCAGCAACGCAATACTTAGCACCAAGGGATAAATAATAATATATTCTAAAAAAATAACAAACAATGCGGTCGGAAAGAATAATTCAAATTCAGAGTGAAGATGTTTACGTTCACTTCGCACTAGTGGATAAAATACTTAGACAGAATTGGAGTCTTTTTTAACTCTTGGTTGGTCAAAAGTTTGAGAGAACTGCATCTGATGAGGAGACTTCAGTTCTGGATTTCTAGGGAGTCTGGAGTGCCTCTTCATTGCCATTACTTCCTGGTCCAATTTTAAGCTATAATTGTTTAAAAAGATTCTTACTATAAGTCATTTGAAACCCATTACTCCCGGGTCCACTCTAACACGGAATGATAGTACCTGTTAGGGTCCCATCAACGGGTCAAATAGATCTGTTTAAAAGTCCTAAAAAGCCATTCGATGAAACCTTGGTAGATAGTGTCTGACTCATGTAGGTCCTTATAATCATGCTCTACTTAATGTATTGGGCACTTTTTACATTCAGCACCTTTTACATATATAACTTAAAAAACTCCCCCAGTGTTTTTTTCTTTTGACCACTACATATGGTACTGATGATTATTTTCAGAAAGTACGGATGTACCAGTCTTTTCTTTTTAAAGTTTTTTTTCCAGATGTCAGTTTGAAACTGAATTACCTGGGTCTTCTCCACACCAGTACAGTTTAGAAGTAGAAAATAACACACACACACACACACACACACACACACACACACACACATATATATATATATATATATATATATATATATATGAATTTGTATACATTTTCATGACTATATATATGTGATATTTATTTGGATAACATTATTAATTTTGTTAGCAAATTCATTAGTGCTTATAAGATTAATTGATACGCTTGGATGTACATAAATTAACACTTAGTTGCTCATATTCAACCTTGCAAAAACTCATGTTAATCATTTTGTAAACATTCCAAATGTTATTCAGTCCACTGGATCTTTTATTTGAATTGTCTATTTTCTTACAATAACGTTCCTGCCGATCCATTCAACAGCTTTGTACAAAGCAAAATTCGGTAAGTAAAAGTTGATGATAACCAGGATATGGTAACTAACAGTTCGAGTGGCTTTCTTTATTCCCAGCAATGCAAGGCACATTCGTGTAAGACACTCTGGATATTGCTGAAGTAACTAGGACGAACTCATAAGTGTCGTTCTCCTATGGATACCTACTCATGGACACAACAGTGTAGACCGACCAGCAAAACCCTACATCAATCAGCTCTGTGCGGATCCTGAATGCTGCAGGGAGGACCTCACACACCTGTTGAAAGTAGAGTTTTGCTGGTCGGCCAATACTAGTTTGTCCATGTGTGGGAATCCCTAGGAGAATATCACTGATGAGTTTGTTCTCACCTATTCAGCAGTGCTCAGCATGTCTCTTGTCTTTTCTTGAATGGTTTATATGATGGGTGGTAAGTGGCCGTACAACTGCTGTTTTGTAGGATGATGCTTTCAATATTTGTTCAAAACAGCATGTATGTATTTACCAACACCTCCGCTCGAGCAGAAAGCAACACATGGTCAATTTTTAAGTGGAGTTTAACAGGTTCGAATTCGGAGTTTTCCTTTTCCTAGACTGGTTTGCTAACGAAAGATAAGGAATCCAGTCTGCCCTACTAATAACCCATATCTGAAGGCAGAATAGCTGGGTTCATATCTCTCCAAAGAGTATTAGCACTATATGAAATGCAAACAGCCTAATCCAGGATTTGAACTCGTGTCATTGAATTCATTTCCTTCGATGATAACCATTACACCACGTTACATTACATTCTGTTCAAAACAGCATGTAGCATCATTGTGTAGTCCCCGTCTAGTTTATCTTTCTCCAAGCGTTTAATTAGAGTTAAAGTAGTGCAGCCATATAGTAGAGCTCATACGGCTATAGCTTCACTCCTTCGAATAAATAGAAGAATTATGGATAGCTTATAAAATGCAAACCCTTACTAGATCACAGGTCGTCTAGTTTTAAAGAAAAATGAATCCTTTTTATATGAATGCGAGTCCTGGATGTGATAATTGCATTTCACTTTGCGTTAATACCCTTGGGAAAGGTATGAATCCTACTCTCCCTCCAGCTATGGATAAATAGTAGGGCAGACTGGGCTCTTTAACCTTGGTTAGGCAACCGGTCTAGGAGAAGGAAAACTCTGAATTCAAACCTGTTGAACTCTGCTCAAGAAATTGACCTTGTCTAACATCCTGCTCGTGCGGAGGGGTTGGTATATATATTAATGCTCAGTCAATTTTCGTTTTTGTTTTGTTTCGTTTGAAAAAAACATCTACTTCATTATATACCTAAGGTCAATTAGTGAATTACTGAGCCTTTATTCCCTGATCTATAGTGGCTTCTACACGATGTTGATGTTGATAGCCTTACATGCCTTACTGAATGGATGGATTCAGTTGATATTATGTGAATTGATTAATTCATTCTATTTTCCAGTATTATTCTAAAATCCCAATGGAACGCTGTCATAATAATAGAGATAGAAAGTTCTGTTTGTATTTCAGTGATGTATAGAAAAAAACCGCGTATTGATGTTCCCTACCGGTTTATTTCAGCGATAATGTTATTGTACAGCAGTTCATTGTTTCTGTCCCAAGTGTCCTACCTCACTTTGGGATTATGTAAACAATTGACTTTATTATATAGAATTAAAAAAAGAAAAACACCAGGTTTATCCTCAATACTCACTTTTGTACTCGTAAACTATTGCATTAAAACAAGTTATGAATATATAAATACCTGCCCCTGGCAAAAGAACTGACTTTTAACTGTAAGTATACCGATTTGACGTTAAACACTATCTGATGGTGAAGTTCGACTTCTGGAGCTCTAGGGAAGGTGGAGAACCGCTTCACCACCATTACTACCAGGTCTACTCTGACCCGGGGTGGTAGTACCTGTTAGGTTCCCATCTCTATCCTTAAGCATCACGGGTCGCCACCCACGGCTAACAGGTAGCCCCATTTGGGGGAGTCTTACCCCTCTGCAGAGGTGCAGTCGTGCATTCTAACGCCCCAGCCGACAGGGCGGTCGAAAGCAAGGATCGAACTCGCTATTTAGTAGTAATAGATCTGTGAAACTAGCTTGCTAACTATTACAAGACGATGGAACTCCATTTTTACCCAACCCGTTCGCCACGAGTAGGATGTGACACAAAGTCGCAAGCATGGGACATCCAGCAAGGATCGAACTCGCTATTCAGTAGTAATATATCTACGATACCAGCTTACAAAATATTACATCATGATGAGAATAAATAATCAGTTATGATGGGTGTTATAATAGTTTTGAAAGTATAAATAAATGTTTGAATATTTTCTCTTTATAACATTTGATGTTGAAGGCTGGCATAGCCAAAGGTTAGGTGTCGTTCGGTACATGCAATATATAAAAACTTTATGTGGCTAAAAATTAGGGGTAGTTCATTACACAAAGTCGTTCATTATTCGGGTAGGTATTTACCCAACCCGTTCACTACGGGTTGGATGTGACACCAGATCACGAGTATGGGGCATCCAGCAAAGATGAAATCGCTATTTAGTAATAATAGATCTGTGAGACTAGTTTGCTAACGACGATGGAAGCCAGTATCTAAAGTAGCTTCGTCAGAGCTGATGAATAGCTGAAGGCTCGTAATGTAATGGTTAGAGTTGTAGGAGATGGAAATGACGAGACGAATTCAAATCCTGGACGAGGCAGTTTGCATTTCACATGGCACTAATACCCTTAGGGAACAGGATACATCCAACTATTCTCCCTCCAACTATGGGTAAATAGAAGGGTAGACTGGGCTCTTTAACCTTGTTTAGGCAACTAGGGTCGGGTTAGCTCAGTCGGTAGAGCGGTCGGCTAGAAACCACAAGGTTCCTAATTCGATACCGGCCCTCACCAACTCAGTGTATGTGTAGCACAGGGGTCTGTGCGGTAAAGTAAGGAGCTGATCGGAGGTGTGGCGCTCCACTTCAGACGCAAAATCACTCTCCTTGGTCTAGCGCTAGTGAAAAGGAGATAGACCCCCTCGCTGATTGGCTGATATCGACTTTAGGCCACCCCGACGACTTTACTAGTCTAGGAGAAGGAAAACATTGAATGCAAACCTGCTAAACTCTGTTTAAAAGAATTGACTTTGTGTCGCATCCTTCTGGTGCTGAGGGGTTGGTAAATACCTATAAGTAGTTTTATGTTTTTTGATGTCGATAAACAGTTCTGAGTATGTACGTAATTCACAAATAGAAATAAAAATTTACGCATGCATACCTAGTCAAATAATTTCAAAGTTATTTCTATTCATAATTTTCTCGCTTATTAGAAGAGTCCAATATAGCTTACCCATTTTAAGAAAACAAATACCGAATTTGAACTTCTCGTTCAAACCACGGAGGGAAATACATAAATACCAAAGTAGTTAAAAGGCCAACAAAGCAAAGCCATGAGAGCAGTGTCCTGCTATACAGTCATGCCCACACGCCACTATTTGTCATTCAGAAACTACTTTCTTCTTACTCTCCGCCTTATTCTCCTTTTTTTTCTTACTACTTGAGTTCACAAAAATCATGAATAGAACTCACCTTGACAAACGCGCACGTTGAAACACGTAGATACGCACGCATTAATGTATTAGAAAACGTTTATACTTATGTAAAAGTGTGACGCCTCTAGATGTGTTTCTCTGAGAATAACAGGAAGAAAAAAGATTTAATTCGTAAGAGGAGTTCAGAACTACACACACAACACACACACACACACACACACACACACATATATATATATATATAATATATATATATATATAAACGGGGGATGTTTTCTTCAAGAATCAATGTTCGATTTAACCTACCTTGATAATCTAAATTATACTGATCCGATTTTTGCATGTACGTTTCAATAACAAAGAAAAGATAGAACTTGGTAGCAAGGTTTTGTTAACACAATAGCAGTGAATATAATAACGGGGAATAAAGCTATTTCCAATCCAATTTGTAAACTCAATAATAATTCTGAGTTCGCGCTAACACTGGTCATTATAATTTCTGCTAATATTATGTACCAAATATAGAGCAGTTCCATTTATATATTCATTTATTTATTTATCTATTTATTATGGCATAAATTATATTAAAAAATAACCTGATATTAAGCTTAATAACTCCGAAGGCGGTTACAACAACTACTACTGCTGCTTCTATCCCTACAACAACTACTACTACCACTGGGAGGACTCGATATGAGAAATAGAATCCAGATCACAGAACAGTTATGACCAGTGAAAAAACACTTAAAACTGTTGGGAAAAACTTGCATTGAGTTTAAATAATAATAATACTTTTTAAGAACGGCTACAATAATCAGAAGATTCCTAGAGGCTGAGTAGACTTGGTTATCACTCTTGCTCTTGTGAATATCAAACATCTTTAGCTAGT
>CM042140.1:122951676-122984176 GCA_023376005.1 Doryteuthis pealeii
TTTAATACCCCTCTACAGGGGACACCGTATCGGTATTCCCTGTAGAGGGGTAATATCCCCTGCAGAGGGGTAATAACTTTTTAATACCCCTCTACAGGGGATACCGTATCGGTATTCCCTGTAGAGGGGTAATATCCCCTGTAGAGGAGTAATAACTTTTTATTACCCCTCTACAGGGGATACCGTCAATGTATCATAAGCCCTGACAGACATCTTATCAGTATCTTCAGTACGACACTAAACTACATCTGATGGTAAGACTCTAGTTCTGGACATATGGGGAGAATAGAGTACTCCTTCGTTGCCATTTCCCCCAGGTTATTCAGACCCGGAGAGCCTGTCGACCTGTCTGCTGGGGCGGTGGGATACACCGACTGTACGTCTGAATGTCTGCAGAGGAGTAACACCACCTGTTGGCCGTGCGTGATGACCTGTGATGTTAGAGGACCGAATCCTGCTGGCTGAGCAGTTGATGACATGCAACACTCCACCTTGGCCTTACTTAGACTAGACGGGCGGTTGGAGAGACCCCTCCTATCTATAAGCTGGTAACGTCTAGTACCTATATGATTGCCCCAATCCTATTGCCCTTATGGCAACCCCCGACTTTTTTTTGTCATATATCTGCTAGAAGGCGGTTTCTGAGGGTCGTAGTGTCCTAGGTATGACGTCAAAGTGCATCTAGTGGTTAAGTTCCAGTTCTGGAAATCTGGGGAGTATGAAGTACCCTTTATCGCCATTACTCCCTGATTCACCCTGACCCGGAGTGGTAGTGCCGTCTATGGGTTAAATAGATAAAAAAGATGAGTTAAACATGCGTTTAAGAAAGATTGAGTTTGAAAATAAATCAATATCCTAGAAAATGCCTTCGGCATAAAATAACCCAACAAGAGTTGACATGCCGTATAATAAAAAACAAAAACAAAAAACAAAACAAAAAACAAAAAACAAAAACAAACAAAAAAAAACGCTCCAGTTCTTGAGATTGTCATTACTCCCAGGTTCACTCATATCCAGATTGCTTGTTAGGGTCCCACAAATGTGTCAAATATATTGTTTGAACATTATTAGTATTCGATAGTTCCGTGTGCTAAAAAAGTAAAATCTTAAGAAACAATTTGATACAAAAATGTAAATGTGAAGTTCAATGAACGCGATTCTCAAATATCTAGGCATAAATTACCCCAAAGGGGTTATCATGCCGTTTAAAATCAATCAGTCAAAAGCAGTCAAATACCCACCACGTGCATCGTGTATTGTGTGTGTGCGCGAGCGCACGCGTATGTGTGTATTTATGTGTGTGTGTGTGTGTGTGTGTGTGTATGTGCATATTTATGTATGTGCGTGCTTGTGTTCCATTGGGATCTCCATCATTTTTTAAATTGAAATAAAAAAAAACTGATTTGAAAAACAAAATACACGGTAGAATCACTCATCCTATATATAAAGTTATAAACTTATCATCCTATAAGTAAAGTTGACCTATTGTCAATATAACCAGATAGCGAGGGAGTCCATCTTCTTCTATTTTTCATCCCCATTTCTTCCAGGTCTACTCTGACTCGGAGAGGTAGTACCTGTTAGGGTCCCACTAATGGGTTAAATAGAAAAATAGTTTTAAAATTGTGTTTAAAAACAAAGTTTTGAAAAATTGAATATTCATCAAAAATGAATAAAACAAAACGTCTTGGGTATAAAATAAGCCAACAAGTGTTGACATGCCGTTAATTCTAACCAACCAACCAACCAACCAACAAAAAGCATATGCAGTGATTTATTAAGCTTGGCAAAATTTGACACAAAACTTTGCTGGTGGGGGGTGCTATAAAGTGTAGTGTTACATTTATTAACTAGGATTGGTCTAGTATAACACAGCGTCCTTAACGAGACTGAGTGTCATTTTCGCTACACAAAACAATATTACTAACCATTGCTTTGCCACAGAGGCTCTAAATATTTGCTCTGACAGAAACACGCTACATGAATAAATAAACAACGGTCCGTAAGAGGGAACTTACACTGTGTAATGGTTGTTAGTTAGTTAGGCTAGTAACGCTTTGATAGCGAGTTCAATTTTCACAGGGAGGTCTATACTCTGGCCGTGTGACAAAGTATATCCAATTAAGTAACAACAGTCGTTGAGACTTGATTAATCATGATCATTCTGTGATGGAATTCAGATGAAATATATGAAAACTTACACACACACACACACACACATTCACACACAACACTCTCTCTCTCTCACACACACACACACACACCTATATATATATATATATATATATATATATATATATATATATATATATATAAGTAAAGTCGTCGGAGTGGTCTAAAGTCGGTATCAGTCAAACAGTGAGGGAGTCTACCCCCATTTTACTTGCGGTAGATTAAGGAGATTATTTTGGCATATGCTTCTCATTTTATCGCACAAATCCCTGAGCTACTCATATGCTGAGTCGGCGAGGGCCGATATCGAACCCCGAACCTTGTGGTTTCTATTCGGGCACTCTACCGACTGAGTTAAACTGGCCCATATATATATATGTATATATATATATTTGTTGGGTTCTCGTTGTCACTGATGATACTGGTCTTCTATTTAGGAAATACTGAATTACTCTTATTAGAATTCTATATTTATTTCCGTTATATCAAGATAATAAATGATTTTATAAAATGACATTCAGCACAAACAAATTTATCACTGATTTTCAAATTGGATCGGACATTTCTTTATTGTGTTTAACATAAATTTATTGCTCGATTATATAGATCGATAGTCTCTTATTGATGTGCAGTTTATACTGAGTTACAATTATATGCATATATACAAACAATTTGTGAATATTTTGATAGATAGATAAATATGGACGGACTGAGATCGAGAGATAGATAGATTTATTGATAGATAGATAGATAGATAGATAGATAGATAAATGTTAACAAAATCCATGTTTGAGACGGTATATATATATATATATATATATATATATATATATAATTGATAATTGAATCATATTACCACGACCAGACAACTCGGCAAACACCATTTGCGGCATCGGGAAACTGGACAGCTGTTTCGACCTCCTTTGGTCTCATCAGCAAATTATATATAATATATATATATATATATATATATATAGTATGAACAAAACGTGATAAGACAGGAATATTTTTTATATGTTATTTATTCTCAACTAGTTTCGACCTTAGGTCATCGTCAGGAGAAGATTTCTTATTTGAAGAAATTGTTTTTAGAGAGTTTTTTTGAAGGGAAACATTATAAAAGAATTATAGAAATCAAAATATTTTTTGAGGGTTTGACATGATATTATAATCCGGTAGAGGAGTGTATATAAAAACCTTTCTTTATATATATATATATATATATATATATATATAATATATATATATATACACCGACATACACAACACACACACACACACACACACACAGAGAGAGAGAGAGAGAGAGAGAGAGAGAGAGAGAGAGAGAGAGAGAGAGAGAGATTCCTTCTAATTAAACTTATTGCCCTATAAAAAATCTCGTATTGATGTGCCATTTTTTCTAAGTTAGAATTACATTTATATAAATATAATAAATGTTTAGAACTATTAAGATAGATACACAGATAGATGTTACCAGAAGCTAGCAGAAATACATGTGCGAGACTTCGTGTAAGGTGATATATATATATATATATATATATATATATATATATATATATATAGAGAGAGAGAGAGAGAGAGAGAGAGACAGAGAGACAGAGAGAGAGAGAGAGAGAGAGAGAGAGAGAGAGAGAGACAGAGAGAGAGAGAGAGAGGGTCTGTTTGAGTACGGAGAGAGCGTGTGAATATGTCCGTCTGTATTTACTTATTCTCACGGAGAAAAAACCCTCATATACCTACCTATTTTATCAAACGTGAGAGTGTCGAATGTACGCACTCTTCCCACACACATGCATGCGTAAATAATATGGCAGATGCATAGAAATACACTCATGCACGTCCCTCCAAATAAAAATGTTAAAAAATACCGGCACACGATGAGTATAAAACATTTGGACAGTGCCATACTCATCCTACCCATTACTTACATCCTACAAAGTAGTGAGTATGATCCTCACCAAGTGTCTCATAATGAAAGCTTTGTGTTAGATAATTACCAGAGAGTGGGACAGGATTTACCTACTAGTGGGCCCTAGGCCAAACTCATCAGTGGGTCACATGGCCCATCTTTTGAAGACCACGTTGGCCCATACGTATTTTGCAGGGGCTCTTGTGGTTTTTGAATATATTATATAATGAAATACCCGATGTACACTTAAACCTTAATCTGGCATGCTGTGCGAGAAATTAGTTTCAGTGAGCCCCCCGATACCGTGGGCCTTAAGCCAATGGCCTACTACGTTTATTGAAAAATCCGGCTGTCCGATGAGTTCGATTCTCTCTGGATACTTCTGTCCCGGTGCCAAAATTTAGCTAAGCTTAGTAAATTACAAATGGAGAGGTGGCCGTTTAGTATCCTCAGAAAGGGTCCCTCTGATGTAGTGGCTAACATGCTGGACTAGAAAATTGTAGTAATCGAGTTCGAACTCCAGTAGAGCCATTAAGTTCACTTTTCGACTAATATTTTTGGAAAATGTATGAACCTCATCCCCCCAGCTATGCTTTAAATAATATAACAACTGCTTTTCTACAAGGATATTTTTGGTATTAAATAACTCAAGAAGGTTGACATGCCATTAAACTAATAACCCAAACAAAACAAAACCAAACATTACATTACGCGAGGCAACTTAATAAGCAATAAAGGTGGTTATAAGTATTTGCTAAACTCTCTACCTCGAACAGGATATGACAGAAGGTCAATTTTTAAGCAGGGTACTATTGATTTATGCTGTGAGTTAAACACTATCACTACAGTTCTTCTGTTAGGATAGCTTTCGCTTTAAATAACCCACAATGGTTAACATGCCTAATAAAGGCAAAATAATCAAAATTTTTAGCCTCAGCTAGGCCGTGTTAGACGTAAAAATTCACAGAAACAAAAGGAAAAGAAACAATTCACACCCATGCATCTACAGACGTAAACTCTGCAAAGTTAACACAAAAACTAATTTGAAATGCACACGCCCACAAAACAAACATATATTCATTATTGCGTGGCAGTTAACGGTTTCTGAAATTATACGTTTCCTCTCTACTAACACTCATAATACAAAAATAGCAACAGTAGCCACAATAGCAGCAGCAGGACACCGACTTTAACGCTGGGTCTGTCAGAGTGCATCTAATATTTAAAATGCGTTTATTGCATGACCACATAATTGAAAGAGAAAGGAAAATTATATTATATATATATATATATATATATATATATATATGGTATTAGTGGAAAAGGTGACTTGCCAGTGAAAATGGTCACAATGGTTAGTTGATGCAAGTTTCACAATGATAAAACAGCGATATAACAAATATAAAGTGCTCAATACGTGAGTAGAGCAAATTTATTATAATAAGGATCTTCAGGGTTAAATCCATTGGATTAATCAAGATATTGTTTAATTGCAGTCGTATGTATTTTTTTGCGATCGCAAAAAATACACACGTGCAATCGACTGCAATTAATCAATATCTTGATTAATCCAGTGGATTTAACCCTGAAGATCCTTATGGTGAAACTTGAGTAGGTTATTACTGTATAACATTATAATAATATATATATGTGTGTGTGTGTGTGTGTGTGTGTGTGTGTGAGTGTGTGTGTATATATGTGTGTGTGTGCGTGTCTGTGCATGTGTATGTGTGTGTGCTTTCACCTACTCATCCAAACGATCAGGATGTGACACAATATCATTTTTTAAAAATTGGTGTTTAATACGTGTGAATTCAGAGTTCCCCTTCTCATAAACTGGTTGCTATACCAAGATTGAAGAGACCTGTCTACGCAGACATTTAACGGTAGCGGGAGGGAGAATAGTTGGATTCTTACCCTTCCCATGTGTATCAACGATATATATATATATATATATATATATATATATATATATATATATATATATATATAAATTGATTAAGTACTTTTTAAAGTAGATTCAAGGAAATAATAGCCTGGTCAATGGTATTCATTTACTGCGATGATAACCTTTACGCTCGAACGCCTCCTAGTATGTGTGTGTGTGTGTGAATAAAGATGAGACAAATATATACATCGAGATATATAGAAAAATATAGATATAGATATAAATATACACATATATATGTATATATAACACAAATATATACATGTAAAAGTAAGTAAAGTCGTCGGGGTGGCCTAATGTCAGTATCAGCCAATCAGCGAGGGAGTCTATCCCCTTTTCAATAGCGCTAAACCAAGGAGATTGTTTTTGCGTCTGAGGCGGAGCGCCACATCTACCATCAGCTCCTTTACCGCACAGGTCCCTGTGCTACTCATACGCTGAGTCGGCGAGGATCGGTATCGAACTAGGAACCTCGTGGTTTCTAGCCGAACGCTCTACTGACTGAGCCAACATGTAGATTGGATAAAAAGAGATGCTCTCTCGTTCTCTCACATTCTCTCTCCCTTTCTCTCTCTCTCTCTCACTCACACACACACACACACACACACACACACACACTCACACATACATACAATGGTCACCATGTGAACTCACCTCACGCTATACAAACGCTTGACTGGTTACTTTTTATTACACTTTCATTTGAAGATTGTGTGAATCACATAAAGCCTGAGTAACTGAAATATAATATCCATAATTTTATAATTTTAGGTTTTATACCTGTACTACTATAATAACACTGAATACTCTTTCTATGCAAACATTTTATTCCCAGTCCTTCATTATATATATATATAATATATATATATATATATATATATATATATATATATGCGTGTGTGTGTATGTGTGTGTGTGATTCTTTGTGTGTGTGTGTGTGTGTGTGTGTGTGTGTAACTTCATTTTCTTACTTTCAATTTATCACTATTATTATACACTGTATCTATAGAAGGAAGATATATATATATTATATATAATATCGATATAAGTATAATATGTAAGTGTAGATTATATATATATATATATATATATATATATATATATACAAGGTGTTCGGGAGAAATTTGACAGTTTTATAAGGCAAAAGAAAAAATGCATGGTAACTACAAGATTCAATGGATTGTAAAGAAATTCAACAGGCACGGGAATTACACTACTGTCAACAAGTTTCACTCAACATAACCGCCATTAGCGTCGATCACAGCCTTAATCCTGCTCCGGAACCTGGAGCAAGCTGATGTTACTGTTTCCCTTGGGAAGGATCTTAAAAACTACCTTAATTCTGTAGGCAATTGGTGTCTTTTTCAACAGCGCCACATACATAATAATCCAGAGGGTTAAAATCTGGGGAGTTCGGAGACCAAACATTGGGACTGGTGTAGTCATAAAAATTCCCCAACAACCATTTTTGAGTTTTCATAAAGGTTTGGCAGGGGGCCGAATCCTGCTGCCATACATATGGCCTACCATTGGCTACACTTGTTATCCAGGGCTTGACTACAGCAACTCCACGTAGGCATCTGAGGGTTCCCCAACACTTTTTTCTGCAGATTTTCAAAGAATTCTGCTGTACGAACGCTATCAGATCGTCTGTAATATTGCTTTCTTCTAGTTACAGCATCGTAGTTTTCATTGCAATTTCTAGTTCATGCCCGATTGTTATTAAGTGTTCAGGGAGCATTGGGCAGCAACCATAATCTCCTTATTTTGATGGCTATCACGATACAAGTTATTCTCTTCCATGATTCATCCATTCTGTCATCACGTATATGAATGAAGAAGGGTTTAAATGAGGCGTAGTGTGCGTCAATACATCCAACCTACAGATTAAAATAACCAAATATAAATATGTCAAATTTATCCCAAACACCCCCTTTCTCTCTCTCTCTCTCTCTCTCTCTCTATATATATATATATATATATATATATATATATATATATATATATGCCCACTTAAATTCATTAATTATTAACTAATAAATTTTCAAGAATTAGGTATGACTTCCATTAAGCACATATCCTCCAAAAATTGTCGGCAAAAAGCCATATCAAATAAACACAGTGTTTATTTACGTACTTTCATATATATATATATATATATATATATATATATATGTGTGTGTGTGTGTGTGTGTGTGTGTGTGGTGTGTGTGTAGATAGATAGATAGATAGAGAGAGAGAGAGAGAGAGAGAGAGAGAGAGAGAGAGAGGGGGGAGATTCATTTTCTTTATTTCTTTCTTTTTTTACATATACTGTTGGTTTATATGGTGGGGTTATTATCATTGAAAATTAATTCGCTTCATTGATTTCAAATTACCATATAAAAAGATCTGATTTTACTTTTCCTCGAAATTTGTTTCATTTCCAGATATCTTTCAAAACACATCCTCTTAGCTCTACCAAAATATTATAAGACATCGGGTATATTGGGGGAATCACCCACCTTACAACCCAGGCGGTAATTTTGTCAGGGTTCAACGGTGCAGATTTCCTAGCTACAAGGAATACCGGATTTGCAACAATTTACCAGGTCGATTAATGCGCAATATTTCCAGGGTTACTTCTTCGCTTGCCTCAAAAATCAATATTTCAACCCCTTGAACTTACCCGGATGCGGGTGTGAGGCTATAAGTATAGTCTGGTCTCGAGTATACGTGAACAAATTTCTGTCAAGATAAATCGACTGTTGATTTTAACAGCATGTCAAACCATCTTAGGTTATTTTATGTCAAGAGGTTAGTGAATCGCGCTCATTGTATGTCTATATTTACATTTTTGTATAGTTTGTTTCTTAAGAGTTTTTGCTGTGTTGTTGCTGTTACGTCATATCTAGTATTCCTATCTAAAACAGGCCAGACTGGGTTCTTTAACCTTGGTTATGCACCCCATATAGGAGAAGGAAAATTCTGCCTGTTTAGCTCAGTCGGTAGAGTGTCCGACTAGGAATCACAAGGTTCCTGGTTCGATACCGCCCTCGCCAGCTCATCGTCTGAGTAGCACAGGGATCTGTGCGGTAAAGTGAGGAGCTGATGGTAGGTGTGGCGCTCCACCTCAGATGCTAAAATAATCTCCTTGGTCTAGCGCTAGTGAAAAAGAGGATAGACTCCCTCGCTGTCTGGCTGATACCGACATTAGGCCGCCTCGAGGACTTTTTTTAAAACTTAAACTACGCTTAGGAAATTGACCTTGTGTCATATCCTGCTCGTACTGATGTGTTGGTAAATATCTGTCTTATACAAATAATTTACATACAGTTTTAGGTATCAAATTTTCTTATATAATACTGATAATTCTTAAGTGCATTTTTCATTATCTAATCATTTATTTGTATTTTATTTTATCTATTTATTATTTATTTATTTATTGCACGAGGTCTTATCGAAACGAATAAATGTTAATCAAATCTATTTGACCCATACATACAAACATAACAGGTGCAATAACCTCGGGTCAGAGTGGACCCGAGAGTAATGGCAATAAAAAATCACTCCACACTTCACCAGAACTGGAGCCTTAACATCAGACGCAGTTTAGTGCCAATATTTCTAGTCCCACCGACAGGGTTATATGCAACATAGAATACAATCACCAGAGGAAAATTATCATTATATATATAGATATTCTAAACTAAACGAAAAATATGGGAAAAGGCCAGCTGGTGTAATGGTTAGAGTCAGCTTCACAGTCAGGGTTCGAATCACACACAGAGCGGTCTTCCTGTCTATAGCTCTGCTGATGAGGCCTAATAGGCCGAAATGTACATACAGAGATTGATTTTGCTCGATTTGTTTAGCCTTACATTTGAATAGGTATGCCCGCCTAATTCATTAATTATTAATTAATTAATTTTCCAAATTAGGCATGACTTCAATTAAGCACATATTCTCCCCTCCCCCCCAAAAAATATATTGTTGGCACCTTTCCGTCCACTAAGGACGATGGCGTGGAGTCCACCCCCCAAAAAAATAAATAAATTATCTGCATCTGTGCATGTGGCTGTGCAGGCATATCCCTGAGGGACAGTCTTTGCTTTTTTCTCCCTCTTTCTGGCTCACTTTGCTGTCGAGGCTACTCTCCTCTTCACCCCGCTCCTCTTGGTAACTTGCTTAACGTTAAGGCATCAGGCCGTTCGATTTCCTGCATCTACCTTCTACGTGTTTGTGTCAATGTTTTATCAAATATATATATATTGTAGATAATAAGGGTGTTATATTTCTAAAAAGATAGTGCTCAATATCATTGATAGAGCGTTTATAAAACTACTAAAAGTTTCGCTTAATGCTCTTCATGGCTAAGATCTTAGCCCTGAAGAGCATTAAGCGAAACTTTTAGTAGGTTCGTCTGACTCATTAGATTTATCTTTATTATTTACTCTACTTAGGTATTGAGCACTTTTTACTTATTAGCTTTATCTCTTTGTATGTATATATATATCTTATATATATATATATGCATATAAATTGTTTTTCTTTTGGCAAAGATATTGTGCTAATAGATTATCTTTTGTTGGTACAATTATCTACGATTATCGCACTTTTCTTTTTTACAAACAAATTTTTCTTCCCGGTTGATGTTTGGTAGTATATTTTTACAATCAAACTATTTGCTGGGTTTTTTCTCACCGCGAGGATTTACCAACAAGTTTGGTATATCAAATTAAATATATTATATATATATATATATATATATATAATATATAATATATAATGAAGGAGATAAACTAGTGAGTCCAGTACCCATAATATAAAATCCTACCCAACTATAACCAACTATGCCACTGGTTGGCTGGGTTCCAGATCAAACTTCTAAACTCATACTTCACTTTATTCTCGAGGTCTATCGGCACCATTTTTATTATTTTTTACACTCATGGTGTTAGTAGCATCTTTTATTATTTTCACTTTTAGATAAAACACTAGACACTGGACATGTGAATTACAATACTTCATGATGATATTGATGTCTATATTGAGAAAGGGGATAATTGTTCTAATCAACATTCCATATTTTTTCCGTTATATTGAAAACTTGAAAAATTTAAAGTAACATTCATATAATTATCATATACTGTGGAACAGTGATCCATGGTTATACTAGTGTTTTTTTTTATATAGAAAGGACTGAGCTATCATTTCCTAATCATCTTCGTTATATCGAGAATTTGATTATCTATTTAAAACATGACATTCAGTGCGGATACAGACCCCACCAATAAATAATTATTCAGTTGCAAATTGAACAGGAAACTAAAATTCTCATTATTACCGCATATGTATTTATATGTATGCGATCATAATGAAAATTGTAGTGATAAATGAATTAAACAGAAATATTGAATAAACAGAGCGTAACGTTGACGACTTTAGCGTAAACACGCACGCACATACGCATACACACACACATATATATATATACACTTGCCCTCACGCATACCTGCGCGTGCGCACGCAACACCCTTTCACTGTTACTACTCTTACTCGTTCATCCCCTCTCTCTCCTCTCTCTCCCCCCCTCTCTCTCTCTCTCTCTCTCTCTCAAGCTTTCATCTCGCTTTTCTACCTATTTTTTCTTCTTAATTTATTACTTACTTCACTGTAGATATAAAGTCTTAAGATTGGCTTATACGACAAGTTCATTTTCTAAACATTCGTTAGGCTGAATAATTGTTAAAAAAAGATTCACTTGTGGCTTCGATAAAAAAAAGTGCTCCTGTACAACTAGGTGTGTGCAAGATTGATTTACGAACAGACACACAGACAGGAATAAATTCACATCGTACAGTGTCGTCCATAAATAAGCACAGTCCAACTATGTGTTTTTTTTTCATATAAAAAGTTATCTCTCTTCTCAACCAAATGTAACACCCAATAAGATAAAATCTATAAACTGCTCGAGTGTCCGAGTGGAAATACGAGTGAGAGTAAAAAATTATCCGTTTTATCATCATCATCACGACGCGCTGTAAGCACGGGTTCCTATGACTATCCCTTGCCGAGCGTCCCTGTCGGTCATTTCTCCTGGTAGATCCTCTGCGTGGCATCTAGAACCCGCACTGAGCTGATTAACATATATTTTGTCTGGTCGACCCAAACTGGTATGTCCATGTGTTGATGACAGTAGAACGTCACGTATGAGTTCGACCTTGATTCTCCAGCAGTGTCCGGTATGTCTTGTTCGCCTCATTCGGATGGTTGTGTGATATAGCTGTTTTTTTCCTGGAATGTTGTTTCCAGGATTTATCTAAAACAGCACGCAGCATACTCGTGCAGCTCACATTTAATATATTTTCCAAACGCTTCGTTAGGGATCATGTGGTGCAGCCGTACAGTAGCACTGACACAACTATGGCTTGCAAGAATTGTCACTAGCTTATCAGTGAGATCAGATGCGTTATGTTGGTACTGTTCTGGTCACTTGATTTCAATTGAGCTTTATTGCACCATTTTGCTTGCTATCTCTACAGTTTAAACATGGCTGCCCCAGAAGCAGTATGTAACAAGAAAGAGCAAAGAGCAGTGACCCGATTTCTCTGGTCAGAAGGATGGCCAGGGTCGGAAAATCATGGGAGGCTTTTAGAACAATATAGGAACAGTGCACTGCCGCTTAGAAGTGTGCATTAGTTCATAGCGAAGTTTAAACGTGGCCGGACAAGCGTGATGCACGAAGACACCCGAGAACCTCCACCACTGATGTGATGATTCAGTAAGTTCGAGAGATGGTATTGGCGAACCGGCGATTTATCATCGATGAGGTACCTTGTTCTCTGTTATGGTGCTGCCTTAATAGATTGGGCTAGATCCTTTAACATTCTCTCTCTCTCTCTCTCTCTCTCTCTCTCTCTCTCTCTCTTTCTTCTCTCTCTCTCTCTATATATATATATATCTACTGTTTTTAAGATCTCAATCATTTGACTACTGGTTTTTAAGATCTCAACCACTTGACTCATCTGAGGATTGCATAATCATGAAACTTTAAGTTATGAGTCCAAATCATCCATAATACCATTACTATTGATTATATATATATATATATATATATATATATATATATATATATATATATATATAATATACCAAGCGTGTTGGTAAATCCTCGCGGTGAAAAAAAACAGCAAATAGTTTGATTGTAAAAATATACTACCAAACATCAACAGGGGAGAAAAAAAGTTTTGAAAAAAAGAAAAGACCAAGATAGTCGTATCAACAAAAAATAATCTATTGGTACAGTATTTGGCCAAAAGAAAAAACAATTTATATGTATATATATGTATATAAGATATATATATATATATATATTCATATAACTGCTATGAAAATAGCTAATAAGTAAAGAGTGCTCAATATCTAAGTAGAGCAAATAATAAAGATAAATCTAATGAGTCAGACGAACCTACTATTAGTTTCGCTTAATGCTCTTCAGGGCTAAGATCTGAAGAGCATTAAGCGAAACTAATAGTAGGTTTGTCTGCCTCATTAGATTTATCTTTATATATATATATATATATATATATATATATATATATAGGTGTGTGTGTGTGTGTGTGTGTGTGTGTGTGCATATTGTCTAAGTCCTATTATTTTGTAACCGGTGCTGATACTGATCTGTATATTACGTCTACTAGCAAGAATATGAACTATTAAATAGTGGAACTATTTAACTTTTAATGCAATGAAATATATTAAATTAGAAAGACTAGCGAAATTAAATTAGAACGCATTTAAAAAGATTAGATTTATTTTAACTATATCTTAATATAAAATAATTCATTCAGAATTGATTTTAATACGCTGGAGAATAAAATAATATTAGAGATCAATAACACCAAATAATTATTTATTAAAAGCGGTTTTGTTAAAGCCAGTATGCGAAAGGAAACACACCATATATTATGTAAACCTTTATTTCTTAGTTATGTATAAGACATATTCCAGAATTCTAAATACACAAATTACATGGGCTGTTTTGAGGCAAATCTAACTCAGATTTTCATAGAGACATGTTTAATAAATGAGATTTATTTTATGTATTAATGATTTTGACTATAAATTAAATACTCATTGATAAATCTTCGCAATTTCTGAATGTAATATGACGTAAACAGTGAAGCAGCTTCGGTTACAGAGAGACACCAAATATCCATTATAAGAAGTTTAGTCATGAGAAAACTTAAAGATACTAGTACAAAATAAAAAACACCCTCCAGGCGATGTAAGAATAGATTTTTGAAACACATTGTCTGAGGGGTGGGAGTAAAAAATTTAATGTCAGCGAGTTTGTACCCTAAGTAAGTAAAAATCATCAAATCCATTAAAGGATTAACAATAAAACAATTTGAAATGTAAACTTTAAATATGTATTAAAATAAAACAAAACTATATATAGATATATGATACCAGTCATGTATTTATTAAAACTTGTTTTAAAAAACAATGAAGACTGTCTAATGCTGCATGTTCACATTTTGAGTGTATTTATTCTATGTTATAAGGATTTTGGGTAATTAGGTCACGTAAGCAGTGATGTAGTTTTTGTTACAGAAAGAAACCAGAAGCGAATCTCCATTATTAATAGATATTCAGTGTGTTCCACTTGTTATTTCTGTTAGTGTATATTCCTACTGATTAGATCCAGGACAGCTTCCGAGATCAGCTGAGAGGAGATCGGTTCAGGTTGACTAAACAGGAGTGATTAGATCAGTTGATTTTCAATTGTCTTTGCCAACCTATTCAGCCAAATATCCAGTCCCCTCAATTTCTAACACGTAATGATTATCATTTTACGTAATGTAATCAGCGACCCGACTTTCAAATCCTGAACGAGGCTGTTTGCATTTTGCTTTGTTCTAATATCTCTGTTAAAGATATTAATCTATTTGTTCTCACCTCAGCTATAGGTAAATCAGCATCGTCAAATCGTAGTGGCAGCAAGGATTCCCAATACTCTCTTTATATATATAGTATCTCCACCCCCCCTCTCTCTCTCTCTCTCTCTCTCTTTATCTCTCTCTCTCTCCACCCGTTTCTATCTGTCATCACCCCTGACGAGTTTTCAATTACTACTGTAGATAAATTTAAGAATAATCAAAATTAACTGCGAAATCCAACAAAAGTGACCCTTGAAATAGAAATATTTGTTTGTACGGAAAGTAAAAACTTACGTACATCAAATTGTCTTTAACTCTTTGCCTACTTTAAGCCGCTAACAGTGGTTTTCATACTACACCCACGCAAAGTAAGAAAAACTGATGGTTAGTTCCTATAACTGAGTAGAAAGACTCAGATTGCAATAATAACAAAACTTTAATTGAATAGCACGAGAACTTTGAAATATTCCATCATACAGGTAAAAAACATTCCAAGAAAATTTGGTTCAACTGAAGGGGATATTTGTTAGGCAAAGAGTTAAATTAAACCGTAGAAGAAGAAGAATTGTTGAACTTTTAAAATGTAAGCGGAAATATTCATGCAATTCTTAAAGGTAACGATCAATTTTGAGTTCTATAGTTTATTGTTTCCTATCACATACGGCAGCAGAATAGACACAAGCTATTTGTACTGACCCCAGAAGGGAAAACCAAAAATGCAGCTTTGCAATAAGTTCGAAATAGACAGATTATATCATTGTTTTGATGAAAACTGCTCATCAAGTGCCCTCCGTAGGAGTTAGATTAATTTTAAGCTATTTAATAATAATAATTAGATTGACAAATACTTGGATCTTTCCAGAGGGCAGAAAAAGCTGTAGAGCATAAAGGAGATCTGCTCAACACAGGAGCATGAATGAGGAAATGCCACAAACATTTATGAAGATACGAGAAATAAAGTGAGAATTTTTATATCTATTCAGTTATATCTTATTCTCATCTACATATTTCATTGAATATGAATGTATTATATACTGTACTTATATACAATTAATATGATATTTATCTTTGATATACATCTGCTCTATACTAGGTATGGTCTAGCTGTGATGCATCCACTAAAAGTGTCATGATTAGATTAGACACAAAGGATCTTTTCTGATACTCATACGAAATTTCGTGAACTTTCCCTCAATTTCCAAATGTATCTGACGTTAATTTCTGAAAATCATTACACAGAAATAAATTAGAAATCAACTTACTTGGCAGAATTAATCCAAATGCCACAGCTCTTTAATCGGGTAAAAGTCTACAATCCGGTAAATATGTAAAAATCTGAAAAGACAAAACGAAGCAAATATAAGATTCTATTAAAACCATCGCAATACACAAAACCTATTTCAATCAGCTGATAAGTAGGTATAAACTCACTTAAACTATATATATATGTCGAAAATAGAAATAAAGGAAAGAAAGTATTGAATGGATAAAATAGGATTATTTTAATTAATTTAACTTACACGTGTTTCGGTCAGGAGTTTATGCATGTGTACATTATTCTATCTATTATTATTTTTAAATAAAAAATGAAATAAAATAATAATAATAGAAAAAATATAGAAATGTTCAGCACACAAAGAAACATCGACCTTGGTTGGAACGCGGAGAATATATATATATATATATATATATATATATATATATATATGTTTGCCTGTGTGTGTGTATGTTTAAGGCACTTCGTAACTGAGAGTTTCTCGTGTCGATTTTCAAATCTTCTGAATATTTGTGTTTGTGTTTTACTTATATGCTGTTGTGTGGAACGTCATTCCAAGGTTCAACCACTTGATTATAGTTTAGGTTGGCTGATCCTAGTTTAGTTTCTGGGGCATGATGGCAAGGCTGGTTTTCTTTGTGTGAGATTTTTGGTAGAGCGTTCTAATGTACTGTTGTATCAATTTCGTGATTTGATTTTTTCCTTTTCCTTTATGGCTAATTCAGTTTGTGGCGCATTCTCTGAACGTTGGTTTCCTTTGTGTGGGATTTAAGGGAGGCTGTTCTGATCTACTGCTCTATCAGTTTTGATATTTGTTTGTGTTTGAATTGTTACTTATTTTCCTTTATTGTATTTAATTTATTTGGGTGCCTTTAGTTATGATTGTTATAACTATTTTATTAAGTTTTATATATATATATATTATATATATATATATATATATATATATATATAAAGTGAATATCTAGATACAATATGCATTCTACAACATACTGATGAAATTACTTTCTAGGTGTAGACTTACCAACAAATTTCTCTTGTGTCATCTACAACCTGGCCCTGATTAATCTTATACCCATCTATTTTAAACTACCATAGATAATTTTTTCTCTCGTTTGAATGTCACGTGATCTAAGCACATTATATATTTTCCGTGAAAATAGCTCGCTAAAGAAGATCTCACTACGTGAACCACGGTATACTATTTTTTTTTCTCCCCACAATCCCTTCAGAAGATAGTTTGAAACACAGGAAACTTGAGTAACGAAAATATATTATCCATGATTTTATAATTTTAGCTTTTATACCTGTTCAGCTATCATAGCATTTGGCACTCTTTATATTTATTTATTAGAAATAAAACTGAGAATGGAGCCGTTGTTTATCCTTCTTAGTTAATCTTGTTAATCCAATAATTTGTATGTGTGTGTGTGGTGTGTGTGTGGTGTGTGTGTGTGTGTGTGTGTGTGTTGTATGCGTGTTGTCTGTGTGTGTGTGAGTATGTTCGTGTGTGTGCCATTTCGGATCTGTACAACACAATATCATAAAAGGATAAATAATTTTGTCTACTAGCATTCACAGAAATAAATCATGTAATATTGAAAATGGGTTATTGTTTATGAGATGTATGACAGGGAGCTGTAAAGACAGAAAGAACGATTGTGTGTGTATTTGTGTGAGTATGTATGTGTGTTAGTGTGTGAATTAAATAGAATTAAGCGAGCGAGAGAGAGAAAGAAATATGCAAGTTCATATTTAGATAGATAGATAGATAGATATGAATAGAATCTTCGTTTTCCTCCTCTCCGAGAATAGAATCACCATAATTATTTAATATTTTGTGGTTTTTACCTTTAACATACTTTATTCATAAGTATACTCGTTGTGCCATGTGCTAACCGTAATCTCGTTTCACTTGTGAACCAAACTTTTACTTTAACGTAACGTCTATTCTTATTAAATGGTCCCCTTTATTCCATTCTCAGTCTTATTTCTGATAAATAAATAAAATAATGTTCTATGCTAAAATGTAAGAACAGGTATAAAACCTAAAATTATAAGATTATGGATACTATATTTCCGTTACGCAAGTTTCATGTGTTTTACACAATCATATATTCAACAATTTAAGACCAGAATAAGTTATATGCCTCCAGCTAAGTTAGCCCGATCCCTACTATATTTCTGTATATTGTTTCATACTTATATTAAGCCCACAAAGAAGGTTTAATGGGCCCGGCCCTTGCTATATTTTTGTATATTGTTTCATATGCTTATATTAAGTATACAACTAAGTTAGATCGGGCCGGTCCATGCTATGTTTTTGCATATTGTTTCATACATTTACATTAAGCCCACAATGAAATTTTAATGGGCCTGGCCCCTGCTATATTTTTGTATATTGTTTCAGATACTTATATTAAACCCACAACGCGTGGTGTAATGGTTAAAGTTATGGAAATGGACTCGTCGCCCCGAGTTCAAATTCTGGATGTGGTAATTGCATTTTCACTTAGCGCTAATACCCTTGGGAAAGGTATGAATCTTACTCTCCCTCCAGCTATGGATAAATAGCAGGGCAGACTGAGCCCTTTAACCTTGGTTAGGCAACCGGTCTAGGAGAAGGAAAACTCTGAATTCAAACCTGTTGAACTCTGCTTAAGAAATTGACCTTGTGTCACATCCTGCTCGTGCGGAGGGGTTGGTAAATATATATATTAAACCCACAACGAAGTTATATTAAACCCCTGGTCCCTGATATATTTTTATATTATTTCATGTACTTATATTAAGCCCACAACCAAATTATAATGGACCCCCGGCCTCTGTTGTGTCTTCTTTTATATATTGCTTTATATATCTATTTGTTAAATTGTATTTATTCCTTTTTAAGTTTTACCCTTTCCGAGCAGTCAATACACCTTTTGATTAACATTAATTTTGCTTCAGAGTCGTGATTGCCGAAAGGCGTTTATCTTATCGTCAAAGACGATGCACGCGTTTACACAGAAACGGGCACACGTCCACAAAGACGTTCACTGTTATAGAAAAATCCGAGTTATATTTTTATGTTTTCTCCCCTTGAGCTCAAACACAATCAGTCCTATCATCATCATCATCATCATCATCATCATTGTTTTCCAATCAACCGTCTATTGTGATACGTTACCACACTACCCACACGCTGCATCATTTCCCGCGAAGTTCCCCTCTTCATATATGTGTGTCAATCAATCAGTCTAGAACTTTTAAAAGCCATATCGTATTTGAATTACAGAAAATGTTGGCAAATAATTGTATACTTTACCATCATCTAATTTCAAATCAGTGTCTTAATGAAAAGAAAAGACGGAATCATTATAAAGCTTATATATATATATATATATATATATATATATATATTGGGATTTAGTACTAAGCATTAGTTGTGAAATATAAGAAACTCAGTTTTTGAATGTCAAGTTTCGTTTTATTCGTTATATTTCGGGGATGTTTATATCCCTTCTTCAGAACGAATAGACTATTCGTTCTGAAGAAGGGGTATAAACATCCGCGAAATATACAACACAACATCTATCTTTATATATATTAGGTTTTCCTGATATATAACATTTTCAACATAAAAGCTTAAATGAAACTCTTATTCTTGTTTAACTATCAACAAGAAAAAAACCTACATTATTCATATTCTGTACCATTTAGATTTTTCTGACGGTTGTTCTCATCTTTATTGTATATACACAACATTTCGGTTAATCTGCCCTCCGGCCTTCTTCTGGAGTTTCTTGATGAAAGTGGGAACCTTCTTGTCTAACTCGGAAAACATCGTGTCGAATTCGGAGTTCTTCAAATCGTAATCGAGAGCCTTCATGGAAATTCAAACCGAACCCTTTATTCAATCCGCCAAAGTAAACTGTTCTTATTCCGTTAATCGTGGCCAGGTACAAGTGTATGATAAGTGTTCTATGTTATTATCACCCGGGGTCAGGATTGAACCTTCAACCTATAGATGAACCTGCAATCAACAGATGATTTAGATCATTTAGAACTGTATTACCTCGACCCTTTAATCCGTTGCGCCATGTTTTCAACCGGTTCGAAGTTCCATGAATGCTCCCAATTACGACATGAAAGTTCCCTCGTTCGATGAGAATGTTTCCGAGTTCAACAGGAAACACATGAAGAAAGCCGCAGCCAACATCGGCGGAAACGTTGTTTATGTATCAATAAAGACGGGAGGTCGGAGAGGCCTCATCTGATCAATCTGCTGGCCATGCCAACCCTTAGCCCCTATATGAATGTCCTAAACATATTCTTCAAATTGCTCTGATGGCAAACAACTCAGGTGCTAGAATAGGCGGCTGAGGGTCAATCACTAGTTTCTTAATACATATGTTGTTTCATTTAATGTATTGATAGAAATAAATTAATGAAAATTATTTCTACAAATTTGTAGATACACATGAACTTAATGAAAAATCTGAGAATTTATTAATACACATAAAGTTAAACAAATCATATAAATAAAAAAAGATTTAGCATTAAATACTCAACAAAATATCACACACACACACACACACACACACACACACACACACACACACACATATATATATATATATATATATATATATATATTAAAGGGGTGATCTAACGTTGAAGGCAAAAATCATCAGTCACAATTTTGACTGTCGATAAAAATAATTAAGCGAATAAGTGTAGTTATGAATGAATATAAAAGTGTTCAAGACGTTTGTAGAGCTGGTTTAGAAAACCGATATAGTCAAAGTAAGCCTACCTAGGATTTCACCGTGAGTATCGCCAGGGCTTTTCTGTGTGAAATTAATCAAATTAATGAAAACAAATGAATGAAAAAAATACACGGATGTAAACAATATATTTTGTTTGCATATGTTAGTTTTAATCAATTGAATTAATTCCATGCAGAAAATCCCTGATAATACTTATGGTGAAACCCGAGTAGGTTTACTCTGTCTATATCGGTTATATATATCTATATATATATATATTTATGTGTGTGTGCGTGTGTGTGTGTGTGTGTGTGTGTGTGTGCGAGTGCGTATGCGTGTGCGAGCGTGTTTTACGTGTGTGTGTGTATGTGTGTGTGTGTGTGTGTGTGTGTGTGTGTGTTATTTCGGGATCTGTGCAGCACAATATCATAAAATGATAAATAATTTTGTCTACTAGCATTCACAGAAATAAATCACTACACGTAATATTGAAAATGGGTCATTGTTTATGAGATGTATGACAGGGAGAGGTAAAGACAGAAAGAGGGGGATAGAATGAACGATTGTGTGTGTATTTGTGTGAGTATGTATGTTCGTGTGTGAATTAAATAGAATTACGCGCGAGCGCACGAGAGAGAGAGAGAGAGAGAGAGAGAGAGAGAGAGAGAGAGAGAGAGAGAGAGAGAGAAACTATGCAAGTTCATATTTAGATAGATAGATAGATAGATTGATAGATTGATATGGACAGAATGCTATATATATGAAAAGATTGTTGTTTGTTTAGTGTTACGATATATCAACTTCGGTTGGTCATTTAATGCCGAAAAATGTTTGAAAGATTCATAGTAATAGTTTGGTAGAAAAGTTTTTATACTCAATTTTTTCAAACAAATATTTTCTATTTACCACATAGATAGACCCTAACAGGTAGTACCCTCCGGGTCAGAGTGGACCTGGGAGGAATGCTGACGAAGGGTTGCTCCACATTCTCCAGACCTCCAGAACTGGAACCTCACCATCAGATAGTAATGAAGAAATAAAAAAAACAACTCGGAGAATTGTGAATTTGAATAGGAATACGTAGCTAGCAAGACATGAGATATATTTATAGCTAGATATGAACAGAATAGAAGATAGATAGATAGATAGATAGATAGATAGATAGAAATCAGCTGGTTAATACTACAGTAGTAGGAAACTGAAAAATTAATTAAGTGCAATTTTATCAAATATCCGACATAGTTCTCTATTCCCATTTTATTGCCACCTATCGGATGTAAATTGAACTTTGATATTACCCTGAAAACCGAAAAGGCAAAAGGCGAATCCGAAAAGACGCAAGTACTTTGCAATAACGGGACGTGTGCAGATTTATGACCGACGTAAACTTGTCACACATTGAACATTAAATGGGATTTATTGTTTGGTTATCTACTCTTCTTTGACTCACAATCAGTTCTTTTATTTCAGAGTAGTCCATTTATCTTATAAGCCAACGGACATTATTTATTGGAAAATAAACGGTTACGAAAACCCTTTCTTGACCAAAAGACATCTTCATTATTCATGACCGATAGGACTAGTGGAGAGATACAGTCATGGGCATCTGTGCTGTCAGTGGAACTTGATGATGATGATAATGATCATGATGATCATGATGTAGATTACTATATTTACCAGTCTAAGCGCTTGGAAATCGTCTTCCTAGTTTCTAAATCCATTACTTTTAAAGATACTTAATATTGCGTCGAATTTTAAAACAATTTATGCTGGTTTAATCCTAATTCGTATCTTTTGGCGACGGGTGTAGTCGTCGAACAAATAAGGATTACATTTATATGAATTTAAGGTTGGTTGGTTGGTTGGTTGGTTTCGAGGCATGTCACCTCATGTTTTGTTATTTCATGCCGAAGTCAATTTCACAATTATGCTCTCCAATTATATGTGATATAAAAATATAACCTCACAGTCTTAACTGTTATCTTCAAAGTTGCCACTCCCATTATTTATACTGAAAAATAATAGAGTGAGAAAGTCGGTGTGTAGCGTCGGTAGAGGTTGACGTGTGACGAAAAGTGTAAAAAAATTTTTTTTTTGGTGGGGGGAGAACCGCGTGAATGATCCATATGAGCGATACGTGAAAGTCACAGACCTTTGATTCTGATTGGCTAGAGCCGAGCCGGAACCGGAAGTGAAAGTGGAAGGGGGAAAGAGAAAGTTGATATTTTGCTGGATGTTTCAAGGAGACGGGCGCAAAATGGCGTCTGTTTGTTCAAGGACATTTCTCCATGCATGTGTTTCTTGTTTGAATTGATTAAATAAAGAGCTCTAAGAAAAACAAGTTTTGTGTTCGTTATCAGCAAACGGACACAATGCAGAAAGAACCCAAGAGAACCCAAGTAGTTCCAGACCAAAAGAAGAATACAGTGAATCAATCCAGAGAGTCCAACAGCACATATCCAAATACAGAGATAGACAACTGAACCAGTTTAGAACCAGATTAATAGCAGATTACAGCATTTTAAGATAAGTATGGCTATGTAACACACAATTCTAAATTGGTGTCGTAACGTAACAATACACGCGACGATTCGTATTTTGCAGTTTTGAAATACAAAGTAGTTTTGACAGATAATGTGCTGGTACTGCAACGCAGTTTTTCTCTCTTTCTATCGGGTGCAATCAACAATCATTTCAGAGTAAATTTTCAGCTTTAAGAACAAAAACGATTACAGAGACCACATCAAGACAGCTGGAATTATCGTTGTGTCACAAACACTCTACTTCCTGCTTGGTCATACAATTATTTCTATCTGACCTTTTACGAGATTTTCAAATTCTCCTCATCTCTCTCTACTTCAGTTATTAATTATAAACTGCAACAATTTAATTTTTGTTCCTTCCACTTATTCTTCAGTAAGAACCAACTATCTGATAACTTTAGTAATCTCCATTTGGTTTCCTGCCAATTAAGTTATTCGGGGAAGGTTGTTTCTTTCCCCTGCTCTCCTTCTCCCTACTACCTGCCTCAAACTCGCGTGACGAGCAGTCTAATTCAAAATATTTATTGATCACAGAAAATTTCTCATAATTTATGGCGTGGGCGTAACCAAACCCTTGACAATGACTAACGAGGGTTAAAAGTACATATACTCTTGAAATTTGATAATGGCTAAACCAATAACCAAAAGTATCTAATCAAAAACTTTTGGATTTTCTTGTATATACTAACCCCTGAATTACATCCATTTTTACAGAAATAAAAAAGATTGAACAAAATATCTTTGTAAGAATAATCCTCTTCGTCATTAAACAAACATGTATTAATGTGTCCATCTATGTTTATAGTAATATTGGTAGTTCTTTTATCTAATAAGTATGTAAACATGTTTCTATATGATCATTTACTTTTAAACATAATGGCTTGCCTTGTCAAAGCACTTAATCAAAAGTGAATATTAATCACATAATTCGAACATTATAAAAATGAAAAATTTTGATCAAAATTTAGCTAACATCTATGTATCTGGCTACGGATTTACTGAGTCATCCTTGCCTGTGTGTATGCATCTATATATATAAAGGAGTTTTGGTATGTACGTGTTGACTTTTTAACTCAGAAAAGAGATATCATTGAGCATATATTTAATATGATCATATTTTACTTTTGATTTTTACTGATTAAATTATATTTTCAACAATTAAAAATCAATTGATTTGTGAAACATTTTACAGTTTTTCATAAGTATAAAAGCCCGTGCAGATAAATACAAAATACAATAAGTAAACATTTTTTTCAATTCTTAGCTTCTTTGTAAAAACTAATACATTTTTTTCTGTACCTCAACAGGCAATTAAGAACTGAATTAAAAATGTTGTTATATAAGAACTTATTTCTCTGAACAAAATATAATAATTTTAATATTAATTGTAACTCAAAAACCTTTTAAAAATAATAAACTATGCATAGAATAAAAGAAATAATTTTCATTTGAATCAACACACGAAAATTTCCGACTCTTTGCTTCTTTTTGTTGTTACATTACTAGGGATGATAAAGAAAGAAAATAAATTAAATGAATACTTTTTTTATCACTTTAACTCAACAAACAATTAGGAACCGGATACCTCTGCTAGGTTACATATATTTATTTATATACGAATGAAAAAGCATCCAGTATACATAGCGAATATGACTCTGATTCTTATCATGATATTTATAGATATATTGAATTAAGTTTGATAACAATATGATGATGATATTCTCCACAGAATTCTGTTTAGTGTAATCATATTACAAAGATAAATATACTTTTAAAATAAAATTTATTCTTATTGCTTTATAAGTTATTCTTTAAAGTTTATAAACATTGCATGGGAGAGTCACGGTAGTGTAATGGTTAAGTACTGGACTGCAACATCGTTGTAGAGTTGAAACTCCAGTCCCACTATAACGTTCACTTTTGGATTAATTCCCTTTCTAAAAATTGGTTGTATGCGTTGAACGAATCGGGCGTAGGCAGCTATGAGTGCTGTTTTATGTGATGCAAACTCGCTTACATTTTTAACTTTTACACTTTTTCAGGTCAGTTAACTTTGAACCACGTATCTTTGAGAATCTATGTTACACCTCAAAGATATGTGGTTCAAAGTTAACTGATCTGAAAAAATGTAAAAGTTTTTAAATAAAATAATTGGTGCATTATATCTTTTATTCATTGATACATCAACACTGGAAATTTAATTGAATTCGGTTAAATCCCTGATTTTTGGTATTTTTTTTTCGGCGGGGTGACTTGGATGGTGGAATTTAGGTTCATTATGTTCGATTTAACCAGAGCATCGCCTTGCCGGCACAACGGCAATATCAACTGGACATTAGTTCTTTTCCAAAGGTCACAGATTATCTCGACGCACTGAATCAAATGTATGACAGTTTCGTCTGTAGCGGCACCACCAAAAACCGGAATCGGTCGATAGTCAAACATTCTGTCCATAACACACACACACACACACACACACACACAAAAGAAAAAAAGAAAAACAAATTTGAAGAACTTCAGTTATCCGAAATAACTTGATGCTTGTAGCAGCTGACATCACCAATAAACCCACCGTCTTGCTCATAACTCATAATTAATCTTTTTTATTTATTTTTATTTTATCTCTTTAATCTATTCTTTCATTTATTTTTATTTCAATCTTTTATTTATTCTTTCATTTATCTGATTTATTTTTATTTTTATTCTTTAATTTATTCTTTCATTTATTTTATTTATTTTAATTTTATTCTTTATTTATTCTTTCATTTATTTTAAAAATTTATTCTTTCATTTATTTTATTTATTTTTGTATTATTCTTTATTTATTCTTTCATTTATGTTATTTTTCTTTTATCTTTGTCTTTTATCTATTTAATTTATTTTTATTTTATTTTTTATTTATTCTTTCATTTATTTTGTTGATTTTTATTTTATTTTTATTGCTTCATAGCTATGGGTTTAATAGTACCACTGCTGTTTTTCTACAAGCAAAGAAACCAAACCAATCATAAATATTACCTATTTCATTTTATAACTATCATTTGTATTCATCAATTGGTACATTAATATATAATATAACAGAAAACGAATATCTGAAGGTAAAACCTGTTTATTCCCATAGAAAGTACAACGCATACAAGGAACAAAATATTAACCTTATAAATCTAAGGAAGGGGCACCTCACGTGGTGTAATGGTTAGCAAACTAGATTCGCACACCATTGTTAAATTCTCATTGGATGCTCCATACTCCTGGCCTTTTGCTACATCTAAGCTAAGCTTACTAAGTAACCTTAAATGTAGGGAAAGTCTAAGCTTTTAATATATAGTTTTCGTTAAGAAGTTATTGAAATAATAAATGAGAGAAAAATAAAGCAGTCTCGCTTAGTATAACGGCTATCATAGTAGGAAATGTAATCGGCCACCCGAGTTCAAATCCTGGACCATGTTGTTTTTGTTTCCTTTTGGCTAATGAATATTTTTAAGTTATAATTATTATATCTTCAAGTAACTTCTTAATACGGTTAATTTGCACACAATTCTATGGTTTTACCTATTATTTTCTAATGGATGAAAGTTTTAATAAGAACATCTCTGTATTGTCTATCTTGACGTTATGAGGCGCCAAAATAACCACCATTACCAGAGGAATCACAAGGTTCCTGTTTCGATACCGGTCCTCGCCAACTCAGCGTCTGAGTAACACAGGGATCTGTGCGGTAAAGTGAGGAGTTGACGATATATATCTACCAACCCCTCCGCACGAGTAGGATGCGATAAAAGGTCAATTTCTTAAGTGGGGTTTAACGGGTTTGAATTTAAAGTTTTCTTCTCCTAGACTGGTTACCTATCCAAGGTTAAAGAGCCCAGTCTGCTTTACTATTTTCCCATAGCTGGAGGGAGAATATATGGATTCATACCTTTCTCAAGGGTATTAGTGCTATGTGAAATGCAAACAGCCTCGTCCAGGGTTTGAACTCGGGTCGACGAGTCCATTTTTACGACTCTAACCATTACACCACACACCTCCAGCTGATGGTGGGTGTGGCGCTCCATCTCAGACGCTGATAACCTTCGTGGTCTAGCGCGAGTGAAAATGGGATAAACTCCCTCGTTGTCACCTACCAGACAACCTAGAAGAATGCTTAAGAGAGTAAATCGGGTGAACGACCGAAGAACTACAAGTAATTAATTCCAAATAAAAACATGAATCCTGTGATTTTTCATTTCAAAGAAATAACGATAATCCGTTTTTCTTTGTTGTTTTTCTTTTTTTTCTTTTCCTCGGCTGCGTAATCCACTTAATGCTATCAGCTAAACAGTGTTTGTTCGAACGGAATCGATAAGGCTCTTGCCTTTGCCTGCGACAGAAAAGAATTCTCAAGAGATCTCCTGGATTTAATGAGACAACGCGAAAAGTGAAAAAGAATACATTCTTCTCAACTCCACAACGACCATTTTCATCATAAAATGCTTCGGATTTACAACAAAGCTAAGAAAAATAAAGATTCCTAATCTAATAATAGTTTATTTATTTGTGTATATCAAAATATATTTCTTTATGTAATAGCATATCAACCTACGTGGGTTATTTAATGTCATCCTTGTAGAAGAAGTTATGAGCAGACATTTATCCCAAATTCTTGTACACATTTAAAGGCTAAGTATGCTTCCAATATGTATGTATGTATGTATATATATATATATATATATATATATATATATATATATTTGGGAGAATATGTGCTTAATTGAAGTCGTACCTAATTTTTGAAAATTAATTCATTAATAATTAATGAATTAGGCGGGCATACCTATTCAAATGTAAGGCTAAACAAATCGAGAAAAATCAATCTCTGTGTGTACATTTCGGCCTATTAGGCATCATCAGCAGAGATATAGACAGGAAGACTGCTTTTTGTGTGATTCGAACCCTGACTGTCAAGCTGACAGGCGGGGACTCTAACCATTACACCAGCTGGCCTTACCAGATTTTTCGTCTGTTTTGAAGTAGGTTATATTCCGCTTATGGTGACTTTTACTACACGACAGTAAAACTGTGTTTTGATATGGCTTTATTTAGCCGACACGGTCAAAAAAGCCATACCAAAACACATCGTTTGTTTGTTTACTTCTCATATATATATATATATATATATATATATATATATATATAAGAGAGAGAGAGAGAGAGAGAGTGAGAGATAGATAGATAGATAGATAGATAGATAGATAGATAGATAGATAGATAAAGATCTTTTTATGTGTACAGAATTTTATGATAGCAATGAAAAGACCGAATATTTTATTTTTCATAGTAAAATAAAAAACAAAGAAATGAAGGCTAGTGAACCGGATTTGTTCCTTGCTCAACAGAGCTAAAACCGAGGAATAAGCGACGTTCTCCCGTGGAAGCCAACACATGGACATGTTAATGTGGGCCGCCCAACAAGAACCTACATTGACCAGCTCTGCGCGCATATTGGATGTTGCGCAGAGGACCTCCCTGGGACAATGAATGATAGAGAAGGTTGGCGACATGATGATGATGAAGAATATGTTATTGGATTGGGAAAGATGAAAAATGTGATAGAGAAACATTAGGGATTGAATAGAAATGATATTAAGTCTAAGCAAATATTCTCTCTGTTTACAGAGAGACTGTTGATCAGACTTATTATAGATAGTCTCTAGGCAGGCGCGTAGTCTAGTGGTTAGAGTCGTGGGAAATGGACTCGTCGACCCAAATTCAATTCCTGGACGAAGCTGTTTGAATTTCACATTGCCTTGGAAAAGGTATGAATCCAATACTCCCTCCAGTTATGGGCAAATAGCAGGGCAGACTGGGCTTTTTAACCATGGCTAGGTAATCAGTCTAGGAGAAGGAAAACTCTGAATTCAAAACCTGTTAAACTCTGCTTAAGAAATTGATCTTGTGTCACATCCTGTTCGTGCGGAGGGGTTGGGAAATATATATTATAGATAGTCTCCAATATTTTGAGATGAAAAGAGTGTGACTCGCTCAGAATATAAAACAAGCCAACACTAAATTTACTGGCACTGTTACGGTGATTAATAAGACTAGTAAAGAAAACACCCTCCGGGCGTCGTAAAATTTAATTTTTGAAAGACATTGCCTGAGAGGGTGGGAGTTAAAAATTCAATGTCAGAGAGTTTGTATCATAAGTAAGCAAAATCCTCATATTTATTAAAGGAGTAAAAAAAAAAAAATGAATAAATAAAACAATTTGAAATGAAAACTGAGCCCCTTCCCTCTCAAATAAAATGTTGTGTGCATGTAATAATCAAACAATTATTAAGAATATTTTCCACATCAATTTTCCACAAAATCGTAGGTATTTATTTATTTGTAAACTTTTTAGTTAACTTCTTGTTACTGTAAAAAAAAAAGGACGAGAGTAAAAAACAATTTTTAAATTGCTTACTCAAATTTCGAGTGTATATAGCATCAGAATATTGTGACGTAGGCTGTGACGTAGAGCTATGACGTAGTTTTTGTTACAGACAGAAATACAGACATTATTAATAGATGTTCTGTATTGTTAAGTACATCAGTTTGGCCAAAATTACTATTCCCGATTTTCAAAGTAACATATTGTTTAATCCTGACGTCTAGCCTTTTGGTTCGTTCTTCCTATGTAGTACAAACCCCAACCTCATTTGAATAAATAAATAAATGTTAGAATTATTATGGTCTTTTTGAATAGACATCAGGAAGTGATTTTAATTTCATAATGAATAAAAAAAATACACGGACTTTTTATCGCTATCATATATACTAAATATATTCAATGACAAACGCGTTAGTGCACATAGCAGTCTCTTAAAATAAACCCTCGTAACTGAATAAACCAACAAGCACAAGAAACAACAATAAAAACTTCCAAACGAATAGAACTTCGCACCAAACAAACAAACAATCACTACAACCAATACTTCACTTGAGGACGACCAGTGACATAGTCGAAAGTGCTTAGGTAAAAAAAAAGTGGGACACTCTCTCTATCATCTAGATGCCGATATACGGAAAATAACAAGAAGACTTGAACTTCTACAATTGAAAATCCTAAAGAAGAAAAATATTCTGTGGTCTTTAATAAACCTACTATATATATATATATATATATATATATATATATATATATATATATATATATATATATATATATATATATAATATAAAATCCTAAAGAAGTGATATTCTGTGGTCTTTAATAAATAATAGGTTTATATATATATATATATATATATATATATATATATTATATATATATATATATGGTTGAACAGATAGAATGTTGCAAAACTCGAAATCTGTAAGGACGGGGTAACGAATGACCTCCTTTAGTGTATTTCAGCGATGTTTAACAAGATATATATATATATATATATTATATATATATATATATATATATATATATATATATATATCACTAATTTCAGTTAGCGTAGACATTGATAACTTAATATTTCAGTTGCTTCACTTTAAGATCAAAAGACGAAACGTACAAATAATCCAATTTTATATACATTAAAAATATTTATAATAAGAGCGTTAGTGAAATCTACATCGGCTTGTTTGAAATATCACTGGTGGTGTAGAGATAACTGAGGTTATAGAAAATGTACACACATAACTGGTTTGGTTTGGTTTGTTTCGTTTTACGGCATATCAACCTCAGTGGGTCATTTAATGCCGATACATTTTTGAAATAAATCAATTCTTAATGGATAATACAATTTTTTTATAAATACATTTTTCTATTTAACCCATAGATGGGACCCTAACAGGTACTACCACTCCGAGTCAGAGTGGACCAGGGAGCAATGGTGATGAAGGGGTGCTCCACATTCCCCAAACCTCCAAAACTGGAACCTCACCATCAGATAGAGTTTAACGTCATTCCCAGGACATGTAGACCCGCAGCCACGGCCTTCTAGCACTCATATGATAAAAAGAGTTGGGGCTTGCCATAAGGGCAATAGGGTTGGGATATATAAATGGGCATCATAATGATTTTTGTGAGGGGTAGATTTGACTAATTATATTAGAGTGGGAAGTTTTCTTGAGATAACAGACAACAATTATCCCAGCAGAACACGAGGAAATTTATTTGTTGGATTTTTATCATATGAGGCTTGACATGTGTTTTTCGGATTGTTGTCCCCATCTTTATTGTGGTATATGAAACCAGAATTTTCGACGTTGTACACTCCGGCCTTCGTCGTGTGTTCCTTGTCAATCCGAGCGTAGCAATGATTCAACATAGGAAATAATTTTGAACAGTTTGAAGAACTTAAGCGCCTTGTTTTCTCATCAGTAAAACTGTTCAATAAAGAAAGAAGAGATGTCTTTTTTTATTCTTTATCTATTCATATATAAAGGGCAATTGTGTGAATTTGTATGTCCGGAGAAAACTTCGAAAATAAAACAATTAACGACAAAGTAAATATTATACACATTAAATATCACCAGGACTTGGTTTTTGAGAAAAATAATGAAGATTTGAATTATATTTCCGAATACCTTTAAAAATTAAATAGCATTATAAAATGACGTTAAAATTCTACTCGGCCATTTTCGGCGTTTCTTGCTAAAAGTAAACAAATGAATAACGGAAGGTTGATCAATTTTTTCTATGCATTTTTTCATATTAAATCTACATTTTTACTGATTCAAAGTTGTAGTAAATATTTCATTGCACAGAATAACCAATTGTTTATTTAATCTATTTTCTTTATTATCCAATATTTATGGACAGTTTAAGAGTTAATCACTTGGTTACACTTTTGACATAAAAATATCTATTACGGTGAATTGATATTTAACAATACAAAATTCTATCTAATAAGATATTTAGATTTTCTTTGGATTTAATATCTTAAATAGGAGACATTAGTTTTCCACAGAGGTTTCATGCCTGTGCACTTTTTGAAAAAATTAAAATTTCCAC
>CM042140.1:122989176-123094333 GCA_023376005.1 Doryteuthis pealeii
GAAAAAGGAAATGCTACACAGAAAAAATATAATAAGAAAGAAAGGGAGAAAGAAAAAGAGATAGAGAGAATAGGTGAGCGCGCAGAAGCGATAACGCTAATATGTTTCAATCGAACATAATGGAAAGATGAAAAGAAGGAAAGAAAAAAATGAGAGAGAGAGATTATTATACTTTTTACGTATTGAACCCTTTGTAATAGCTCTTAAGTAAACATATCAAACTTTGTTATAATGTTATATTGGATCTTGTAAATTGTTATGTATCACGAACACTGTAATTCCAAATGGTTTTCGTTTCCTTGTTTTAAATGGCATATCAACCTTCGTAGGTTATTTAATCTTTTATCAATATTAATTAATTAGATAGAGAGAAGAGAAGGGGGGTTACTCTCGAAATAATTTTGATTAACGATCCCGTTTGGTTTGAATTCAGAGTTTTCCTACTCTTCGTCCGGTTGCCATAGCAATGTTAAAAAGCCCAGTATATCTAACTATTTACCCATAACTGGAGAGAGAATAATTGGTTTCGAACCTTTCCAAAAGGTATTAGCACTATGTGAAATGCAAACAGCCGCGTCCAGGATTTGAACTCGTCTCGCCGTTTCCATTTCCTACGACAGTACTCTTTACCTGTCCAACATAATTTTCATGCCAAAGCCATATTTGTAAAAGAACAGCAGTGGTACTATTTAACCCATTAGCTGGGGAGATAAAGGGGTTATACCTTTCACATGAGTATTAGTCAAAAAGTGAATAGCGTGGCTTGAGTTCGAACTCGGTTACTACAATGTCATAGACCAGCACTTTAGCCACAAATCGAAAAGCTAAATGCAAATTAGTATTTAGAGCAGTGCTTCTCAACAGTGGTTCTCAACAGTGGATCATATATCATTTTTGGTGGGAGAGGAAGTCCAGGCAAGCAAAAAATATTCCATTAAAAAAAACTAGCAAATATAAGCACACTCAGGGTGCAAGTATTTAAGATTTAATGTAATAAAATATATATTAAATTAGAAAGGCTAATTAGGCTAAATAAGAAAGCAGATTAAAAGATTTGAAACAAAGGGGGGTATAATCGAAAAATAGAACAACGGAATCTTACTCTTCTATCACTCCCGTCTTTCATTGCTAAATTTTGCTAATTTAACTATTTAGTTATAACAGGAAGTAAAGAATGAAATTACAGTTATTTCTTATTGCTAATAGATTTCTTTTAAGATTTATCTCCAAGATATTTGCTCATATTCAGTAAGATAGAACCAAACAATTAATAATCAATAATACTAAGTACATATTTATTAAATTCAATTTTTTAACATTAATATGCAAATTAGCCTTACTGTTCACACTGTGAACTGGTATTTTGTTGTATATATAAATACAATTGCATGTTGTTAGTGTGTAGATATGGTCAACGGTATTAATAATATAACAAAGATTATCTCAATTAATAATGGAGATTCGCTTCCGGTTTTTGTCTGTAACAAAAATTACGTCATAGCTTACGTCACAATATTCATATGCTATATACACCCAAAATTTGAGTAAGCAATTTAAAAAATTGTTTTTTACTCTCGTCCTTTTTTTTTACAGTAACAAGAAGTTAACTAAAAAGTATACAAATAAATAAATACCTAGGATTTTGTGTAAAATTGACGTGGAAAATATTCAAAATAATTGTTTGATTATTACATGCACGCAACATTTTATTTGAGAGTGACAGGGCTAAGTTTTCATTTTAAATTGTTTTATTTTTTTTACTCCTTTAATAAATATGAGGATTTTGCTTACTTATGATATAAACCCTCTGACATTGAATTTTTAACTCCCACCCCCAATGTCAGGCAATGTCTTTCAAAAATAATTTTTACAACGCCCGGGGGGTGTTTTCTGTTGCTAGTATTGATAACTGAGGTTTAAATAAAAATAAAATCAGGAGAATGTGATGTAAATATTCGAAGGACATTGTGACTTGAGTAGTAATGTAGTTTCGGTTACAGACAAAATCTCCATTTATAATAAGATACAATGGAATTTTTAAACATAAAATGGCCATGGGAGATCCACCAGAAAAAAAAATCAAAGGGGCTCATAGGCAAAAAGAAATAAACATCAGAGCCACTGATTTAAAGAACCTTTTACTTTTGTTTTGTTTATTTTGCTATACGACATATGATCAAATAGTATCGATACTGAAGTCTTAAATTGTTTAATTTAGAAATAAAAATTCTAAGGATGTATTTTCCCAAGTCTTCCCCCACCGACAGGATGTGTCACAAGATGAATTTTTAAGAGGACTAGTACTGATTCGAACTCCTTCTCCTAGACTAGTTGTCATATCAAGGCTAAATAAACAATCATAGCTTGGAGGAGATGAGATGATTCATTCCTTTAATTCTGAACTCGAACAGATAATATTTAAACATTGACTTATCCGTGTCATATCCTGCTCACGGTGGAGATTAGTAAATACTTGCAACCAACCTTTTTACTTCTCAAGTAACCTATAGCCATTATATTCAACGAGGTGTTGAATATAATGGCTTGTTTTTGTTCTTTGTTTAATGGGTATTAACCTTCGTGGGTTATTTAGTGCCAAAGCCATCCTTGTAGAAGAATATAGCATTAGTACTATTTAACCTATAACTGGGTTATGAGTGGTTTATACCTTTCCCAAGAGTATTAGTCAGAAAGTGAATGTAATAGCGTGACTGGAGTTCGATCTTACTTTTACGATGTTGCAGTCCAAAATCTTAGCTACTATGCAACGAAAACTTCCCTCGGAGTGTAATGGTTAACAAGTTAGGCTAGTGGAACCTTGTTAGTGAGTTCATTTCTTAATTTGAGCTCCTGACTTGTGCCTAACTAAGGTGAGCTTAGTAAATGAATACTTTAACAATTACTCCTGATTACTATACAGTATGGGCAAATTCTTTATATTGACTAATATTAGGCCGAGTTTAGCTCACTCAGTAGAACATCTCCCTAGGACCCAAAAGGTTCCGGTTTCGATACAGATCCTCGCCAAATCAGCGTACAAGTGGCATAGCTTGGAACTGTGCAGTAAAGTGGGTAGCTGATACCGACAATAGACCATTCCACCTACTTTACTCTCTCTCTCTCTCCCCTCTCTCTCTCTCTCCATTACAAGTGGTTATAGTCATTTGCTTGTCACAGAGAAAGGAGTCTATCTTTGTTGGACCAAAAGTTATGTAAATTGAAATAGTTACGTATATTCTTTACGGCCACAGGAGGGAAAGTTAAAGTGAAATTGTACTTTTTGAACGCCGATTTTCAAGGAAGCATTTTGAAAATTTGTCAGCACAGTTTGATCTCTTTGACATTGGGATGCACTAATCTAAATTTAGTAAATATTTGTTTGTGATTCTAGAGACGCCACTCAATAGGAAAGATATTAACTATGGTCAATCGATCACATGACGCATTGCTCTAGAAAACTGACGCAGAAACAGACACACATACAGACAAAGACACACAGATACACACACGCACACACACGCACACACACACAATGTACAATGTATCTATCAATAAGACAGTGAAATAAAAGACAATCTATTACATTATATATTATTTGCTAAAACAAAAAAAATCTCGTTTTCTGCACCATGTATTCAACAAACATAGTCTGCGCAAGTAACTACGACAAAGCTATAATGCATCCCATTGTGGTATAATGGTTAACTAGCTAGTCTTACAGATCCATTACTACTGAAAAGCGAGTTCAATTTTCACTGGAGGCCCCATACTTCTGATCTCCTTTCGAAAAGGTTGGTTATATATCTAGGGGCATCCAATCGTGGTTCCATGGTTATCAAGCTAGTCTCACAGATCCATTAATACTGAATAGTGAGTTCAATCCTCATCGGAGGCCCATACTTGTGTCCTTGTGTCACATTCTTACTGTGTCACATCCTTACTGTGGCAAACGTGTTGGGAAAAGACTTATAGCTATTACATTATATAACACTAGCTTAATTGCCGCCCGATGGGGCGGCTTTTTAGCTAGTTAACTAATAATATTTGTTGATATAATTCTAGTGAAGTTTTACCATAGAAAATAAGACGTCGTCGGGGTGGTCTAAAGTCAGCATCGGCCAAACACCGAGGGAGTCGATCTCCTTTCCATTTTCGCTAGAAACTGTTTTTTTGTGTCTGAGATAGAGTGTCATACCTAACATCAGCTCCTTACTTTACCGCACAGATCCCTGTGCTACTCATACGCTGAGTTAGTGAGGGCCGGTATCGAAACAGGAATCTTGTGGTTCCTAGGCGGACTCTCTAGGTTCCAATAAACTTTTCAATATAGAGGGGTTTCAACCCCAATAGTGTATCATAATATTATGATATAATAATATATATAATAATAATATAATAAATATAATAATATAATAATATAATAATATATAAATATAACCATATATAATAATATTATAACTCATAGGGCGGACTCTCTAGGTTCCAATAAACTCTCTAGGTTCCAATAAACTTTTCAATATAGAGGGTTTCAACCCAAATAGTGTATCATAATATTATTGAAATCTTCTGAAATTTTACGAATAGGCATCATTCTGGTCATGTGGGCACCTGTACGCGGACACACCAGTGTGCATCGGCCAAAAAAAAACTTCCACCTCTGTACGGATAGTAGATGCAGTGCAGAGGCCCTTCCAGGAGCGATTGTTGGTAGGGAAGGGTGGCGAGGAATATTCATAGAAATCCATGCTGTCGACACGACCTGATGATGATCATGATCATGATGATTAGTCAGGAAAATTGTTCAGTGACGTGCCATAGAAAAGCTCTTTACGAGCAACATGTTTGAGACCGCCGCTATACCCTTTCTTTTCTTGTCAAAAGGTTTTCAGTACCCATTCATATACATTAAATTGATGCGAATATAATTAGATAGGACATTGCGATAAATAGTTTTGAGAAGGATTTAAACACGGAGCGATTTAAATTCTCAGATTAGTTGACAAAGGTAAAATATAAGCCACGTCGGCCAACCACTACAGTTGATAAAATTTACTGCCTCGTAAAAAGTAAAAGAAAACTTTGTCGTCAAAAGATTTGCAATTAAAAAATAAGATTGATTTCTAGAAGAATTAAAGTTACACAATAAGCAAAGACATTTTCAGAATCTATGATGCAATCATTCAAAGTCGACAATAGCAGTTAACTCGTTGAAGTAAATAGCTACAGAATGCAAAACTGAGTAAAAGTAAATATTATTCAACTCAGCAATCTGATATAAATCGTCCTGAGTTTATGAAAATAGTTAGTTGGTTGGATTTTACGGCATGTCAACCCTTGTTGGGTTATTTTATGAGGAAGTCATTTTGTTTTATTCATTCTTGTTGGGTATTCCATTTTTTAACTCAGTTATTTTCTAAATACATTTTAATACTCATTTTTCATCCATCTAACTCATAGATCGGACCCTAACAGGTACTACCGCTCTGTATCAAGGTGGACCTGGGAGTAATGGCGATGAAAGGGTACTCAACATTCTTCAGAGTTCCAGAATTGGAACGTCGCAACTAGAAGCAGTTTAGCAGCTCACTAAAACTCTCACCCTCAGTCTTCTAGCACATGATAGAAATGGTTAGGATTTGCCAAAAGGACAATAGGTTTGGAACAATCATATAGGTGCTAGGGCTTGACGTAACTAGCCGAATGGTTGGAGGGGGTCTTTTCTTACCACCCATCTAGCCTTAAGTAGGGCCAAAGATTTTATCCTTCTTCAGAGATGTATCTGTGTATTCTAAAGCCAAAGCTGGCAGGGTGGTTAAGTAAACGGTTCGCCGAAAAGCATGAAGTAATTATTTTAAATAGCTAGCAGTGCACGGTATTACCCGGGAAACATGGGGTTATTCGTAGTTCCTAGAGCGCGCTTAAAAGATTTAGTTTGGTTGTTTTGCTTTACAGAATATTAACGCTTTTTCGGCCATTTAATGTTGAATCAAGTCCTTTTAATATTTTTTTTTTTTTACAGTACTAGCTGTTGCGTAGATGGTCACCCATCTACGAACTCAAACGGCTCATCGTTGCTAAACTTCGAATCTAGTGGGAACCGGTCCTTTCAACTTGACCGTAACCCGAAAATGCTAGCGAACCTGGGTGCCGATATTGGATTTTCAATAGAAACATCTGCTAGATGTGTTTATGGCTGATCTTGCAATGGGCATAGCTGCCCCCCCCCCCAACGTAAGCGGCAAATATCGTCGCTTGGGCCGTGCACGAGAGACCCGGATAGGGGGAGACGGAATTTGCATAAAGAGTAGCCGAGCCATGATAAAAACGAACGTCGCTGACACTGCGTCAGCAACAAAGCAAGTGACTGCGAGAGAGGTGAAATTCGGCAACTACTGTATTTTGGATGAACAAGAACGAATTGAGAGAAATGCGGTTACTGTGAGAGTAGTTTGCTGAACGAAAGGGATACTATTTTTATTTGAACAGACTCCATTTGGAAAACTTTTTACAAGCTATTTTTTGTGTGTAACTATCAATAATTGTTTACGTCATTCCGTTTTCCCCATATTATAGACATAACCCTAAAAAACACTAGAATAAATTGGATAAAAAAAATCATATGTGTTGGCCCTAAAGAGAACATTGTGATGTTTATTGTTGCACGGCTTGATTACCATGGTTACATCAATGGTGCCTTTCATATGCAAATACTCTATAGGTATTCTGTATGCCTCCAATCTTGATACTGGCTCATACAAGGGAGATCCAGTTGATATGCAAATGAATAATCACCTGTTGACACCGCCTCTCGGAAAGTTATCGGCTTCTTCTTAATATAAGATTCCCTTGAACATTACCTGTACATGTTATTAACAAGTTAATTGTTTACTACTATGACTGCGTAATCACTTTATTTTATTTTAATTCTTTAATTTTTTACTACAACAATTACGACAAAGTTGACTGCGTTATTTAATTTTTTTTTAATTCATTAATTTTCCTTTATTTTGAATGCTTAAAGTATTTACGCTTAAATTGTTCCAACTGAAAAAAACCCTCGAATTTTGTCTTTTTAATCAAATAAAGGAAGAATAGAAAGTGATGTTATTTCACAAAAAAATATTCGTAATTTCATTATAAGTTTCCATTGAATATTTCCGTATATGTTATAAAAAAGTTTATGTTACTACTACTGCGACTGCGTAACCTAATTTTTTTCTTTTTAACTCTTTTTTTTACTACTACTACTACTAATACTACTACTACTACTACTAATAATAATAATGATAAGCCGCCTACGACGACTGCATTATTTTTTTTTCATTCATTAATTCATTTAAAAAACTATTTTAAAAATTATTCAAATTGAAAAAAAAAATCGAATTTGCCCTTTTTAATTACATTTACGAAGAAAAGAAAGTGACGTTATTCCATAAAAATATTTGTAATTTTATTTAAGATTCCCTTGAATATCGCACGTATGTTATTTCACTATAAAAAAATATCTTAATTTTTAAAAAAGAATTCCTTTAAATATTGCTTATCTATTAACTAGAAAGTAAGCAACAATATCATTATATTATTCTTTTTACGATAAACTGTTTGATTGTTTTATTCTATATAGTAAGAGTATTAAAAAACATTAGATTAAACGTTCGTGACGGAGTTGACATTGTCTCATTGTTACTTAATTTCAACGTTACTCTCTCACTGAAATGTCTTCTCTTTTCACCTCCATTGTAAAGATGTTCCCAGGATTTCCATTGCTGATTATTATTGAAATTACATACGAACATACATACATATACAGAATCTTATATATATATATATATATATATATATATATATATATATATTCATCTTCAAAAATGTTAGCTAAGTTATCCCGATGGCAATCCATTAACTATGTCTTGGTTCGTTCCAAGAATGCTTCAAGGGATGATGAATTCTTTTTATTGCAAAAAGACGTTGATATATCTAAGAAGATTTGTAGAATATAATTAAGAATATAAAAGGTTTTGATGCTACTGCCTTATGTAGTTCCCATCTAGGTTTATATATATATATATATATATATATATATGATATATATAGAGAGAGAGAGAGAGAGAGAGAGAGAGAGAGAGAATAAATAAATAAATAAAAAATGTTTTCGTTTATATTTTTTTACATTGAACATTTTTTTCTTTCTGTGTAGCAGTCACCAGACAATGAAAGTGTTTTGAAAATATGCAAATGATATTTATATCATTAGCATAAATTTTCAAAACGCTTTCGTTGCCTGATGACTGCTACACAACAAGAAACCAATGGTAGCAACATTGTTCCAATGTAAATAAATATAAACTAAAATATTTATTTATTTATCTATTAAAGCTCTATCAGATATGAGCACTCTTCTAATAGCATGTACGTTGGATTACTACCGCTTCTTCAAGTATGATAGTGCCAACCATACACACACCCACACACACACACATACACCCGAAACCACACACACACACACACACACACACCACATTTTTGTACTTGCTACCCTTTTTATAACTAAAATTTTCCTATTGTACATTTGCTAAGAGCAATATAATGTATCTATTTCAACTTATTTATGAAACCAAAATAAATTCCTCAAATTTCTGTTGTGTGACATGCTATGCCTCTTTTAAATCACCCAACCTGAGTGTCACGTAAATTTTTTCGCCTCGTGACAAAGACTCTCAAATAATTTACAAATTTTTGACACAGGCAGTTTGCATTTGCTTATCAAGGTAACCAGAAGATTTTGAACATGAAATGTTTCGACAAGAACAGTATCTTTATGTAAATAACATCGATTTTTGGATTATGATTCATATTTTTTACCATAAACAATTCCGAAGGTATGTTCTCCAAAAATTTATAATCACAAGAACGAATCATGTTATGGTCAATGATATTTCAACATGTATATTCTTTCTAAATATCACCATTTTTATACATTTTGTTAGGCTGTGACAATTATGCCCATTCATAAAAGCTCCTGCCATGGTGTTGAAGCTTCGAATCTCGTTGTTGCCCTGTAAGTATCGGGCGGTTCGACATTCTCTGGATTTTTTTCATATCACCCTTTTCATTTCAAATTTTCCAGGTCCTAATATTAATTCTCATCCCATAGGACATCCATGGGCCAATTGCTGGATGTCTTTATTTAAATTAGTCTATGCCATGTAACGCTCCACTTTGGTCTTTATTTAGGCTAGACGGGCGACCGGAGAGAGATGGCAAACCCTTTTTATCATATAAGTGGTAGAAGGTGGTGTAGGTTTTAGTGTCCTGGGTATGAAGTTAAACTGAATCAATGAGGTATTTCCAATTTTGAAGTGTGGAGTATCTCTTCATAGCCATTATTCCCAAATCCATTTCCCCCGGAGTGGTACTACCTGTTAGGGTCCCATCTATTATTTAATAGGGAAAATGTTTTAAAAATGTGTGTCTGAAAAAAACTGATATGTAAAAATGTTGAATACCTATCAAGAATGAATTAACAAACCTTCTTTCGTATAAAATAACTCAACAAGGGTTGACATGCCGTAAATTCCAACCACCCATTCATCCACCAAATACAACATTTCTTTTACTGTAGATTGTTATTATTTTAACAACTTGAAGGTGAAGCTGCATCTAGTCCCGAAATTGTTCATTATGATTCTCGTCTTGTCATCAATATTGTCTGTGTCGAACAAGAAGTTTGTTCGAACAACATAATATTACAATTTATGATAAGTTATAAATTGTAAACGTATAGTTAGAATTTTAAATAAAGTTCGTTATATTTACAAGCGGGGTGGGTAATGTTACATAACCGTTGGGGATTATGATTGACATTTTAGATGACCCCAACTGACCTCCGGTACTGACACGTGAGAATAGTTTTTGTTTAGCTAATGCGGCCTGGCTTTCAAGGAGCCTAGATGTATTGTCAGCTCCAGGGTCCATCTCCCTCCGCGGCGGAATTATGCGCTAGGAAATAAAACTTGATCAAGAAACACCAAGTCTTGTGTGTTCATGAAATTATTAAGAAATGCTCAACCTAGACTGTAAGAAGAATCAACGAACGAGAAAGAAATTCAACACAACCAGAAGCCCGAATAGAAGTCAGCCGAGATGAAATAGCGACCGGGGAACTAGACGAGTGAGAACCACGAAGTACCAGAAGCAGCAGTGTAGAAAGTAAGAACTATCATCTCCTATCTCTAATCTATATCTCTCTGTCTCTGTCTCTGTCTCCCTGTGTCTCTGTCTCTCTATTATACACCAGAAATGAACTCTCCACTGATTATATACACCCGAGTAAAGGGGTATATAACAATAACACCATCGAGTGACATGAAACTGGTCTCAGGAACACTCGGATGACTTCGAGATACACCATTGTCCCTCCAGCACTCATTAGACTGAAACATGTATTGGATATATTTAATGCCTCGCTAACTTACCTGAATCCACCCCCGATATGAAAAATGGACTGGCTTGAAGTGTGCATGACTTTATATTTTTTATCAACCCCTCAACTCGAGTACGATGTGACACATGGTAAATGTCTGAAACAGATTTTAACAAGTTTGAATTCATAGTAAGTAAAGTCGTCGGGGCGGCTTAAAGTCGGTATCAGCCAGTCAGCGAGGGAGTCTATCCCTTTTCAATAGCGCTAGACCAAGGAGATTGTTTTTTGGCGTCTGAGGTGGTGCGTCACACCTACCATCAGCTCCTTACTTTACCGCACAGATCCAGAGTTGGCGAGGACCGGTATCGAACTAGGAACCTTGTGGTCTCTAGCCGAACGCTCTACCGACTGAGCTAACCCGGCCCCATTGAATTCATAGTTTCCCTTAAAGAGCCCTGTCTGCCCTACTAATTACATATAGCTGGAGGGAGATTAGTTGGATGCATACCTTTCCCAATGGTATTAGGGCTATTTTAACGCCATATCTCCATGTCTATTTCCTACAACGATAACCATTACACTACGCGCCTGCAATAGATATACCAATACAACGTCTGCTATATTCCTTTACTACTGAATAGCGAGTTCGATTCTCGTTGAATGCCCATACTAATGGCCTTGTGTCACATCCTTCCCGTGGTGAACTGGTTGGGTAAATACCTTGGGCGTCCAATCTTGGTGTAAATGTTAGATAGCTTGTCTCGTAGATCCATTAGTACTGTATAGCGAATTCAATTCACGATGGATGCCCCATACTCGCGACATTGTGTCACATCCTACCCATGGCGAACGGGTTGGATATGATACCGACAACGTCTCTTGTATTTCAGAAATGTCATGCTACATTATGTAGATGCCATTATTGAGCAAGCCGGGGAACTACACGCTATTAAGTAGCTCTCTTTATCTTGACAATCCAGTTTATTTATTTAGCTTTTAATACTATTCGACTTTCAACGTCTGAAAAATTCAGACCGCTGTTTCAACTTTTTTAAACAATTGCACCATCTGCTATCCAAGTCTGTATGAGGTAATTCGTTTGAATTTCAAAGAGACATTTTCTCTCTGTTCTCCTGAATAGATTCAAGTTTATACATGAACAACTGAATAATAACAACAAATCGTCAGCACAATTCCCAATAGACAACAGTTTTAACCAATCGTTTATTTTTTCTACCTTCAAGTACTAATTCTTATTATAGTGGAGATTCGGTGTCTGTCGATCTGTAACCGAAACTATGTCACTGCTTACGTCGCAATACTCTCAGGAATTGCGTTAGTTTATCAATGAGTATTTAATTTATAGTCAGATAATTAATACATAGAATAAATCGTATTTATTAACGATGTCTGCATGAAAATCTGAGTTGAATTTTTCCCAAAACCGCCCATGTTATTAGCACGTTTGAATCCTGCAACGCGTCTTATATATCACTAAGATATGTAAGATTGGGAAGTGCGTGGTGTAATTGTTAAAGTCATGGGAAGCGCGTGGTGTAATGGTTAAATTCATGGGAAATGGACTCATCGCCCCGAGTTCAAATCCTGGATGTGGTAATTGCATTTCACTTCGCGCTAATACCCTTGGGAAAGGTATGAATCCTACTCTCCCTCCAGTTATGGATGAATAGTAGGGTAGACTGGGCTCTTAAACCTTGGTTAGGCAACCGCTCTAGGAGAAAGAAAACTCTGAATTCAAACCTGTTAAACTCCGCTTAAGAAATTGACCTTGTGTCGCATCCTGCTCGTGCGGAGGGGTTGGTATATATATATATATATATCACTAAGAAATAAAGGTTTACATAATATATGGTGTGGTTAATTTACATAGTGGTTTTAACAAAACCGGGATTAATAAATAATTACCTGGTGTTATTGATAATATTTTATTATTCTCCAACGTATTAAAATCAATCGAATGAATGATTTTATATAGAAACCAATTAAAATATAACTGAAATAAGTATAATCTTATATGCGTTCTTATTTAATTTTTTTAGTCTTTCTAATTCTATGTATTTCATTGCATTAAAATATGAATACTATTTCAGGTTGGTAACACTGATTGAAAAATGAGCTGATCTTGAACACATGTGAAAACAGTTTATTGTTGTTTCTTAGAATTCACGTTCATCTGAGTGATCCTAGATTTTCAAAAATGGGTTTGGTTCATTGTGCCACAAAAATGAGCTTACTCTTTAGAGAATGCTGTAGGGCCGTAAACCGTCTTTGGCCAACCTTATATCTCTTGGTGTGCATTCTTATCTTCAGTCTTAAACAGAATTTCTGATTTTATTTATTTAAAACACTATCAACATCAAAACATTAACTCCAATAAATCAGCTACCAGAGTTTATAGCGTCTGCAGCCGATAATAATATAGACTAGTACAAAATAAAAAACGCACTCCGGGCCATGTAAAAATAGATTTTTGAAATATATTGCCTGAGAGTGGGAGTTAAAAATTCAATGTCAGCGAGTTTGTACCCTAAGTAAGTAAAATCATCAAATTCATTAAAGGATTAAAAAATAAAACAATTTGAAATGTAAACTTTAAATATGTATTAGAATAAAAACAAACTATATATAGATATATAATACCAGTCATGTTTTTATTGAAGCTTGTTTTAAAAAAACAATGAGGACTGTCTAATGTTGCATGTTCAAATTTTGAGTGTATTTATTCTATGTTATGACAATTTTGGGTAATGTGACGTAATTTTTGTTACAGACAAAACCGGAAGCGAATCTTCATTATTAATAGATATCATATACATCCAGGAACATGATATTACTATAGCGCCAAAAATATTATGTCCCTAACCATGATGATATTATAAGTTTAGTTAACATTTAATGAACTTCAATACAAAGGGTGGTGTAAAACTAACGGACGGATTGAGAATAATCATATTTTCTTTAGTTTTTAGCCGCTGGAATTAGTAGAAAAGTTCACATACCTTAGTAGCAATATCTCATCCACAGAAACGATATCAATATGCACATGGGAAATGCATAGACTTCTAAAAACAGATTATTGATCATATGGAAATCTGATCTCTCTAATAAGATAAAGCAATCAATTTTTCCAAGCTCTAGTTGTATCAATGCTATTGTATGGCTGGTGCAGCTTAGACTTTAACAAAGTAATTGGAAAACAAAGCTATATGGGAACTACACAAAGATGCTGTGGGTTGTTTTGAACAAATCCTGAAAGCACTCCCCACACAAAAAGCAGCTTTACAGCCACTTACCTTCTATCACACAAACCAAAGTGGAAGTAAAATATCAGGAATTAGGTAATGAATAGGCATTTGTGTTACAATCTGCATGGAAAACCTCCGTCGATGTCGCCAAAAGACATCTTCCACCCGTTTACCGCTACAAGTGTCTATGAGGCAGCAATATCAAATCCGGGAAATCATCCACCGAATCCTATTTAGGTAGATGTATATCTCTACTATTATCGACATCACGTGATTGGAAACCTTATTTATCAGACAATCCTCGTGAAAAGGAATCTAGTCTAGAAATAGGTTTGTTGTTGCAGTCTTTGGGTATAAAATGGTGTGAAATTGATGAAGATATTCCAGATACTGTTACTGACATTCAAATATATTATTTTTCGTGTTTTTTGATTTTAAATGACTTTGCATTATTCCAGTAGAACTAGAGCTCCTCCGTCTTTTAGCGTTCTCCCCCCCCCAAAAAAAAGAAAAACAACAAAAGAATGGAGTCGACTATAAATTCCACTAGTTGTAAACTCTTTCATGCTGATAGCTGACTTGTGGACTTATACTAAGTTAAAACGTAGATATCTAACAAGCAACTATACTAGCACTCTCAGCAGGTAAGTCCCGACTGTCTGGTGAGGAGGTTGAGTAAACACCTGCACCACAACTTATTTACTACACACATAAACCACCAAATTGTTTAGATATGGATCCTTAGCCCTGGTTGTCAACCCATCTATGACAAGGAAAAGACTGCTATAAAAACCACCGCCGCCAATTGGTTGTATATGACCATAAGAGTAAAAACTGAAATCAAACCCGAAGTTGGGGTCCGTAAGGTGGTGTAATAATTTAATGAATTTAAGCACTACCCAGCAACTACTGTGACACTGCCGTTGGACCACAGCGGCAGTGTGGAGAGATGGGATCCGCTGCTTTGACAACAGCATATCCTGCATATCAAACCGCCCAGACTACATTGTTAAAAAATTGGACACTACTCCACCTTTAGCAGACGGAAGGATGCCAACATGCCAGATACTAGGTATTGCTGACACTAAAAATAAACTTTGGAACTTATCTCATCATGTCTCAGTTAGAAATAAGAAGTTTTCACTTCCCAGATTGTAATCTTAGTATTTAGAGAAAAGCAGGAGGTCCATAAACCGTCTTTAGCCAATCTTTCATCACTTGCTGATCATTCTTATCTCGGCATTTTAACATTGCGTGCGTTTGTTGTGAGGGTCAAGCAAGTTCCAACGGAGGAAAATACCTTTTGGGCAATGTGATTACCGAAAAGATTTGAACTTTACCGAAACTTAATTATCTCTTGCTCGATCAAAGGAAGGCGTCAAAGAAAAGTTATCTGGGGAAAGATTGATTGTTAAATTTTGTTTGTTGATGAAATTGATTTAGAGAATGTCTGATGTAACTTGCCAGAAATCAATGGCTTGGAAATAACGCCGTATTTTGGCACCTCACTCCATACCCCCCCTCTCTCTCTCTTGTTCGTTGCCTTTATTATTCTAAGAAGAGTAATTGTGAACAGACTCAAAAGCCATGATAATTTTGACCCTTTAAGAAGGGTACAGATATACCTTGACTTACGAGTTTAATTCGTTCGTATATCTCAATTTCCACGTATATCAACTGAATTATCACATTAAAATAAACTGAAATGACATTAATCCGTTCCAGTCTTACCACGCCTTTCAAATAAAAACACCAATCTTTTTTCTTACGTTTTTTAATAAGAAAAATAATATCTAATAGATTGTAATGAGTTATGTGTCAGCCACATGCAGCAGACGGGAGTTTCTCTCGGTGATACGCAGAAGGTGCAGGGCCAGGAATCCCACCAGAGCTCCCAGACCCTCTAAGTTGAGGCTCAAAATTCACCTAACACGTCTAATACATTGGGGAAAAAGATCAAATGGCCCGCGGACAAAAAGGCTTGGCACGATTTCAACGTGGACATTAGCGAAATCCTCGAAATAAAAGCGAGAAGTTTCGGTGGATAAACGACTATTGACAAAATCCAAGATCATTGTCAGCTACGCAGCGGAACATTATGGATACGAGGAGAGAAAAAAGAGTGTGACGAGCAAGGAAAACTGAAAAGAAGGAAAATTAAACAGTATAGGATAGACAAGTTTGTAATGATGTAGGGTTACCTTACTTTTACTCCTCGAAGGCTCGGAATCCGTTTCGACGAAAAAAAGTGCCAATATCCCCGTAAACCACTAAAGTAGCAACAGCCAATCAGATGCTCGGTTGTGAGTTTTACACTTGTCCAAGATCAATAAAAGCCAAATGTCTGTTAGCATTTCAAAGGTAGTAGGTGAATCAGAGTTTGATCATTTCTGGTAGGGTCAGCTAGGGGAGTATGATGTTGAAAGACCCGAAACTTCCCTGTGACCCAAGGAAATTACATCACTGACAACACCTACCAACGCCCCAAATGTAGTAAGGAGCGTATATTCAAAGTGTTCTCTAGTATGTTTTAATATTATTATTTTTTATAGATAATATTTTTCTTCTGCATACAGAATTTGAAAGCTCAAATATTTTAGTAAACTTATTAGCATACGCCTATCTGATGCTGATGCGTACCTCAAATGTTAGCTAACTACACAAAGCAAAAAATAGACCAAATGACAGCTCGTTACACAGAACCCCTCCTCCCCCCCCATCCAGCGACCAGCTATCACCAACACGAAGGTGATTATGAAATAATATTTGAAACAGAAAAGTCATTTTTATATAACAATTTACTACAAATATTAGTACTACTACTAATACAAATATTACTACTACAACTACAACTCCGACAACTACTACTTCTTCTTCTTCTTCTTCTTCTTCTTCTTCTTATTATTATTATTATTATTATTATTATTATTATTATTATTATTGTTGTTGTTATACCCCACACGAGTTTTTCAAACCAGTGGTAAATAGTGGTTTTCATTAGTCTCCGAGTGACAGCAAGTCCACTCAGCACTCCAGAAGTCTTATAAGTATTCTGATTTCTGCAGGGATGTGGCCTGGTAAATTTCAATTCTTCCTCGGATGTTCAGTTTCCCCAGTTTTTTTCCAGGCTTTCAGATAGTGTTCCAACGGCCCAAACTATCATTGGTATTATTACCAAATTTATGTTCCACAACTTTAAAAAAAACTCTCTTCCAAGGTCATGGCATTTATATAGTGTTACATTGTAAACGAAAGACCGTTTTGTGTGAATAGAAAATGATTTTAAGCCAGCAGAAATACGAGTTGACAAAGTCCAAAATCTTGTACAGTATGTTGAATTTAATAATATATGCTTTATAGAGCACATGAATAAATGTAAGCTTTTTATGTTATTTACTTTGAATGTTTGTAACTTTCAAAATCAATCGATGACAAGCAAATTGTCTGCTTGTTCAAATATAAGCAAAACATAACAGCTGCATTTTTCAGAAAGGGTTCAATTACTTTCACCGGTTGCAACTGATTTTTAATCTACAATAATTATAATCAAGCTACGGGTTAAATAATTCTATCACTGTTCTTCTACAAAAATGAATTTAGCGTTGAATAACACACGGAGGTTGATATGCCATTAAACAAAGGAACCAAACCAAAACATACAACAATCTAACTGATAAATCTCACGCCAATTTTAGGTTTAAACATTTACAAAGTTAGGTGATTAATTAATAAATATTTTCCCACTGCGGAGAATATATCGAATATGTTATTAGTTAATAAAGTCTCAGATTGCATATAGTGCCTACTGTTCCTACGGGAAACTGAACAGAAGCATCACGGCCTGCTTTCAGAAATCTGGCGGGAACTTAGTGGCGGAATATATAGAGCTTTTTATTGCCCAAAATTACTCCAGATAAGTCGGGGAATTATGACGAAGTAGACAGTAGACAGGAATTAGAACAGCTAAAAATGTTTTAACATCTCATGGGCTTAAATTTAATCAATTGTAAAACAATAAGTATGATTAGTGTTTTATTTTCCATTCTACTGACAGGTCTTCCTGGAATCATTTAAGTGAATGAAAGTTTGAGTATTTCTTTTAAAATGATTTATATTAAAAACTGAAAGGCAACCCATCAAGGAGAAGAAAAATTCTTAAATAAAACCAATTCCACTCCGCTTAAAATTGATTTGTCACATCCTGTTGTATTGGAGGGTTCTGTAATTGTATACATAAACCGCTAACACATGTTTGGTTCCTTTGTTTAATGGCATCTCAACCTTAGTGCGTTATTTAATTTCAAAGTCATCACTTGCAGAAGACCACTTGTGGTACTATTTAATCCATAGCTGGGGGATTAGATGGTTCATATCTTCCCCAACGTTATTAGTCCGAAAGGGAACGATATCGCTGTCTTGCCCGTTAGCCACTATGCCACGGGAACTTCATCGCTGACACTAGTGAACACTAAAATAATAACATACAAAGCAATACATGTAATAAGTAACTTAGCTTGGTCAAGTCATGCTTAAAGTACTGGTTTAAGTTAAGCAGTGATGAGCCTGTTCAGTATTTAAATGGGTGACCACTTAGTAACAGCGGTACTGTAAGAAACCTGCGTGCCACACGAATCAAATTTGGTAAGTAACAATAAATATGTGTTAATTGGATTTTTTCGGGCTGTTGTCCTCATTTTTATATTATACACACAAACATATATGACAATAAAGATGAATACAACAGTCCGAAAAATCCGAATAATACAAATGATAAAGCCTCATTTCAAAGATTCAAAATATAACAAATATAAAATATATAAAATAGGCTTTATCAACCCTTATCTTCCTATGTGACTGTAATTGCCGATACAAACACACAAATATATACTTACCGGTTTGAAATCACATTACATTTTGTTATGCCCTCTCACGTCTCGGTTCCTTTTAATGGACCGAGTTTGGTTATAAATTACATTAGTCAAGTGCGACGCGTTAACGAGACTAATTTCCAGCGTCGCCCGACTGACCCACTTATGTCACCGACAGGAATAAATCAACAGCTAATCAATATATTAGAAAAAGAATCATCATCATGTGCCGATAGCACGGATCTCCATGACCTTCCTCGACAACCGTCCCTATCGACCATCGCTCCTGGAAGGTCTCCTGCACAACATCCTGTATCCGTGCAAAGCTGATCAATGTAGGTTTTTGGTAGCCGATCCACACTGGTGTATCCATGGGAAGGTATCCACAGGAGAACAATTAGGAGCTCTTAACTGCATTTCTGGAAGTTTCCAGCATGTCATGTTCATCTTACACGGATAGTTTGTTGGAGGTGCGTGGTGTAATGGTTAGAGTCGTAGGAAATGGATTCGTCGACACGAGTTCAAATCCAGGTTGAGGCTGGTTGCATTTCACTTTGCGCTAATACTGTCGGGGACTACTCTCCCTCAAGCTATGGGTAAATAGTAGGGTAGACTGGGCTCTTTAACCATGGCTAGCCAACCAGTCTAGGAGAAGAGAAACTTTGAATTCAAACCTATTATTCCCCGTTGACCTTGTGTCGCATCTTGTTCGTGCGGAAGGGTTGGTAAATAAATACACGAATGGTTTGTGTGATAGGAGGTAAGTGGTCATACAGCTGCTAATTTGTGGGGCTGCTAAACTTTCTAAAACTCAATATTTTTCTATTTAATCCATAGATGGGTCCCTAACAGATATTACAACTCCGGGTCAGGGGACCTGGGGGCAATGCTGATGAAGAAGTGCTCCACATTTCCCGAGCTCCAGAACAGGAACTTCACCATCAGATAGTTTAATGTCGTACCCAGAACAACAGAAAGCGATGTTTATGCACGCGTAGGGAAGGCACGGTCTGCTATAAATAGATTAGCAGTCATATGGAAATCCGATTTCACTGACAACTTAAAGCGACAATTATTCCAAGCTGTAGTTGTATGGCTGCACCACTTGGACCTTAACGAAGCGCCTAGAGAATAAGCTAGATGGTAGCTGCACAAGAATGTTGCGTGCGATCTTGAACAAATCGTGAAAACGACACCCCACAAGTAAGCACTGTACGACTACTCGCCTCCCCCTACCACACGAACCATACGAGTGAGACGAATAAGACATGCTGGACACTGATAGAGAAGCAGGGAAGAACTCATAAGCGACGTCCTCCTGTGGTAGCCAGCACATGGACGTGCGGGCCGTCCAGCAAAGACCTACATTGACTACCTCGGCGCGGATACTGGACCTCTACTGGTGCAGAGGACCTCGTGGGGACAATGAATTCTAGGAACGGTTGGCGAGAGATTTTCATGGATATCCGTGTTACTTGCATTTACATAATAATGATGAATACCGAATCAAGTGATTTTTTAATGAAAAAAAAAAAAAAAAGGACCCAGGTTGCTTACAGTACTTGCTATTTCTTAAGGAGTCACCCAATTAATTATTGAACAGGTTCATTGGTGCTTAAATCCGGTAATTTAACGGGAACCGGTGCTTTCAGTGTGACCTGACCACAATATCATTGTATGGATGATTCCGATGAAGATGTTGAATATGAAGGTAATTGAAGATGTTGGTGATGAATATGAAAATATGATGTAGGGTTTTAGTCATAATGATGGTGCTGTTGTTGATTAGAAGAAATCCCAGCCTTATTTTAATATCAATTACTTGATCGGGGTAAAAATGAAATTATACTTATATTTAAATATTATAATCCATCCTCGTCTCGACTTAAGTATATAAGTTGCATAGGCCTTCAATGGAGACGTTTTTCATGTAATGTTTATCATCGTAGGAAATGGACATTGTAACTTTCGCTAAATTGACCAATTATTTATATCATATTTTTATATAGTTATTTTTATTTATAAAATTAACTACAACCACAATATCCAATTTAGAGTAATTTAGTGGCTTTTATCAATTTCATTTTATGCTACCCATTAATTTTTGCGGTCTATGAATCCTCAAACGAAAAGTGGTCAAGAGAACACAACATACGAAACCTTTTTTAATTTACGCTGCTGGTCAGGACACGCGACACGTTCAGCAGTTTTTACGTTTCTTTCGGGTTTTCTATTTCTTTGAAAAGTATTTGCTGTTATCCTTTTATTGAATGTTATTTGTTTCTTCCTTGTACAGTTTCACGGTGTTTATCAAAATAAACTTGATGACATCTGTAAGAAGCGTCATACGCCCCTTTTTACGAAAGCTAGTGGCGAACCGAGTTCAAATCCTGGATGTAGCTGTTTACATTTCACATATCGCTAATACCCTTGAGAAAATTATGAACCCAATTATTATCCCAGTATCTATGGGTAGGGAGGAATGGGATCTTTAACTTTGGTATGGCAATCGGTCTAGGAGGGGTAAAACTCTGAATTTAAACCTGTTAAACCCAGCTTAAAAATTACCTTGTGTGAAGGTGTTAGGTAGATACACATACGCCTACATTTGAATTTTAAGTTTTTGAATTTTAAAAATATTATGCTGTTGTGTACAAATTACACGTAAATATATTATCAAGTTATAGAGTGTAATAATAATATCCCTAACCTCTATGCATAAAATAACCCCAGACGGTTTGAAACCTGTCAAATTAATCAAACTAGGACATTCTATTTTTATCAGAACGAGAACTTTTCAGAATCCTTCGTAAACACAAATAATACTGCAGTAATTTACTTCTGTTAGTTTAATTTAGTTTAGTACAATACCAGAAGCAGAGAGCACCCAGTGAGAATTGCATTTATTACCAATGGTCTGCTAGTCTAGCTTGCTAACCATTACACCAAAATAAATAATATTAGCAAGCCCTGTGGATATACCACAGTAAGATAATTCAATCATTACAAAGTTTGATTAATTTACTTAAGAGCTATTGTTAAATAGTTCAATAGGTAAAAAATATAATAATCTTGATTTAACTTTGTCTCACACTTTTTCTTTCTTTCCTTCTTTTTAACATATCATTATGTTCGATTGAAACAGATTAGCATCATCGCTTACGCGTGCTCCCTCATTCTCAATCTTTTCCTAACTTTCTTTCTTTCTTTCTTTCTTTCTTTCTTCTTTCTTTCTTTCTTATTATAATTTATGTGCAGCATGTTTATTTGTCTTCCCTTTCATCCTTTATAATAAAAATGGAATGTCCCACTGAGGTGACGACACTCATAGAAAATAAGAATTCGGCGACAAGCATCACCGGATAATTAGGATTTACATTTTTGCATTTGACTTTGGACGATTTGGACGGTCTCATTTTTAACCAGATGGTGTTTCATGATGATAACGATCGGAAGGTTAAGGATCAAGAGTATTAATGTATAGATTGTACTTTCATTCATACACCACATCCCTTCAGAAACGAATTACTAAAAGAATTATTTGTACTACTGTTGTAGAGTAGCTAGCACCCCTTCATCACTCTACAAATGATCTGGTTCTTAGCATTAAATAGTCTACGATTGAGGACTTCAGCATTTGATTAATAAGCTGATTAATATTCGGACTGATTTTACTGCGTTAATTGTTTTGTTACTTATTGTACTGTGTTTTTGTATGTATCCGTTAGCACCGGATACTGATGCTGAATAAATGGATTAAGCACTCAATTTCTTCTGTGTATCATTTCACCTCGACGATGCAACTACATTGTCCGGTTATTTTTTCACAAGATACTACACAAAATAAAATTTAGGGAAAAGCTAAGAAATTACCTTTTTATCTTGTAAATATCGACCTAGACATAAATCTTATATCTGATGACTTAAATCTCTTAGTGTTCAGGTCTTTATACTTTAGATATGCTTTTCGTATGTCAATCAGCTTCGGCTAAACCCTTCGAAATTAATTTCTTAGTCTCAGAAGTGCTAATACGGGATTCAGGCAATTCACATCCTATTTGTACGAATTAGTCTCTTGATTCGTACTTACCGTTTAGCCAAAAGCGAACAGACCTCAACATATAACAGCGTTTATGCACAATCCTTTGAATAGACAGAATGGATCACTGTCAACACGGGAAGGATTGAAAAAGAAATAATGTTCAGTGTTTGATATTTCTGATAACACCAGCTCAAGCTGTGCTCAAGTGATTGATTATTATAATATCGATAATATTATTAACATCGATCATGTGGCCATTGTTGATGTGTATGTATTTACCCAACAAGAAAGATATGACACATAATCAGTTTTTAAACGGAGTTTAACAAATTGGATTTCAGAGTTTTCCTTTTTCTAGAGTATTGTGGATTAGCCTATCTAACTTTTTCGTTGAGTAAATTAACTGGTCCAAAATTACTTGTGTACTGCTGTTTAGAACCGTCTACTAAGACCTCAATTCTTAGCACTCTGTGGCGAAGTACTTTATTGGTACCGCGAACCCTTATTTGGATGTACTAATATACTGAAACATTCTCTGTTCCAGTAAACAAGATCGAGTTACCATACTAAGGATAAAGTGCTCAATCTGCTTTATTATTTACCCATAACTGGAAGGAGAATAGTTGGATGTATACCTTCCCAAGGGCATTAATGCTGTATAAAATGCAAACAGGATCGTCCGGGATTTGAACTCGTGTCGCTGTGTCCATTTCCTATGATGATAATCACGGATACCAATGTTGATGTAAGTGGCAATAGATTTCATTAGCAACCACTGATTCTGCAACAAGGTGCAGATGATATGACTGTTAACAGTTTTTCTCGTTTACAATAACTGAACTGAAGCCAGTCTTTAAATACGTTGACCGAGCTGATGAATTGGATCATTGATGAGATATCTCTTTGATACGATACCATACGGCAATTGATTCTGCAACTTATTTTACTGCGTTGAAATAGAGCAATTTGATTTTCTTCATTGTTTTGATTTGTTTTAGCTTCTTTAATGAGATATCAACCTTCGTGGGTTATTTAATGCCAAATCCATCCTTGTAGAGAGATATTAGTGGTACTATTTAACCCATAGCTGAATGGAACGTAAGTGAATGTAATAGCGCGTCTGGAGTTCGAACTTGCTTACGATGACATCGCACGTTAGCCACTTCACCACGGAGACTCAACTCCTGATTGGTAACGAATTCTATATCTACATTATTTCACGATAATAAGAGTTATGTGTGTCTACCACCGGTAGAAGTGGTTTAAACAGCACTTCATAAACTACATCCGGACATTTTTAAATAAAGGCACACATGAAGATATGCCGTGCATAAGCTTCTAAGTTTGCGTTTAGTGTGTCTTTTCTTACTCTGGTTGTGAATCATATTTTAAGTTGAGCCTGTTTCGAGATATTAGTGAACATGTTGCATAGGCAGCCACCGAAACAATTTATACCATGTGGCCACTCAGGCATAAGTAAGAGGTCGCAAAAAAATATTAGAAAAATAACACGCGACCATAGTAGTAGTTTTGTTAATTCTGGGCGTCAGTTTTATTAATTGTTTGTTGTCCGGTAAGAGAGAGAGAGAGAAAAACTAACAAATAGTCTTTACTATTAATAAAGCATTTCGTTCACAGTTGCTCGTGGGACCTGACTCAAACCTAACTTCTCTTTCTGCAAGTCGCTCTTCTTCTATCCACCTCAAACCCCGAATTACTCTTTTACTTCTGCCTCTGGTATCGGGGGGAGAAGATATCTGTTTCTGGTCCTAGTATATCTGAAATCCTTTAAAAAGTTCGACATAGGCCTGGAAAATTGGAAGCTTCCAAGTTCTGTCTATTTATTTTGGCCGAGTTGCCATTCACTCGTGACTCTCTGATCTAGAAACAAGTTATTCTGACCTGAATCTCTCATCGGGCCTCTCCGTCTCCTAAAACATGTTCTTTCTCTTTTTTCTCTTTCTCTCTCCCCAAGAATTAGATTTCTATTTCTTTATTCAATTTAAATTCAATTTAAATTTACTCCAAGCAGTGCAACACATTACAAAGTCACGGAAATTAATGATTGTCTGTGAGTGGATGTTGTAAAATTGGATGTTTAAATTCTGAGATATGACAAGAAACTTTGTTTTTAGTAGTTACAATGTTAATTGGCCTCTGTTTTTTTTCTGTTTTTGTTTTCCTGAAAAAATACTCTTATTACAAGTCAAATATATTCCGTGAATTATTTTTACAGGTTATAACTTAAAGATAGCCGATTGCAATATATACCCAAAAATGACAGAAGGGAGTAATGGCTGAAGTTCAGAAATCAAAACAACCAAGGTAAAGATAAAAGTTAACGAATTTATGGATCTATGATTAGGTATTTTTAATAACGGTGAGTAACTGTTGATTCTTGCATTCTTGTTTGTATTGTTAATGTCAATGCAAATAATGATAATGGTGACAATGATAATGATAACTGATAACTGATAAAAGAGAAATGATACTCGGAAAATGGTTGCAAATTCTTAAAAAGTTGGTGATGATGGTATTCATGATTTCAATGGCAATGATGGCGACATTTAATCTAGGGAAAACATCTTCTCGTTGATGTTCATGGTGTGCGTCAGAAATGGTAGTCATTGGTGGTTAAATGAAAACAATTTTGATTTCAGAAAAGAAAGAACATGAGATATCTATGAGGATTTAAGGAAGAAGTAACCGCAAATAACATACTTGTGTAAATACAATAGATTTGATTAACAAGCAAGAAATGTATTTGTTTTATGCTGTTATTTCGATATAAGTTCATGTAATTCTTTATTGAAAACGTCCTTGGTGTAGTTATATTACACAAACACACAATAATATGCAAGTGCGTATAGATGAACGTTCATATATAAATATACGAATACATATATATGTGTGTGTTTGTTTGTGTGTGTGTTACCAGAGACAGAAAAGTCAGAGACAGCGACATGCGTAGTCTCTCTCTCTTGAAAAATATGTTCAAAACATACTATACACACATAATATATATATATAATATATATATATATATATATATATATATATATATATATATATATATATATATATAATTGCTCATAAGTCTTTGAACTGCTACTTTTCTTCTAATCGCTATAGGGTAATATTCATAATGGCCATGGAATTAAGTGTTTATAAGCACTTATAAACAAACAGAATTTTAAAAATTCTTTTTATTTTCTAAGTTTGAAGAATCCATTATGCATTTTGAGTAGTGAAAGATCCAAGTTAATTAACTGGTTTTGCACACTCGTATAAATGTGCGTTCACATTTCTCCGTAATTGATTCTGGAAAGGATTTTCATTAGAAAAAATTGTTGTTTTTTTTTTCTTCTTTTTTTTTAATTTAGTTGAAAATATGTTTTTACTAGAAATTTAATTCTGGAAGGGATTTTCAAGAAACTTGATTCTGGAAGAATTTTCAAAAAAATTTATTCTAGAAGGGATTTTCTTAAGGATTTTTCTTTCTACTGGGAAGGTTTTCAAAAGAATTCTATTCTGAAAGAGATTTTAAAAACATTTGATTCTTGAAGGGATTTTCAAGAAACTTGATTCTGGAAACAGTTTTTACTTGAAAAAATAATTAGTGATAAGTATTTTCAAGAAATTTGACATTTGAAACTACAAAACAGGGCTAAATACAGGCCTTCTTATATTGATGGCAAAAAATATTTTCTTGTTTAATATTGCTGATTTTAAGTCTAAAAGTGATTAGAAGCAATTGGTGTTTGTGTTCAAATACTTATGATCAACACTGTAAACACACACACACACACACATATATATATATATTGCATTTCAAATTATTAATGAGGTTACATTTTTCATTTTCCCCAGAAACTAGCAATTGGAATTTAACGAAATTCTCGCGGTATAATTGGAATAGACATATGAGTAGGCTGTATGAAAATTGTATTGTTCTGCGCAACAAGAAACAAACGTTGGTCATTTGCAATATTAACAAGATAAGTGTTCTAGTGACTATAAAGGAGGGTTATTATAATCGTGTATTTATGGATCTCAAATATGACTTGACATCTTCTGAGAATGTACTGACTTTTCCAAAGGCAAATCTGAATTAGAAATGTCCAAAATAATTGGAAGATATAATCAAACTCTGAAACTATTCGTTGCAGTTCCTATGAAGGTACGGAAGAGGATCGATAAGGATCACTTGAGGGTTGTTTCCCGACGGTATTTGTCAAGAACGAAAGTTAAATTTGTAAATAACCCTGACATGACCAGAGGAGAGCTTTTCAGAGTTATTGACGAGGTAGAATTACTCTTTATTGTCTTTTCATAACGGTTGGGGCATCAGTGAGACAAGCGCTAAAATCTACATTGACAAAAGTACACACACAAATGCATTTGAAATGGGCAAAGGAGAATATGAAGGTCGAATGTTCTCTTTACTGATGAAACTCGTGCAACACTTGATGGTCCTGATGGTTTGAACAAAGGTTGGATCGTAAGTGGACGAGATCGTCATTAAGGCTTGGGGTGTCAACAAGGAAGGAGAGGTTTTATGATTTGGGCTGGTATTATTGGAGGTATCATGTTTGGTCCGTGGAGTGTGCCTGATGGTGTACAAATAACCACAAATGTTTATATAGCCTTCCTCAAAGTGAACCAGAAATCATGGCTAAAGAATCACCTTCAGAAAAACTATCATATTCATGCAAGATGATGTTCCTTCGCGTTCAGCACATAAAACTACGGAGTACCTGCAAAAATGAGGATGCTGTGGACCCCGGGTGATGAACTGGCCTACGAATTCTCCAGATTTAAACCCAATAGAAAACTTGTGGAGCGTTTCTGACACGACGTGTTTATGTGAATGCACGTCAATTTAAAAGCAAGGATGCGACCGGAAATAGTAAACGTATAAATTACATCGCAGGAATCCATAAATTAACATATTCGGTGGACTATGGCCTTTTCCAAATCATTTAGAAAAAAAAAAAGGATTACATATCTCATATTAATCAACTCCTCTATAATTTTTGAACTCTGTTTATTTCCTTCATTTAGATTTAATTTCATCTTAGTCACGGTATGTATTCATGAAAATCTGTAAATTAATCAATTTTAAATCTTATTTTATTTTTACAGGGTTTATATTACACCTCGCAAATAAATTAGGTAAATGACAGTAACTTATTTTTCCTTTTTTAAAATCTTACAATTTTTATGGGGGGGGGGTGTATATGCATGTGCATCATTCTCTCATAATTTCGTTAAAATCCACCGTGTAGCTTTTGGATAGGACAGAAAAGTGTCACTTCCTTAATAACTTGAAACATAGTATATATATATATATATATATATGTTGAAAAGATAAATAAAGGAAAGAAAGNTATTTGAATGGATAAAATAGGATATCTTTAATTAATTTAAACTTACACGTGTTTTCGGTCAGGAGTTTTCCATGTGTACATTGTTCTATCTCTTATCATTTTAAATAGCAAAATAACAATAATAGAAAAATGTAGAAATGTTCCGCACACAAAAAAAATATCGACCTTCATCAGAGTAAATCTTATTTTTAAAAATAAGGATTACTCTGATGATGGCCGATGGTTGTGTGTGCGGAACATTTCTACATTTTTCTATTATTATTATTTCATTTCATTTGTTATTTAAAAATAATAATAGATAGAACAATATACACATGGATAAGTTCAAATTAATTAAAATATCCTTTTTATCCATTCAATACTTTCTTTCCTTTATTTCTCTTTTCAACATACCGTCGGATTCATTTCCATTTTCATTTTACACACACACACACACACCAAACACACACACACACACACAACACACACACACACACACACACACACACACATAATAAATATATAATATATATATATATATATATATATATATATATATATATAGTCAATATTAAATGTACATCAAAACATTCACAAAATCGCATTTCTTGTTGATAATTATTACCAAGTTCAAATGTATTTTCAAAGTTACTTTTATTAATACTGTTACCCCAAGTTTATCTCTCTCTTTTTTTTTTTGTCTTTATCTGTTCGTCATATTTTTCGATAATTTGACCTTATGAAGTAATTAACTAAATCTAGTAAATATCAACGAATACAATAAAATAAAAAGTTTAAAAATTATGAGGATTAATAGTAAGAAACCTACTAATAAATCCCTATAAAATTGGTTGTAAAATAAATTTAAAAATAAAGGGGATACCTGGCATACTCTCTATAATATTTTGTTCGACAAATTACAAAATGAAGAGCCAGTTCTGGATAAAAAAAAGTATTACATCACTGAAGTATCTATTGTAAAACTAGAAAATTGTTTGTTTTTTTTTTTGTTTGATACAATATCAACCTTCGTGGGTTATTTAGTGTCAAAGACATCTACATAGGAAAATAGTAGTGGTACTATTTAACCTATTGTTGGGGGATCAGAGGGTTGATATATTTCGCAAGGGAATTAATCCAAAAGTGAATAGAATAGCACAAAAAGAGCTTGATTTTACTAACTACGATGTTGCAGTCCAGCACGTAAACAATTACGCCACGGGGACTCCCCTCCACGAGATAATTGTAATCCATAATAGGTAAGACTTAGTAAGCAAATGTCAAAACTACTGACATAGCAAATAATCAACTGTAAAGAGACACTTACATTTCTGTATTTACATACCACCCCTACACTAACAGGATGTGACACAAGGTCGATTTTAAGCGGAGTGTGACAGGTTTGAATTTAGAGATTTCCTTCCAGTAGACCGGTTACCTTACCAAGGTTAAAGATAATTTTCTTCCTTGTTCACAACCGTCTTTCTTTCTTTCTTTCTTTCTTCTTTCTTTTTGCCATCGTTTTTTCCTTTCTTAATTTTTCTTCTGTAAAGATCATTTTCACCCTTGTTCATACCCTTCTTTCTTTCTTTCTTTCTTTCTTTATTTATTTATTTATTTATTTTCTATTCTTTTCTTTTCTTTATTTCTATGTTTTTAGTTTCAATTTTCCTCTTAATTTTTCTTCTAGAAAGATCATTTTATTCCTTGTTCATACCCTTCTTTCTTTCTTTCTTTCTTTTTCTCTTTTTTTCTTTTTTTCTTTCTTTCCTTTTACTCTCATTTTTTCCTCTTTATTTTTCTTCTATAAAGAACATTTTCACTCTTGTTCATTCCTTTTTTCTTTCTTTCTTTCGTTTTCTCTTTTTATTTTCTTTATTTTCTTTACTTCCATGTTTTTACTTTCGTTTTTTCCTCTTTCTTAATTTTTTTTCTTCTTTAAAGATAATTTTATTCCTTGTTCATACCCTACTTTCTTTCTTTCTTCTTTTCTTTCTTTCTTTCTTTCTTTCTATTATCTTATTATTTTCTTTGTTTTTTATTTTCATTTTTTTCTTATACAAAGAGCGTTTTTCCTCGTCCGTATCTTTTTCTTTCTTCTTTTTTTTGTTTGTTTCTGTGTTTAAATTTCTTCTTTATTCTGTCATTTCTTTTATTCTTTCCTTGTAATTCTTTCTTTTATCTTATTTCTTTCTTTTCGCTTTCATTTCTTTTCATCTTTTGTTTCTTTGACAAAGAATATTTTCTACCGCGTTAATACCATTCTTTCTCTCTTTATTTCTTTTAAGTTTATCTTATTTTTCTTCTTTTACGCCTTTCTTGCCTCTCATCTTTAAATCGTAAACATCCATCTTATTTATTCATATGCAACTTTTCTCTTTTGAAATTTTTCTATGAGCTAAAACCTATTTCTTTTTCTTTCTTATAGTCTTTCTTCATTTATTTTTTATTACGTTAAAAGATTTTTCCTTATTCGCATTTCCTTCCAACCTCATTCATTCTCTTTCATTCACGTATACAACTGGTTGTTATTCACCTTTATTTCCTTCGTCGAAATTTTATCTGGTTTAAAAGTGTGTATGTAGTGGTACCTTAACTTACGAGTTTAATTAGTTCCGCGCGTAACTCAATTTTTTTTGTTTTATCAAATAAATTTTCCCCTTTGAAATAAATGAAAATGCCACATTAATCCATTCAAATTACCCTTTAAACACCCTCATTTTTGTTACGTTTTTTAAAAAAAAAAAAATAGCAGCGTATTGTATAAAATCATAATAAAAATAGAATGTAAGGACGTATGTGCGGTAATATGTTATAATACCTATCTTTTTATAAATGATATTTTTTGTTGTAATAATTTTGGAAATTTAAATACTTCTAGTAAACATATTAACATAAGCGCATATGAAGCTCGCTCGCACCTCAAATTTTAGCTGTCAACACAAAGCAAAAAATCGACAGCACGTAACTCAGAAAACTTGGATCACTCGTAAAATACAACTGTATTTTCTTCTTTCTTATCCTATTATTTGCCCGCCCTGTCGGCTGTGGCGTTAGAATTCACCGACTGCACCTCTGCAGAGGAGTAAGACTCCCCCAATTGGGCCACCTGTTGGCCGTGGGTGGCGATCCGTGAGGCTTAAGGATAGAACCTAGGTGGATGAGCAGTTCATGACTTGCAATACTCCACTTTGGCCCTATCTTGGGCTAGACGGGCGGTCGGAGAGGCCCCTTCCGATCAATCGGCTGGTCACGCCTAGCCCTAGCACTTATATGATTTTCCCAACCCTATTGCCCTTATGACAAGACCCAACACCTTTTTATCATATGGGTGCTAGAAGGCGGGGACTGAGGGTCTACATTTCCTGTGAATGATGATAAACTCTATCTGATGGTGAGGTTCCAGTTTTGGAGGTTTGGGGAATGTGGAGCACCCCTTCATTACCATTGCTCCCCGGTCCACTCTGACCCTGAGTGGTAGTACCTGTTAGGGTCCCATCTATGGGTTAAATAGAAAAACATTAGTTGATAAACAAAATTGTATTATCCATTAAAAATTTATTTATTTTAAAACTTTATCAGCATTAAATGACCCAACGAGTTTGATATGCCGTAAAACAAAAACAAACCAAACCAAACCTATTATTTGCCCTGTTAATAATTTTCCTTCTGGTTTTTTCTTTTGATCAATATCTTTTTTATCATTTTTTTTTCTCTTCTTTTCCTCGCTTACACACATCCATTTTTATAGCCTTTTCTTCCTCACTCTACCACCTTGCCTCCCTTCTCCCCGCCTACCTCTCACTGTTAGAGAAAACAAAAATCCTGCGACATTCACTGATCCAATTGCTACAGCCGCTTTTCCTCTTTCCTTTTACCACGCTTCATGGACTCCGTTTTCGTAAAGATCAATCGGATATTATCGGTAGTTAGTTGCCGCATTACACTGGGAATAACAGGTGCAGAGGGAATAGGGTAAGGAAAGAAAGAAATAAAGCGGTGTAGGCAGCTACAGTCTTAGTGTAGATACACTTGTTCACCAGAGACGTAAATATAGATATTGGCTCAAGATCAAGTCACACTGAAAGCACCACAAATTCTCGTCTGATCATTGGATTTAACCAACATGGATTCTTAGACGAGTAACTGTTTAAGGCCACCAATATGAATTGGATGCTTGGTGGTTGGTTTTAAGACACATTCACTCGAGACTTGTGTTATTTAATGCGGAAGTGAGTATTTTTGTAAGCAATTATATGTATCATTTGTTAGGGTCGGTTTAGCTCAGTCGGTAGAGCGTTCGGTCAGAAACCACAAGGTTCTGGGTTCGATACTGGACCTCGCCAACTCAGCTTATGAGTAGCACAAGGATCTGTGTGGTAAAATAAGTAGCTGGTGATAGGTGTGGCGCTCCAGCTCAGACACCAAATCAATCTCCTTAGTCTAGCGGTAGTGAAAAAGGGGATATACCTCATCGCTGTCTGGCTGATACCGTCTATAGACGACGACTTTACTTACGTATATGTATCATTGTTGTGATGTTAATTCAACAGTAAAAAAAGAAGTCAAGTCGAGGTAGGGTAAAATGAGACAAGTGTATTTACAATAAGGTACAAGAACGGCTAGCTTGCCGTTAAACGGTAACAGTACAACCTTTTCACTCGGTGTCTCACTATTTATAGTGAGAACCGGTGTATATTCTCCACTGTAGGAACGGCCGGTACAACAATCATTTAGATTTTTTTGACTGTTGTCCTGATCTTTATTGTCATATATACAAAACGTTTTTCTCTCACTCACCACCTTCTAGCATCTATATGATAAAAAAGCGCTGGGTTGTTTGCCATATAAGCAATTTGAAGAATATGGTTGGGACAATCATATAGGTGCTAGGGCTTGATATGACGAGCCGATTGATTGGATGACGTCTCTCCGACCGACCTACTTTATTGTTATAGACACAATGTTTCGGCCGATGTTGCCTCCGACTTTCTTCTCATGTTTTTGTTAAACTCAGGAACATTTTGATCCAACGCGGGAACCTTCTCGTCGAACTCGGGAAACAGTTGAATACATGGCGCATCGGATATAAGGGTTGAGTTAATACCATTCTAAGTGACAATCATCTGTAAGTTGCAGGTTCAATCCTGACTACGGGCGAAAATAACATAGAATATTTAACATAGGTTAACACGTGTGCCCAGTCATAGTTAACGGAATGAGAACACTCTACTCTGATGGATTAAGTAAAGGGTTTCAATCCCGTTAATGCTCCTGATTACATGAAAGCTCCTCGGTTTAAGAAAAGGGTCCCCGAGTTCAATAAGAAACACCTGAAGAAGGCTGGAGAACACATTGCCAAATAACTTTTGTATCTAAATAGCACAAATCATCTAATATCATCTAAACAAATTCAGACAAGCAATTATATGGTTTAATAATAATAATAATAATAATAATAATAATAATAATAATAATAATAATAATAATAATAATTGGAAGCAATTTTGGCTTAAAGTAACTATTCTTAACACACATAATTTGTATATAGTTATGCGGTATCAAATATTACTCTCGAACACTAATAGTTTGCAAACAACTATATGGTTTTAATGAACTATTCCTGTTTAATAATAATAATAATAATAATAATAATAATAATAATAATACAGCAATTGCAACATAAACAAGTAGAAAAATCAGAAAACAGAAATGGGAGGAAAAACAATTGTACGGATACTTCAAGCGACAAAAAAGACGTTGTCTAATGAGAGGAACCAGCTTGTCGAACTCGAGAGCCTTCATGTCGTAATCAGGAGCATTCACAGAACTTTGAACCGAATGCTTTATTTACTCCATTGGGATAGATTGTTCTCATTCCGGATACAATTATTAAGCTATGTTAAGAATTCTATGTTATTTTGCCTGTAGTCAAGATTTTGACTGCAACCGACTGATGAATGTCACTTAAAACTGCAGTATCCGTTGCACCATATTGTTATTATTATTATTTTTTAGTTTTCACATCAGCATTATCTGATGGTCTTTCACTGGAGTCTGAGTGACAGCAAGTCTCCTCAGGTCTCCAGGACTCTTCTGAGTATTCTGGCAGATTGCAGCAGTGCAGTGTTTTGAATGGTATCAATCCTTCCTCTGATTTCCAGACTTCCCAAACCGTTTTCCAATCCTTTAGGGACCGTTCCAAGTGCACCAACTACAATTGGTATCACTTTGACTTTCATATTCCATAACTTTTTCAGTTCTCTTGAAAGGTCCAGATATTTGTCATTTTTTATTTTCCTTTAGCTTCACCCTGTGATCTGCTGGCACTGCAAAATCCACCAGTTGACAAGTTCCACCATTTTCTTTTTTGTTTATAAACACTAGGTCTGGTCTTCTTGCTGGGATAAGGTGATCCGTTTTTATTTCAAAGTTCCAGAGAATTTTATGCGTTTCGTTCCCAAGAACAGATTCTGGTTTATGCATATACCATTTTGTTGTATGGTCAAACATTTAATTGTTTGCATAATTCCCTGTGGATCACCTTCCCAACCCAGTCGTGTCTAGTTTTGTACTCCTTTTGTGCTAGTTTGTTACATTCGCATAGTACATGGTTTACAGTATTATTATTATTATTATTATTATTATTATTATTATTATTTCACTCGAGTGAGTTTGTCACACCAGCATTAGCTGATGGTATTTCACTGGAGTCTGAGTGACAACAAGTCTCCTCAGGTCTCCAGGACTCTTCTGAGTATTCTAGCCGATTGCAGTAATGCAGTAATCTGGATGGTATCAATTCTTCCCCTGATTTCCAGATCCTCCAGTCTTTTTCCAAGCTTTTTTGGGGACCGTTCTACGTGCACCAACTACAATTGATATAACGTTGGCCATCATATTCCACAGCTTTTCAATCCTCTGGCAAGGTCCAGGTATTTGTCCATCTTTGTGTTTTCCTTCATCTTCACCCTGTGATCTGCTGGCACTGCAAATACTACCAGTTGAAAAGTTCTTTTTTCTCCTGCGAGTTTTTCACGGTGTAGGCTGACTAGCAAAAGGTTAGATCAATCAGCTCTGTGCAGATTCTGGATACCATGCGGAGGACCTGCCAGAAGGTATGACCATATTAGGGACAGTTGGCAAGAGAGTCAATAGTATGTGCTGCTGATGATTTTTAATTTTCCCTGAGTGCTTTAACAATGTACAGAGTTTGACATGCTATACACAGCAGTTGCTCTTCTTATTCGAGGATAAAGCAGAGCAGATAATGAGTGCCTGAATGATAATGATATTATTCCAGATTATTCTATTGAACACATCAGTCGACAATTTTCAGCTGAATAAACGGCGCAACAAGGTAGGGAACTTGTCAGAGGTAGATGCCAAATTAGCTTCAAATGAAGCGTCGACCTTTTTAATTGAGCCGAACAAAGCCTCGGATGTCCCTGAGGGATTTTCATTGCTACATTTAAGCTGAAAATTACAACACGTTCAACCGTTACAAAAAAAGCGATAAAAAAAATCTTTGTGATTATAATGGTCCATAAAATTGCTGTTGTCGGATTTGCTGCAATTACATTACTTCGTCTGATTAGATCTGCAGACATTCCTTAAATAATTCCTCCAATATTAATGCTTGGTTGGTTGTTTTACGGCATATCAACCCTTTTCGAGTCATTTAATGCCCAATTAAGTCATTGATTGATAAACAAAGGAATTAGTTTGCTAACAGAACCTGCGAGTGCTTAAGTGGTCACTCAATTAAGTACTGAACAGGCTCATCGCTGCTTAACTTCGGTGTTCTAGTATATATATATAGAGAGAGAGAGACAGAGAGACAGAGACAGAGAGAGAGAGTTGGTAGTTTTTTTTTACGGCATATCAATCTTTTTCGTCTTATTTAATGCCGAATTGTCATTTTTGATAAACAAAGACTCGGTTTTTTAACAGTGCCTGCTGGTGCTTAAATGGTCACCCAATTAAGTTTTGAACAGGCTTATCGCAACTTAACTTCGGTGATCTAGGATATATATATATATATATATATAATATATATATATATATATATAATATATTAAGAGAGAAAGCTGGTTGGTTGTTTTAAGGCATATCAATCCTTTTCGGGTCATTTAATGTCAAATTAAATCACCTTTTGATAGACAAAGACTCGGGTTGATTACAGCACCCGCTGTTGCTTAAGTACGGAATCCTGGTGGCTGATCAGTCAACGACATGCAACCCTGCCCTTTGGCCTTTACTTAGGCTGGACAGGCGATCGGAGGGGTCACTTCCGATCAATTGGTTGGTCAAGTCATGCCCTAGCACCTATAAGATTGTCCCGACCATATTGCTCTTATGGCAAAATCCCAACTATTTTATCATATATGTGCTAGAAGGCGGTGGCTGAGGGTTCTAGTGTCCTGTGTATGACGTTAAGCTGTATCTAGTGGTGAAGTTACAATTCTGGAACGCTGGAGAATGTGGAGTACCCCTTTATCACTATTATTCCCAAGTCCACTGTGATTCGGAGTGGTAGTACCTGTTAGGTTCATATCAATGGTTTAAATAGATAAATAATGCGAATTAAAAAATGTGTTAAAATTGAATTTGAAAATATTAGAAATAAATTCACCTCAGTTCAACTCCACTGGTCCTTTTTATACGGACACATCAAAGATAAAGTTTATCGCACAAAACCGGGAACAATACACCAATAGAAACAAAATACACTTAAATAACCAATTGAAATTTTTCATGAGGTTTGAATAACCTGTTTTTAAGTTGTTTCTGTTGCATTGTTCTGAGTTTTGATATAGATTTCGATCCGTGATACTACTCGATGTATCATTTTCGCGCCAGATTTAAATAAACACATTCCTAAGAATCCGAAACGACTCAGCTGAACGTGTGTTCCCCTAATGGGGCCACCTGTTGGCCGTGGGTGGCGTGGTTCTTAGGCCTCTATAGGCGAATTTCTGAGGTATGCGTATTGGAAATAACTATATGTTTTATAAACCTGGTCATTGATCAAATAGTTTCAGATTTAATCATTCTTCTTCTTTTTTTCTATTTCAGAATAAAGAATTTAAAAAACCCGGATTACTAAACTCGAACCCGGACCGTACACCATTGACTCCTGACAGTGCCAAGTCAGAGGTACGTTTGTGAGAAGTTCTATCTTTGCCGCCCACCGTGCACAGCATATGTCTGCTATGACCCTTTCCAGCCTTGACAGCACCAAGCGCCTCACTTTTTTTGCACCGCTGATAATGCAATAATTAAACTGCACCGAGGTCACAATAATAAAAATGAACTCGTATTGATTAATTAATGAATTTAATTGATATTCGCCGGATGCTTTCTGTCCTTCACCCTGACATGAAGACTTATCATCATCATCACTTTTTGTATCACTAACATCTTCATCAACTTCATCATCGCCTGCATCCTCATCCACACAATCACCACCATCTTCATCATCGCCTCCATCAGGAAACTTGGGGGTAACAGTATTAATAAAAGTAACTTTGAAAAATACATTTGAACTTGGTAATAATTATCAAACAAGAAATGCGATTTTGTGAATGTTTTGATGTACATTTAATATTGACTATATATATATATATATATATATATATATATGTGTGTGTGTGTGTGTGTGTGTGTGTGTGTGTGTGTGTGTGTGTGTAAAATGAAAATGGAAATGAATCCGACGGTATGTTGAAAAGAGAAATAAAGGAAAGAAAGTATTGAATGGATAAAATAGGATATTTTAATTAATTTAAACTTATCCATGTGTATATTGTTCTATCTATTATTATTTTTAAATAACAAAATGAAATGAAATAATAATAATAGAAAAAATGTAGAAATGTTCCGCACACAAACAAACATCGGCCATCATCAGAGTAAATCCTTATTTTTAAAAATAAGTATTTACTCTGATGAAGGTCGATATTTTTTTGTGTGCGGAACATTTCTACATTTTTTCTATTATTGTTATTTTGTTATTTAAAAATGATAATAGATAGAACAATGTACACATGGATAAACTCCTGACCGAAACACGTGTAAGTTTAAATTAATTAAGATATCCTATTTTATCCATTCAATACTTTCTTTCCTTTATTTATCTTTTCAACATATATATATATATATATATATATATATATATATATATATATACTATGTTTCAAGTTATTAAGGAAGTGACACTTTTCTGTCCTATCCAAAAGCTACACGGTGGATTTTAACGAAATTATGAGAGAATGATGCAACATGCATATACACCTCCCCCATAAAAATTGTAAGATTTTAAAAAAGGAAAAATAAGTTACTGTCATTTACCTAATTTATTTGCGAGGTGTAATATAAAACCCTGTAAAAATAAAATAAGATTTTAATTGATTAATTTACAGATTTTCATGAATACATACCGTGACTAAGATGAAATTAAATCTAAATGAAGGAAATAAACAGAGTTCAATAATGATAGAGGAGTTGATTAATATGAGATATGTAATCCTTTTTTTTCTAAATTATTTGGAAAAGGCCATAGTCCACCGAATATATTAATTTATGGATTCCTGCGATGTAATTTATACGTTTACTATTTCCAGTCGCATCTTTGCTTTTAAATTGACGTGCATTCACATAAACACGTCGTGTCAGAAACGCTCCACAAGTTTTCTATTGGGTTTAAATCTGGAGAATTCGTAGGCCAGTTCATCACCCGAGGTCCACAGAATCCTCATTTTTGCAGGTACTCCGTAGTTTTATGTGCTGAACGCGAAGGAACATCATATTGCATAAATATGATAGCTTTTTCTGGAGGTGATTCTTTAGCCATGGTTTCTGCTTCACTTTGAGGAAGGCTATATAAACATCTGTGGTTATTTGTACACCGTCAGGCACACTCCACGGACCAAACATGATACCTCCAATAATACCAGCCCAAATCATAAAACCTCTCCTTCCTTGTTGACACCGCAAGCCTTAATGACGATCTCGTCCACTTACGATCCAACCTTTGTTCAAACCATCAGGACCATCAAGTGTTGCACGAGTTTCATCAGTAAAGAGAACATTCGACCTTCATATTCTCCTTTGCCCATTTCAAATGCATTTGTGTGTGTACTTTTGTCAATGGAAGTTTTGGCGCTTGTCTCACTGATGCCCCAACCGTTATGAAAAGACAATAGAGAGTAATTCTACCCCGTCAATAACTCTGAAAAGCTCTCCTCTGGTCATGTCAGGGTTATTTATAAATTTAACTTTCGTTCTTGACAAATACCGTCGGGAAACAACCCTCGAGTGATCCTTATCGATCCTCTTCCGTACCTTCATAGGAACTGCAACGAATAGTTTCAGAGTTTGATGATATCTTCCAATTATTTTGGACATTTTCAATGCAGGTTTGCCTTTGGAAAAGTCAGAACATTCTCAGAAGATGTCAAGTCACATTTGAGATCCATAAATACATGATTATAATGACTCTCCTTTATAGTCTTGAACACTTATCTTGTTAATATTGCAAATGACCGGCGTTTGTTTCTTGTTGCGCAGAACAATACGATTTTCATACAGCCTACTCATATGTCTATTCCAATTATACCGCGAGAATTTCGTTAAATTCCAATTGCTAGTTTCTGGGGAAAATGAAAAATGTAACCTCATTAATAATTTGAAATGCAGTATATATATATATATATATATATATAATATTATATATGTTGTGTGTGTGTGTGTGTGTGTGTGTGTGTGTGTGTGTGTGTGTGTGTGTATATTTACAGTGCTGATCATAAGTATTGAACACAAACACCAATTGCTTCTAATCACTTTTAGACTTAAATCAGCAATATTAAACAAGAAAATATTTTTTTGCCATCAATATAAGAAGGCCTGTATTTAGCCCTGTTTTTGTAGTTTCAAATGTCAAATTTCTTGAAAATACTTATCACTAATTATTTTTTCAAGTAAAAACTGTTTCCAGAATCAAGTTTTCTTGAAAATCCCTTCAAGAATCAAATGTTTTTAAAATCTCTTTCAGAATAGAATTCTTTTGAAAACCTTCCCAGTAGAAAGAAAAATCCTTAAGAAAATCCCTTCTAGAATCAAATTTTTGAAAATTCTTCCAGAATCAAGTTTTCTTGAAATCCCTTCCAGAATCAAATTTCTAGTAAAAACATATTTCAACTAAATTAAAAAAAAAGAAGAAAAAAAAACAACAATTTTTTCTAATGAAAATCCTTTCCAGAATCAATTACGGAGAAATGTGAACGCACATTTATACGAGTGTGCAAAACCAGTTAATTAACTTGGATCTTTCACTACTCAAAATGCATAATGGATTCTTCAAACTTAGAAAATAAAAAGAATTTAAAAAATGCTGTTTGTTTATAAGTGCTTATAAACACTTAATTCCATGGCCATTATGAATATTACCCTATAGCGATTAGAAGAAAAGTAGCAGTTCAAAGACTTATGAGCAATTATATATATATATATATATATATATATATATATATATATATATATATATATATATATATATATATATATTATGCATGTGTATAGTATACAACTGTTTTTGAACGTATTTTCAAGAGAGAGAGACGCACATACGCATGTCGCTGTCTCTGACTTTTCTGTCTCTGGTAACACACACACAAACAAAACACACACATATATATGTATTCGTATATTTATATATGAACGTTCATCTATACGCACTTGCATATTATTGTGTGTTTTGTGTAATATAACTACACCAAGGACGTTTTCAATAAAGAATTACATGAACTTATATCGAAATAACAGCATAAAACAACATTTTCTTGCTTGTTAATCAAATCTATTGTATTTACACAAGTATGTTATTTGCGGTTACTTCTTCCTTAAATCCTCATAGATATCTCATGGTCTTTCTTTTCTGAAATCAAAATTGTTTTCATTTAACCACCAATGACTACCATTTCTGACGCACACACCATGAACATCAACGAGAAGATGTTTTCCCTAGATTAAATGTCGCCATCATTGCCATTGAAATCATGAATACCATCATCACCAACTTTTTAAGAATTTGCAACCATTTTCCGAATATCATTTCTCTTTTATCAGTTATCAGTTATCATTATCAATTGTCACCATTATCATTATCTGCATTGACATTAACAATACAAACAAGAATGCAAGAATCAACAGTTACTCACGTTATTAAAAATACCTAATCATAGATCCATAAATTCGTTAACTTTTATCTTTACCTTGGTTGTTTTGATTTCTGAACTTCAGCCATTACTCTTCTGTCATTTTTGGGTATATATTGCAATCGGCTATCTTTAAGTTATAACCTGTAAAAATAATTCACGGATATATATTTGACTTGTAATAAGAGTATTTTTTCAAAAAACAAAAACAGAAAAAAACAGAGGCCAATTAACATTGTAAACTACTAAAACAAAGTTTCTTGTCAATCTCAGAATTTAAACATCCAATTTTACAACATCCACTCATAGACAATCATTAATTTCCGTGACTTTGTAATGTGTTTGCACTGCTTGGAGTAAATTTTAAATTGAATTTAAATTGAATAAAGAAATAGAAATCTAATTCTTGGGGAGAGAGAAAGAAAAAAAGAGAAAGAAAATGTTTTTAGGAGACGGAGAGGCCCGATGAGAGATTCAGGTCAGAATAACTTTTTCTAGATCAGAGAGTCACGAGTGAATGGCAACTCGACAAAATAAATAGACAGAACTTGGAAGCTTCCAATTTTCCAAGGCCTATGTCGAACTTTTTAAAGGATTTCAGATATACTAGGACCAGAAACAGATATCTTCTCCCCCCGATACCAGAGGCAGAAGTAAAAGAGTAATTCGGGTTTGAGGTGGATAGAAGAAGAGCGACTTGCAGAAAGAGAAGTTAGGTTTGAGTCAGGTCCACGAGCAACTGTGAACGAAATGCTTTATTAATAGTAAAGATTATTGTTAGTTTTTCTCTCTCTCTCTCTTACCGGACAACAAAACAATTAATAAAAACTGACGCCCAGAATTAACAAAACTACTACTATGGTCGCGTGTTATTTTTTCTAATATTTTTTGCGTACCTTTACTTAATGCCTGAGGTGGCCACATGGTATAATTGTTTCGGTGCTGCCTATGCAACATGTGTCAGCTATATATACCATGTGGCCACTCAGGATAAGTAGAGGTACGCAAAAAAATATAGAAAATAAACGCCGAACCATAGTAGAGTTTTGTAATTCTGGGCGTCAGTTTTATTAATGGTTTGTTGTCGCGGTAAGAGAGGAGAGAGAGAAAAAACTAACAAATTATTCTTTACTATTAATAAAGCATTTGCGTTCCAGTTCTCGTGGGACTGACTCAAACCTTAACTTCTCTTTCGGCAAGTCGCTCTTCTTCTCCACCTCAAACCCGAATTACTCTTTTAGACTTCTGCTCTGGTATCGGGGAGAAGATATCTGTTTTCTGTCCTAGTATATCTGAAAATCCTTAAAAAGTTCGACATAGGCGCTGGAAAATTGGAAGCTTCAAGTTCTGTCTATTATTTTGGTCGAGTTGCCATTCACTCGTGAGCTCTCTGATCTAGATAGTTATTCTGACCTGATCTCTCATCGGGCCTCTCCGTCTCCTAAAACATTTTCTTGCTCTTTTTTCTCTTCTCTCTCCCCAAGAATTACGGAGAGGGGGGAGAGGAAATTTTTTCTATTCTTTAATTCAATTTAATTCATTTTAAATTTACTCCAAGCAGTGCAAACACATTACAAAAGTCAAGGAAATTAATGATTGTCTAGAGGTGGATGTTGTAAATTGGAATGTTTAAATTAATGAGATATGACAAGAAACTGTTTTTAGTAGTTAAATGTTAATTGGCCTCTGTTTTTTTTCTGTTTTTGTTTTCCGAAAAATACTCTTATTACAAGTCAAATATATTCCGTGATTATTTTTACAGGTTATAACTTAAAAGAATAGCCGATTTGCAATATATACCAAAAAATGACAGAAGGGAAAGTAATGGCTGAAGTTCAGAAATCAAAACAACCAAGTAAGATAAAGTTAACGAATTTATGGATCTATGATTAGGTATTTTTAATAACGTGAGTAAACTGTTGATTCTTGCATTCTTGTTTGTATTGTTAATGTCATTGCAGATAATGATAATGGTGACAATGATAATGATAACTGATAACTGATAAAAGAGAAATGATATTCGGAAAATGGTTTGCAATTCTTAAAAGTTGGTGATGATGGTATTCATGAAATTTCAATGGCAATGATGGCGACATTTAATCTAGGGAAAACATCTTCTCGTTGATGTTCATGTGGTGCGTCAGAAATGGTAGTCATTGGTGGTTAAATGAAAACAATTTGATTTCAGAAAAGAAAGAACATGAGATATCTATGAGGATTTAAGGAAGAAGTAACCGCAAATAACATACTTGTGTAATACATAATAGATTTGATTGAACAAGCAAAGAAATGTCATTTGTTGTATGCTGTTTATTATTCGATGATAAGTTCATGTAATTCTTTATTGAAAACGTCCTGTGTAGTTTATTACACACACACAAGTAATATGCAAGTGCGTATTAGATAACGTTCATGATATATATATACGATACATATATATGGTGTGTGTTTGTTTGTGTGTGTGTTACCAGAGACAGAAAAGTCAGAGACAGCGACATGCGTATGTGCGTCTCTCTCTCTTGAAAAAATACGTTCAAAACAGTTGTATACTATACAGCATGCATAATATAATTATATATATAGTATATATATATATATATATATATATATATATATATATATATATATATATATATATATAAATTGCTCATAAGTCTTTGACTGCTACTTTTCTTCTAATCGCTATAGGTAATATTCATAATGGCCCATGGAATTAAGTGTTTATAAGCACTTATAAACAACAGCATTTTTTAAATTCTTTTATTTTTCTAAGTTTAAGAATCCATTATGCATTTGAGTAGTGAAAGATCCAAGTTAATTAACTGGTTTTTGCACACTCGTATAAATGTGCGTTCACATTTCTCGTAATTGATTCTTGAAAGGATTTTCATTAGAAAAAATTGTTGTTTTTTTTTTCTTTTTTTTAATTTAGTTGAAAATATGTTTTACTAGAAATTTTGAATTCTGGAAGGGATTTTCAAGAAACTTGATTCTGGAAGAATTTTCAAAAAATTGATTCTAGAAGGGATTTTCTTAAGGATTTTTCTTTCTACTGGGAAGGTTTTTCAAAAGAATTCTATTCTGAAAGAGATTTTAAAAACATTTGATTCTTGAAGGGATTTTCAAAAACTTGATTCTGGAAACAGTTTTTACTTGAAAAAATAATTAGTGAAAGTATTTTTCAAAGAAATTTGACATTTGAAACTACAAACAGGGCTAAATACAGGCCTTCTTATATTGATGGCAAAAAATATTTCTTGTTTAATATTGCTGATTTAAGTCTAAAAGTGATTAGAAGCAATTGGTGTTTGTGTTCAAATACTTATGATCAGCACTGTATAACACCACACACACACACACACACACACACCCACGACACACACACACACATATATATATATAATATGTATATATATATATATATTAGTATAGATACTGCATTTCAATTTATGAGTTACATTTTTCATTTTCCCCAGAAACTAGCAATTGGAATTTAACGAAATTCTCGCGGTATAATTGGAATAGACATATGAGTAGGGCTGTATGAAAATTCGTATTGTTCTGCGCAACAAGAAACAAACGCCGGTCATTTGCAATATTAACAAGATAAGTGTTCAAGACTATAAAGGAGAGTCATTATAATCATGTATTTATGGATCTCAAATGTGACTTGAACATCTTCTGAGAATGTTCTGACTTTTCCAAAGGCAAACTGCATTGAAATGTCCAAATAATTGGAAGATATCATAAAACTCTGAAACTATTCGTTGCAGTTCCTATGAAGGTACGGAAGAGGATCGATAAGGATCACTCGAGGGTTGTTTCCCGACGGTATTTGTCAAGAACGAAAGTTAAATTTATAAATACCCTGACATGACCAGAGGAGAGCTTTTCAGAGTTATTGACGGGGTAGAATTACCTCTCTATTGTCTTTTCATAACGGTTGGGGGCATCAGTGAGACAAGCGCCAAAACTTCCATTGACAAAAGTACACAACAAATGCATTTGAATGGGCAAAGAGATATGAAGGTCGAATGTTCTCTTTACTGATGAAACTCGTGCAACACTTGATGGTCCTGATGGTTTGAACAAAGGTTGGATCGTAAGTGGACGAGATCGTCATTAAGGCTTGGGTGTCAACAAGGAGGGAGAGGTTTTATGATTTGGGCTGGTATTATTGGAGGTATCATGTTTGGTCGCGTGGAGTGTGCCTGACGGTGTACAATAACCACAGATTTTATATAGCCTTCCTCAAAGTGAACAGAAACCATGGCTAAAGAATCACCTCCAGAAAACTATCATATTTATGCAATATGATTCCTTCGCGTTCAGCACATAAAACTACGGAGTACCTGCAAAAATGAGGATTCTGTGGACGCTCGGTGATGAACTGGCCTACGAATTCTCCAGATTTAAACCGCATAGAAAACTTGTGGAGCGTTTCTGACACGACGTGTTTATGTGAATGCACGTCAATTTAAAAGCAAGATGCGACTGGAAATAGTAAACGTAATAATTACATCGCAGGAATCCATAAATTAATATATTCGGTGGACTATGGCCTTTTCCAAATAATTTAGAAAAAAAAGGATTACATATCTCATATTAATCAACTCCTCTATCATTATTGAACTCTGTTTATTTTCCTTCATTTAGATTTAATTTCATCTTAGTCACGGTATGTATTCATGAAAATCTGTAAATTAATCAATTAAAATCTTATTTTATTTTTACAGGGTTTTATATTACACCTCGCAAATATTAGGTAAATGACAGTACTTATTTTTCCTTTTTAAAATCTTACAATTTTTATGGGGAGGTGTATATGCATGTTGCATCATTCTCTCATAATTCGTTAAAATCCACCGTGTGCTTTGGATAGGGACAGAAAAGTGTCACTTCCTTAATACTTGAATAGTATAGTATATATATTATATATATATTATATATATAATATTTGAAAAGATAAATAAAGGAAGAAAGTATTGAATGGATAAAATAGGATATCTTTAATTAATTTAAACTTACACGTGTTTCGGTCAGGAGTTTTTCCATGTGTACATTGTTCTATCTATTTATCATTTTTAAATAACAAAATAACAATAATAGAAAAATGTAGAAATGTTCGCAACAAAAAAATATCGACCTTCATCAGAGTAAATACTTATTTTTAAAAATAAGGATTTACTCTGATGATGGCGCGATGTTTGTTTGTGTGGCGAACATTTCTACATTTTTTCTATTATTATTATTTCATTTCATTTTGTTATTTAAAAATAATAATAGATAGAACAATATACACATGGATAAGTTTAAAATTAATTAAAAATATCCTATTTTATCCATTCAATACTTTCTTTCCTTTATTTCTTCTTTTCAAACTACCGTCGGATTCATTTCCATTTTCATTTACACACACACACACACACAGCACACACACACACACACACGACACACACCACATATATATATATATATATATATATATATATAGTCAATATTAAATGTACATCAAACATTCACAAAATCGCATTTCTTGTTTGATAATTATTACCAAGTTCAAATGTATTTTTTCAAAGTTACTTTTATTAATACTGTTACCCCAAGTTTCCTGATGGAGGTGATGATGAAGATGGTGGTGGATTGTGTGGATGAGGATGCAGGCGATGATGAAGTTGATGAAGATGTTAGTGATACAAAAAGTGATGATGATGATTAGTCTTCATGTCAGGGGTGAAGGACAGAAAGGCATCCGGCGAATATCAATTAATTCATTAATTTAATCAATACGAGTTCATTTTTATATTGTGACCTCGGTGCAGTTTAATTATTGGCATTATCAGCGGTGCAAAAAAAGTGAGGCGCTTGTGCTGTCAAGGCTGGAAAGGGTCATAGCAGACATATGCTGTGCACGGTGGGCGCAAAGATAGAACTTCTCACAAACGTACCTCTGACTTGGCACTGTCAGGAGTCAATGATGTAGGGTCCGGTTCGAGTTTAGTAATCCGGGTTTTTAAAATTCTTTATTCTGAAATAGAAAAAAGAAGAAGAATGATTAAATCTGAAACTATTTGATCAATGACCAGGTTTTATAAAACATATAGTTATTTCCAATACGCATACCTCAGAAATTCGCCTATAGAGGCCTAAGAACCAACGCCACCACGGCCAACAGGTGGCCCATTAGGGGAACACACGTTCAGCTGAGTCGTTTCGGATTCTTAGGAAATGTGTTTATTTAAATCTGGCGCGAAAATGATACATCGAGTAGTATCACGGATCGAAATCTATATCAAAACTCAGAACATGCAACAGAAACAACTTAAAAACAGGTTATTCAAACCTCACGAAAAAATTTCAATTGGTTATTTAAGCGTATTGTTTCTATTGATGTATTGTTCCCGGTTTTTGTGCGATAACTTTATCTTTGATGTGTCCGTATAAAAGGACCAGTGCAGTTGAACTGAGGTGAATTTATTTCTAATATTTTCAAATTCAATTTTAACACATTTTTTAATTCGCATTATTTATCTATTTAAACCATTGATAGGAACCTAACAGGTACTACCACTCCGAATCACAGTGGACTTGGGAATAATAGTGATAAAGGGGTACTCCACATTCTCCAGCGTTCCAGAATTGTAACTTCACCACTAGATACAGCTTAACGTCATACACAGGACACTAGAACCCTCAGCCACCGCCTTCTAGCACATATATGATAAAATAGTTGGGGTTTTGCCATAAGAGCAATATGGTCGGGACAATCTTATAGGTGCTAGGGCATGACTTGACCAACCAATTGATCGGAAGTGATCTCTCCGATCGGCTGTCCAGCGTAAGTAAAGGCCAAAGGGCAGGGTTGCATGTCGTTGATTGATCAGCCACCAGGATTCCGTACTTAAGCAACAGCAGGTGCTTTAATCAACCTGAGTCGTTGTCTATCGAAAAGGTGACTTAATTTGGCATTAAATGACCCGAAAAGGATTGATATGCCTTAAAACAACCAACCAGCTTTCTCTCTTAATACATATATAATATATATATATATATATATATATATATATATATATATCCTAGATCACCGAAGTTAAGTTGCGATAAGCCTGTTCAAAACTTAATTGGGTGACCATTTAAGCACCAGCAGGCACTGTTAAAAAACCGAGTCTTTGTTTATCAAAAATGACAATTCGGCATTAAATAAGACGAAAAAGATTGATATGCCGTAAAAAAAACTACCAACTCTCTCTCTCTCTGTCTCTGTCTCTGTCTCTCTCTCTATATATATATATATATATACTAGAACACCGAAGTTAAGCAGCGATGAGCCTGTTCAGTACTTAATTGAGTGACCACTTAAGCACCATTAGATTCTGTTAGCAAACTGATTCCTTTGTTTATCAATCAATGACTTAATTGGGCATTAAATGACTCGAAAAGGGTTGATATGCCGTAAAACAACCAACCAAGCATTAATATTGGAGGAATTATTTAAGGAATGTCTGCAGATCTAATCAGACGAAGTAATGTAATTGCAGCAATCCGACAACAGCAATTTTATGGACCATTATAATCACAAAGATTTTTTTTATCGCTTTTTTTGTAACGGTTGAACGTGTTGTAATTTTCAGCTTAAATGTAGCAATGAAAATCCTCAGGGACATCCGAGGCTTTGTTCGGCTCAATTAAAAAGGTCGACGCTTCATTTGAAGCTAATTTGGCATCTACCTCTGACAAGTTCCCTACTTGTTGCGCCGTTTTATTCAGCTGAAAATTGTCGACTGATGTGTTCAATAGAATAATCTGGAATAATATCATTATCATTCAGGCACTCATTATCTGCTCTGCTTTATCCTCGAAAAGAAGAGCAACTGCTGTGTATAGCATGTCAAACTCTGTACATTGTTAAAGCACTCAGGAAAATTAAAAATCATCAGCAGCCATACTATTGACTTCTCTGCCAACTGTCCCTAATATGGTCATACCTTCTGGCAGGTCCTCCGCATGGTATCCAGAATCTGCACAGAGCTGATTGATCTAACTTTTGCTAGTCAGCCTACACCGTGAAAAACTCGCAGGAGAAAAAAGAACTTTTCAACTGGTAGTATTTGCAGTGCCAGCAGATCACAGGGTGAAGATGAAGGAAAACACAAGATGGACAAATACCTGGACCTTGCCAGAGGATTGAAAAAGCTGTGGAATATGATGGCCAAAGTTATATCAATTGTATTGGTGCACGTAGAACGGTCCCAAAAAGCTTGGAAAAAGACTGGAGGATCTGGAAATCAGGGGAAGAATTGATACCATCCAGATTACTGCATTACTGCAATCGATAGAATACTCAGAAGAGTCCTAGAGACCTGAGGAGACTTGTTGTCACTCAGACTCCAGTGAATACCATCAGCTAATGCTGATGTGACAAACTCACTCGAGTGAAATAATAATAATAATAATAATAATAATAATAATAATAATAATAATGTAACCATGTACTATGGCGAATGTAACAAACTAGCACAAAAGGAGTACAAAACTAGACACGACTGGGTTGGGGGAAGGTGATCCACAGGGAATTATGCAAACAATTAAAATTTTGACCATACAACAATATGGTATATGCATAAACCAGAATCTGTTCTTGGAACGAAACGCATAAAATTCTCTGGAACTTTGAAATAAAAACGGATCACCTTATCCCAGCAGAAGACCAGACCTAGTGTTTATAAAAAAAGAAAGAACTTTGTCAACTGGTGGATTTTGCAGTGCCAGCGGATCACAGGGTGAAGTAAAGGAAAATGAAAAATTGACAAATATCTGGAACCTTTCAAGAGAACTGAAAAAGTTATGGAATATGAAAGTCAAAGTGATACCAATTATAGTTGGTGCACTTGAAACGGTCCTAAAGGATTGGAAAACGGTTTGGGAAGTCTGGAAATCAGAGGAAGGATTGATACATTCAAAACACTGCACTGCTGCAATCTGCCAGAATACTCAGAAGAGTCCTGGAGACCTGAGGAGACTTGCTGTCACTCAGACTCCAGTGAAAGACCATCAGAATAATGCTGATGTGAAAACTAAAAAATAATAATAATACACAAATGGTGGCAACGGATACTTGCAGTTTTAAGTGACATTCATCAGTAGGTTGCAGTCAAAAATCTAGAATTCTTAACATAGCTTAATAATTGTATCCGGAATGAGAACAATCTATCCCAATGGAGTAAATAAAGCATTCGGTTCAAAGTTCTGTGAAGCTCCTGATTACGACATGAAGGCTCCGAGTTCGACAAGCTGGTTCCTCTCATTAGACGACGTCTTTTTTTGTCGCTTGAAGTATCCATACAATTGTTTTTTCCTCCATTTCTGTTTTCTGATTTTTCTACTTGTTTATGTTGCAATTGCTGTATATTATTATTATTATTATTATTATTATTATTATTATTATTATAAACAGGAATAGTTCATTAAAACCATATAGTTGTTTGCAAACTATTAGTGTTCGAGAGTAATATTTGATACCGCATAACTATATACAAATTATGTGTGTTAAGAAATAGTTACTTTAAGCCAAATTGCTTCCATTATTATTAATTTTTTATTATTATTATTATTATTATTATTATTATTATATATTATTATTATTAAACGCCATAATATTGCTTGTCTGAATTTGTTTAGATGATATTAGATGATTTGTGCTATTTAGATACAAAAGTTTATTTGGCAATGTGTTCTCCAGCCTTCTTCAGGTGTTTCTTATTGAACTCGGGACCCTTTTTCTTAAACGAGGAGCTTTCATGTAATCAGGAGCATTAACGGGATTGAAACCTTTACTTAATCCATCGTAGTAGAGTGTTCTCATTCCGTTAACTATGACTGGGGCACACGTGTTAACCTATGTTAAATATTCTATGTTATTTTCGCCGTAGTCAGGATTGAACTGCAACTTACAGATGATTGTCACTTAGAATGGTATTAACTCAACCTTATATCCGATGCGCCATGTGTTCACTGTTTCCCGAGTTTCGACAAGAAGGTTTCCCGCGTTGGGTCAAAATCTTCCCGAGTTTAACAAAAACATGAGAAGAAAGTCGGAGGCAACATCGGCCGAAGCATTGTGTCTATAACAATAAAGTAGGTCGGTCGGAGAGACGTCATCCAATCAATCGGCACGTCATATCAAGCCCTAGCACCTATAGGATTGTCCAACCATATTCTTCAAATTGCTTATATGGCAACAACACAGCCTTTTTTATCATATAGATGCTAGAAGGTGGTGAGTGAGAGTAAAACGTTTTGTATATGACAATAAAGATCAGGACAACAGTCAAAAAATCTAAATGATTGTTGTACCGGCCCGTTCCTACAGTGGAGAATATACACCGGTCTTCACTATAAATAGTGAGACACCGAGTGAAAAGGTTGTACTGTTACGTTTAACGGCAAGCTAGCCGTTCTTGTACCTTATTTAAATACACTTGTCTCATTTTACCCTACCTCGACTTGACTTCTTTTTTTACTGTTGAATTAACATCACAACAATGATACATATACGTAAGTAAGTCGTCTATATAGACGGTATCAGCCAGACAGCGATGAGGGTATATCCCCTTTTTCACTACCGCTAGACTAAGAGATTGATTTGGTGTCTGAGCTGGAGCGCCACACCTATCACCAGCTACTTATTTTACCACACAGATCTTGTGCTACTCATAAGCTGAGTTGGCGAGGTCCGGTATCGAACCCAGAACCTTGTGGTTTCTGACCGAACGCTCTACCGACTGAGCTAACCCGACCCTAACAATGATACATATAATTGCTTACAAAAATACTCACTTCCGCATTAAATAACACAAGTCTCGAGTGAATGTGTCTTAAAACCAACCACCAAGCATCCAATTCATATTGGTGGCCTTAAACAGTTTACTCGTCTAGAATCCATGTTGGTTAAATCCAATGATCAGACGAGAAATTTGTGGTGCTTTCAGTGTGACTTGATCTTGAGCCAATATCTATATTTACGTCTCTGGTGAACAAGTGTATCTACACTAAGACTGTAGCTGCCTACACCGCTTTATTTCTTTCTTTCCTTACCCTATTCCCTCTGCACCTGTTATTCCCAGTGTAATGCGGCAACTAACTACCGATAATATCCGATTGATCTTTACGAAAACGGAGTCCATGAAGCGTGGTAAAAGGAAGAAGGAAAAGCGGCTGTAGCAATTGGATCAGTGAATGTCGCAGGATTTTTGTTTTCTCTAACAGTGAGAGGTAGGCGGGGAGAAGGGAGGCAAGGTGGTAGAGTGAGGAAGAAAAGGCTATAAAATGGATGTGTGTAAGCGAGGAAAAAGAAGAAAAAAAATGATAAAAAAGATATTGATCAAAAGAAAAAACCAGAAGGAAAATTATTAACAGGCAAATAATAGGTTTGGTTCGGTTTGTTTTTGTTTTACGGCATATCAAACTCGTTGGGTCATTTAATGCTGATAAAGTTTTAAAAATAAATAAATTTTTAATGGATAATACAATTTTGTTTATCAACTAATGTTTTTCTATTTAACCCATAGATGGGACGCTAACAGGTACTACCACTCAGGGTCAGAGTGGACCGGGGAGCAATGGTAATGAAGGGGTGTTCCACATTCCCCAAAACCTCCAAAACTGGAACCTCACCATCAGATAGAGTTTATCATCATTCACAGGAAATGTAGACCCTCAGTCCCCGCCTTCTAGCACCCATATGATAAAAAGGGTTGGGTCTTGTCATAAGGGCAATAGGGTTGGGAAAATCATATAAGTGCTAGGGCTAGGCGTGACAGCCGATTGATCGGAAGGGCCTCTCCGACCGCCCGTCTAGCCAAGATAGGGCCAAAGTATTGCAAGTCATGAACTGCTCATCCACCTAGGTTCTATCCTTAAGCCTCACGGATCGCCACCCACGGCCAACAGGTGGCCCAATTGGGGGAGTCTTACTCCTCTGCAGAGGTGCAGTCGGTGAATTCTAACGCCACAGCCGACAGGGCGGGCAAATAATAGGATAAGAAGAAGAAAATACAGTTGTATTTTACGAGTGATCCAAGTTTTCTGAGTTACGTGCTGTCGATTTTTTGCTTTGTGTTGACAGCTAAAATTTGAGGTGCGAGCGAGCTTCATATGCGCTTATGTTAATATGTTTACTAGAAGTATTTTAAATTTCAAAATTATTACAACAAAAAATATAATTTATAAAAAGATAGGTATTATAACATATTACCGCACATACGTCCTTACATTCTATTTTATTATGATTTTATACAATACGCTGCTATTTTTTTTTTTATTAAAAACGTAACAAAAAATGAGGGTGTTTAAAGGGTAATTTGAATGGATTAATGTGGCATTTTCATTTATTTCAAAGGGGAAAATTTATTTGATAAACAAAAAATTGAGTTACGCGCGAACTAATTAAACTCGTAAGTTAAGGTACCACTACATACACACTTTTAAACCAGACAAAATTTCGACGAAGGAAATAAAGGTGAATAACAACCAGTTGTATACGTGAATGAAAGAGAATGAATGAGGTTGGAAGGAAATGCGAATAAAAAAGATCTTTTAACGTAATAAAAATAAATGAAGAAAGAACTATAAGAAAGAAAAAAATAGGTTTTAGCTCATAGAAAAATTTCAAAAGAGAAAAGTTGCATATGAATAAATAAGATGGATGTTTACGATTTAAAGATGAGAGGCAAGAAAGGCGTAAAAGAAGAAAAATAAGATAAACTTAAAGAAATAAAGAGAGAAAGAATGGTATTAACGCGGTAGAAAATATTCTTTGTCAAAGAAACAAAAGATGAAAAGAAATGAAAGCGAAAAGAAAGAAAAAGATAAAAGAAAGAATTACAAGGAAAAGAATAGTAAAGAAATGACAGAATAAAGAAGAAATTTAAACAGAGAACAAACAAAAAAAAAAAAAAAGAAGAACGAGGAAAAACGAAAAAAACGCTCTTTGTATAAGAAAAAATGAAAATAAAAACAAAGAAAATAATAAGATAATAGAAAGAAAGAAAAGAAGAAAGAAAGAAAGAAAGAGAAAGTAGGGTATGAACAAGGAATAAAATTATCTTTATAGAAGAAAAAAATTAAGAAAGAGGAAAAACGAAAGTAAAAAACACGGAAGTAAAGAAAATAAAGAAAATAAAAAGAGAAAACGAAAGAAAGAAAGAAAAAAGGAATGAACAAGAGTGAAAATGTTCTTTATAGAAGAAAAATAGAGGAAAAAATGAGAGTAAAAGGAAAGAAAGAAAAAGAAAAAAAGAGAAAAAGAAAGAAAGAAAGAAAGAAGGGTATGAACAAGGAATAAAATGATCTTTCTAGAAGAAAAATTAAGAAAGAGAAAATTGAAACTAAAACATAGAAATAAAGAAAGAAAGAATAGAAAATAAATAAAAATAAATAAGAAAGAAAGAAAGAAAGAAAGAAGAAGGGTATGAACAAGGTGAAAATGATCTTTACAGAAGAAAAATTAAAAAAGGAAAAAACGATGGCAAAAAGAAGAAAAAGAAAGAAAGAAAGACGGTTGTGAACAAGGAAGAAAATTATCTTTAACCTTGGTAAGGTAACCGGTCTACTGGAAGGAAATCTCTAAATTCAAACCTGTCACACTCCGCTTAAAATCGACCTTGTGTCACATCCTGTTAGTGTAGGGGTGGTATGTAAATACAGAAATGTAAGTGTCTCTTTACAGTTGATTATTTGCTATGTCAGTAGTTTTGACATTTGCTTACTAAGTCTTACCTATTATGGATTACAATTATCTCGTGGAGGGAGTCCCCGTGGCGTAATTGTTTACGTGCTGGACTGCAACATCGTAGTTAGTAAAATCAAGCTCTTTTTGTGCTATTCTATTCACTTTTGGATTAATTCCCTTGCGAAATATATCAACCCTCTGATCCCCAACAATAGGTTAAATAGTACCACTACTATTTTCCTATGTAGATGTCTTTGACACTAAATAACCCACGAAGGTTGATATTGTATCAAACAAAAAAACAAACAATTTTCTAGTTTTACAATAGATACTTCAGTGATGTAATACTTTTTTTATCCAGAACTGGCTCTTCATTTTGTAATTTGTCGAACAAAATATTATAGAGAGTATGCCAGGTATCCCCTTTATTTTTAAAATTTATTTTACAACCAATTTTATAGGGATTTATTGGTAGGTTTCTTACTATTAATCCTCATAATTTTTAAACTTTTTATTTTATTGTATTCGTTGATATTTACTAGATTTAGTTAATTACTTCATAAGGTCAAATTATCGAAAAATATGACGAACAGATACTACCAATCTTTCTCATGAAGTGTGTCGAACTAGAGAATCGGCATCTGTCTCAGTGTAGCCTTTATCTAGATTCGAACACCAAACATGGGCATTAATTAAATGAATGTAATGATATTATTTCGATAGAATTGAGGACAAGTGAACTTAACATTACACGGCATGTGTCATATTTCAAAAATTTCATTCAAACATATCGAAAGAAAATATAAAGCATTTTCCAATCTGTTACACAAAATAAAAAGGTGTGTGGTGTTAGCTGCACTAACTGAAAATGACCTAGACTCGAATTTCAGTTCCTTTGTTTTAAAGGCATGGACTCACTAGAAGCCATTGATGAGGATGTGTCCTATACATTTTAAGCAGCCAGATGTAATGACAACTGGGATCGTCCAGTAGATTGCACCCCGTCTATTGTATATTTATATTTGCATTTTTTTTTAGGAAGCGCGTGGTGTAATGGTTAAAGTCATGGGAAATGGACTCGTCGCCGCGAGTTCGAATCCTGGATGTTGTAATTGTATTTCACTTTGCGCTAATACCCTTGGGAAAGGTATGAATCCTACTCTCCTTCCAGTTATGGATAAATAGACTAACAAAAGCAGACTGGGCTCTTTAGCCTTGGTTAGGCAACCGGTCTAGGAGAAGGAACACTCTGAATTCAAACCTGTTGAACCCTGCTTAAGAAATTGACCTTGGTCGTGTGGAGGGGTTGGTAAATATATATATTTGCATTTTTTGTATAATTCTTCTTTTTTATCACAGTGATATCATAACAAGTATTTCTATCCAATACAAATAATTTGTACACATTTGTATGGTTTCAAGTATTTCTAACTAATAATAATAAATAATAATAATATGGTTTCTAGTAATTATTTCTATTTGTTTGCACACATTTATAGGGCTTCAAGTAATTAATAATAATCCTTATCAAAAATTAAAGCTTCAAGTCAAATAGGTGGAGTATAGTATCGGAGGTTTAGTGCGCGTGAACATCAAATACAAGTCTTCCAGGATGAGAGTAGATGATATTCTCCAAGACCAGGAATGGCTAGACGTGGATTTTCACAATCATGTTCTTATTAATATATAATATTCTACGTTTCTTTATTTAAATCCCATGGACTAGGGAGATCAAACAAAAGCCTTATAAAACCAAAGACACCCTAAGGTCGGAACCGTTGATGTGGTTAACACAATTAAGGACTACCTGATCCAAGCATACGCTTGCTTCCGAGGCCACACCATTCTCGAGGCTGAGCGCGTTTTTATTGAATTAACTTTTGTTTTGTTTTGTTGTTTATTGAACGGTTGTGCAGATCTTCTGAATATATATTAATCTTTTATTTCAAGAGAATATCTATTTTCCCCAATATTATAACATGTTCCCAGTTACCTGACGGATCCTGTGCCCTATCGGCTGGAGCTTTAGAATCTACCGACTGGACCTCTACAGAGGGGTAAGATCAACTTCTAATGGGGTCACGTGTTGGCTGAACAGTCTATGACTTAACACACTCATTTTAGCCCTTACTTGGACTAGACGGTCATTCGGAAAGGCTCCCTCCTATCAATCGGCGGGCCATGTCAAGCCGTAGCACATATATCATTGTCCCATATTGCATACCTCCAACACTTTCATCATATATGTGCTAGAAATCTGTGGCTGAGGGTCTTAGTGGCTTGGGTATGACGATAAACAGCATTTTATGGTGAGGTTCCAATTCTGTAGCTCTGTGGATTTTGGAGTACACCTTTATCCTGATTACTACCAGGTCCACACTGGCCGGAGTGGTAGTACCTGTTAGGGTACCATCAATGTGTAAAATAATTTTTTAAAATGTGTTTAAAAATTGTTTAAAAAAGGTTGAATATCCATCAAGAATGAATAAAACCTAAACGTCTTAAAATAACCCAAGGGTTAATATGTCTTAACATGTAACCATCCAACCAACCAACCACCCAACCAAGTAACCAACCTGACGTATCCCGTATTGTTCATGCCATCTACTCAAAACTCATGAAAAAAGCTACCTTTAGTCTTTTTACGATATAGCCTGATCTCTCAAGTTAGCTTGGTTGGTTGATTGGTTTGATTTTACGGCATGACAACACTTGTTGGGATATTTTATGCCGATGACGTTTTGTTTTTTCATTCTTGATAGGTATTCAGATTTTTTTAAAACTCAATTTTTTTAAACACATTTATTCAAAACTCATGTTTTTCTATTCAACCCATAGATGGGACACTAACCAGTACTACCAATCCGGGTCAGAGTGGACATGTGAGTAATGACGATGAAGGAGTAATCAACACTCCCCAGAGCTCCAACATCAGAACTTCACCATTAAATGCAGTTAATAGAACTTAGCTTTGATAGGCAAATATTCATACGAGACACACGGAAAGCAAAGTACTTTGCTATTGTCAAAATATTTAGCTAAGTCTGCTGCTTGCCTTCGTCTGCGAATATCCCAATGATACCGGCTGATAAAGTCACGTCTAGATTATTTGTAAATTATGTATCAATTAGGGAAATTATTAGACGTTAATCCGCCGTAATCCTTGTCGGATTATTGATAGGCTGCCTATCACAACGATCGACAACAGACAGTGAAAATTGGTCTGAATATTAGACACAGTCGGCGCTTGGATTGCAGTTTAAAATTAAAAAGACGATTTTGCTCAAGGTGAGTTACAAAACAAGGTTGCCGGCGTTTTCGATTTCAGCAACCTTGCTTTGTCGCTTATTTATTAGAAATGAACTTGGCACACATGTTGATAGATATCTCCCCCCCCGTTGCTGTGTAAACGGAGACCTGTAATCATTTAATAAGCTTTGTTTGTTTTTGGCGCACCTCCAGAAGTATGAGCACCCAGTTACGATCGACGTCACTTGTAACGGTCTACCAGACCAGCTTACGAACTGTTACACTATGTAAGACACCCCATATGAGTTTAGTTTTACCTTTGGCACAAGGCCACAAATACCTTTAATGGGGATCGATTGATTGATTGATTTAAACTGGCAGGTTAAAACAACTAGGGTTAACTTATGCTCAGATGTTATGGAATTTCGTTCATTGTACATTCATATTTACATATTTGATGTATTTTTCTGAAGATTGTTTGTTTGTTTAATGGCATATCAACTCTTGTGGAATATTTAATGCCAAACCCATCCTTGTAGAATAAAGGTAGTGGTATTATTTAGCCTGGGGATGATGACATTAATACATTTCCTAAAGGTATTAGTATGAAATGAATGTAATAGTGTGACTGGAATTCGAACTTGCTTACAAGGATGTCACAGTCCAGCACTTTAGCCACTACAGCACGAGGACTTCTTTTCTGAAGAGTTTATTGGATACATGTATATCATAGTATGTAATCGTATCTAATACAAATAATTTTCACACAGTTGTATGTTTTCAAATATTCCATCCAATACTAATAATTATATGGTTTTAAATACTTATTTAATTTAATGACAAATAACTATTCTTTATACAAATAATATATAGTTATATATAAAGTATCCCTATCTAATGAAAAATAAATTGCATACAGTTGTATGGTTTTAAGTATTCCTATACGATCATCAGATAACTGCATGCCGTACTGCTTGTATCATTGTGCACTTCCTGTCTATTATTTGTCTCTAAGAGTCTCATTAGAGTCCAAGTGGTACAATCATACAATATCACTTACACGGCTACAGCTTGGACGAATTCTTGCTTTATTTTAGAGAAATCAAATGTTCATATGATCGATTATCTGTCTATAGCAGACCATGCTTTTCCTGTGTGATATTGAAATCGCTTTCTCTTTATGAGATATTACTAACAAGGTATGGGAACTGGTATACTAGTTTCAGAGGGTCACTATCTCTGATTATAACATATTTTATATACTTTAAGCTTATGTAAAAATTGAAAATGCGCTGAGTTTTATTAGCTGTAGACGGATAGTTTCTTAATTTATTTAGCCCTTTATTTCTTTACACCATCATATCAGAACGCATTTATCTGCTACTATACTGAATCGCTTCATCTATTCTATGTCTGGATATCAGGGCTGTTACTCCGAGCTTCTGGTCTGCTCCCTTGATACTTCTTAGGACTTCTTCATCACTGTGTTCGTTGTCGTTTTTTTTATAGTAACGAACGCAACGATTTGTATTCAGAAGTCTTTATTTAGCCCCAAGTTAACCATCACACACTGAAGAAATAGCCATCTTGGAGGCACGTTCACCCCCCACTTCCACGAACAGAACTTGTTACATAATTTATAATAAGCTTATGATTTATGTGCGTACTATAGTTAGAATATTTTGAATTAAGTCCATCAGATTCAGAATGTTATTGTCGGATAATAACCTTTTTACTTGGCCCCTTGAAAAACGCGCTATTACACACGGTGGCAATAAGTTTGAAATACGGCCTGACTTTCGAGGAGCGTGGATGTTGTTGTCAGCTCTCGGAGTCATTACACCCCCGCTGCGGAATCATGGGCTGAACTGTGAAATAAAACCTTTAACAGAAAACAACCAAATCTTGTTAACTGATTAATAAAAAAAAAAATGACCAGTCTAATCAAAAAGAAGAAAAACTCCATAAGAAGAGCCAACCCTTAACAGAAATCCTTGAAGAGAAGTCAGCCTGAAGAAGATGGCGGTCGAGTTAGAACCAGTAAGCAGAATTTAACAAGTAAGAGTCATCATCTCATCATCCCATCCTACTATCTATCTATCTATCTGTCTCTCTTCCCGATTATATACACCCTAGTAAACGGGTATATAACAAACTGACCAATCAGAGGACAGTCATAAGGTCAGTGAAACATCAAAGCCATGCAAATTCAGAATTATGGTTATTTAAAAAATTTCTACTCTACCGTACTGTAACACCTAGACACAGTGGGTTTAAACTATCAGGCAGTTTTTAACATAAGAATCAGGTTAATAAACTATTAAATATTTAAAAGTGTCTTCTTCAAAAACCCAATAAAAAGAAATACGTTTTGAAATGAGGATGATTTTAAATATTTGACTAGTTCATGATTTGTCGCTTCCATGACAGAATACAAAAACATCAATTTGAATTGCAGGTTTTCACTTTTATTGCGAAAAATACATTTTTACAGAGATAAAATGTTGTTATGGTCAAAGATCTGAATTTATATATTATATTTTAGTATAGCACTATAATAATGTTATAAAGTTGACTGGTGATATTAAATTACATGCATAAGAACAATTAGGATGATTTATTAAAGGTTGAAGTTATAATCCTTTGTAAGGAACTATAAAACAAAAACAAAAAAAGCAAATAATAATAATAGTATTTAAAATCGCACCTCATGACCCACAATCCCTTGGCTGGATTCCTTCAAATGTCAAATCAAAAGTTAGCCTCAACGGACTAAGAAATTTGAAAAGGTCAAATTTAAATTTTGATTTAGATAAATAAAACAATAACTTATCTTGGATTATAAGTTCATGTCAGAGACGACTTATGGAATTTTACAACTAAGTCTGGCACAAGACCCTGAGAGGTTAGTACGGCACATCTGCACCACAATTGGTGCCTTATAAGACACAGGATTCGCGCCTGAGAGGTTACCACGGCAAATCTGCACTACATTAGAGAGTCTTAAATCCTGCTTATATTTAAAAGGCAATGAAAACTGGTATATTGTTTCTTTTAAAGTGGAAAGGATGCTTCAACAATCTACTTGTAAACCCTTCCAAAATCACTGATACTAATACCCAAAAATCATTAATAGCCAACTCGGTATGGAGCTAGGACACTTTACAAACAAGTAACTCGACAAAGTCCTAAAAACAATCATAAGTACAAGGAAAAGGCTTAATTGAAAACTGTTAAACTCCGCATAATAATTGACCTAGTCTCACATCCGGTTCATGAGGAAGGGTTGGGTAAATACATCCAGCTAAGTGACGTTTAACAAGCTCAAGATCAAGAAAGACAGCATGGATAGCACAACATAGTCATTGCTTGGGTCATGTGTGGCCCTGAACACTTGCAGATTAAGGACGGTGGTCTACACTAACATTTTCTATCTATATTAAGAAGAATCATTCTACCCATAACTACCAAGAACATAGTACACAGAGTACATGACTATTTTCTTAGAGAATATATGACAAACAAAATAGTCATACGGATAAATGAAATATTGTATTTAAACATTGCGAACTTCGTCCATTTTATGAGAATGTAAATAGAAAAGCGATATACTTAATCAGTGCAAAAAAAAAACAAAACAAAAAAACAAACAAACACTTTAGTATGTTTTTCAGAATGAAATACAAGCAATTCATAACTAAATAGACAGCTAGACACTTATCTATAATTTCGTATTCAGAACATATATGCGTCAACCCTACATCTGTCGCAGAGAAAAGCTGTATATTGATGAGCAATTGTTTATTTATTATTCATTCACTGTTTTCCAATTAAGTATCCCAAATGTCTTTTGTGTCTGTTTATACCTGAAAATATCATTATCAGAAAAAGACAATGTTGTCAAGAACGATTTATCAAAATTAATTAAACGTCTCTTTAATATATAGGGGTCAAAATATTCCAGGAATGTTGTCTAGTGATTATTTTATTAGAGGTTTAGGAAATGCATTTTATACATCACTGAATTTCGGTTAATTTTCTTTATCTTATATTTTTCGATGCTTCTAGTACAACCCAAAAGGTTTCCAAGCATCTATTACATATATCTATAAAGAAACATACGTGAACTCCCTAACATCCTTTTATTCATATATATATATATATATATATATATATATATATATATATATATATATATATATATATATATATATTGTAATTTCTAAATATTTTACAATCTTCTTTAAGTTTATATGTATTACAAATACTTCTGTACGATATAACTTTAATTACTTTGAATCTAATCAACCTCTGTTGACAGGAAATTAGCCAGACCAAGCAATAATTTTGATGCATACTTAGATCAGTTTAAAAGGTAAGAGAAATTCGTGGCTCTGAACGTATTAGGATTTAATTCTATTCTTTTATATTTTTTTTCATGCTTAATTTTCCATGCTTCGAAAAAACAAACTATTTTTATTTTTTTGAATATATTCTTGACCAGCTAATTCAGAAGCATACGCGACCCCCCCCACACACACGTGTATATCTATATATACAGTCATCGACGAAATTATTTGTACCCCCATGAATATTGAATATTTTGACTCATTTCTTAGAATTTAATACTCGTATGATACCAAACAGTTTTTTATGTTATGAAGTACAAAAAGGGAATATAAAACTCAATTTTGAGAAGGATAGGTGGAAATTTATTAATTATGTGAAGAGAAATAAACAAAAGAGGAAAAGACAAAATGATTTTTTCAGTATAAAAAATATAAAAGATTGAAGATATTTCACAATATTAATAGTTAATAGCATTGCCTCTCATCTTTATAATTTGCTGCAACCGTTTTCTAAAGTTTTTGATGAAATTTGAACAAGTTTTTTCTTTGATTTTCTTCTATTCCTCAATGTTTACACGTTGTAATTTCTGAAGGTTTTTGGTGATCGACAATTTATTAGAACTTAAATTTCTTGCCATAGATTTTCAATAGGATTCAAGTCAGGCCTTATTAAATGTCTCGACAGAATTGTAATCTTCTTTTTCTGAAGCCACACAGTCAGACCTGTTTTGGATCTTTATCTTGCTGGAAAGAAAAATTGTCGACCTAGATCAAGATAGTTGTAAATGTTCATACAGAAAAAATCATCCATGTTTTAATGTTGGCTCTGTGTTCTTTGGGAGAAGAGCCGCAACTTTTATGTGCCAAATCTTCTGATCATCATTATGTTGAAAAAGCCAGATTTTTGTTTCATCATTTCTTTTTACTTGTTCCCAAAAGCAATTTCTTTTGTCCAAAAAGGTTTTTGGCAAACATAAACCAAGCAACAATGTGACATTGTTTGTGAAGAGAGGATCGTTGTGGTCGGTTTCCATACAACTTATTTCTATTTAAACATTGTTGTATTTTACGAGTACTTATACTGATAAGTCGTATCCAAAAGCCATGAACTCTTGAGTTTATATTAACTTCTCGACACAGATTTCGTGCAGTTCTCGGTGACAATTTAGATTTTCTTACACATCCAGGTAAATTCATTGTCGAGCAACACCTCTTTATAACGGACTACACCGTAGTTCTAGGGATAGCTAACTGGCTTGAAATAGCGCTGTAACTATTCCCCGACTTGTGGAAGTTAATAATATCTCAAGTAAACGTTAAGCTTCTTTTCCCCCCCCTCGTGTTGTTAATAAGAATAACAATGGTGACACTCTATGCACGACAGGATGTTCTTCGTTGAAATTATCATAAATATTCTACTGAATAAATAGTCTAGAAAACTTCACCGAAAAAATAATTATATATATTACTTATACTCAAATGAACCAATAAATTTAAAACAATATTTTCTACTGTACAAATAATTTGTCTTTTCCAATTTACATAATTTGCCTGTCAACCTTGTATATAACCTTTTGTTCTGAAAATTGTGTATTATATACTTTGGTGGTGATTATTAACATAAAAACTGGGATCATACGGGCATTAGATTCTGAAAAAACGGATAGATATAAAAATTGATGGGTGTACGAATAATTTCATCGCTAACTCTCTCTCTCTCTCTCTCTCTTCTCTATATATATATATATATATATATATATATATATATATATATATATATGGTTTCAATTGTTGTGTGTAAGCTTTTCATTACTCCTGTAAAAAGAGTGTTCAATATCAGAGATAGAGTGTATATAAATATAAACAATGTAGACACAAGTTACATTGTATTTTACATACATAAGTAGATTAATTCCTTTATGGGTTTTTTGTTGTTTTTATTTTATTTTTCATTTGCCTTTATTTCCTCTTCTTTTTTTCCTTCGTGCCTTTACAATAGACGCCATGTCATCTTCGTTCAATGTCATCCGCCAATTAGACGGCCCTACCCCATTGTGTTTTGAGTGACATTCCCTGGAACTAAATACACCTATTAATCATATAACAACATATACGCACACACGCACTTACGCACACACGCAACGCACACACACTTACGTACTCACATATGCACTTGGCCTACACGTACACAACACACACACACACACACAATGCACGTATGTATGCGTCTACATAATGCCCTAAATTGTTAAGAGGTCATAATCTGATTAAATCCTTTAATAGACCAGGAAGTATTGCCACACGTCGTCTCTTGCATAAACATAGACAAACCTTTCAGCATTATTTGCTGTAAATGGGGCCGGTTTAGCTCAGTCGGTAGAACACCCGCCTAGGAATCACAAGGTTCCGGGTTCGATAACGGCCCCCGTCAACTCAGCGTATGAGTAGCACATATTGGATAATCTGATTTGTGCGGTAAAGTGGGGAACTCACGGGATGTGTGGCGTTTCACCTTAGAACCCCCCCAAAAAAAAAACAAACAAACAAAAAAACTCCCTGGTGCTAGTGAAAGAAGATAAACACTCTCACTTTCTGGCTAAAATCGACAATAGGCCACTCCACCAGCTTTTAAGTGCGTTTTAGCTCAGTCGGCAGAGCATCCGCCAAGTAACTACATGCTCGTAGGTTCGATACCGGTCCCACACAAACTCAGCGTATGAGTGGCACAGCTTGGATCTATGAGCTGATGGTGGCTGTTGCACGACAGACTCATCGCTGTTCGACTGTTACTGACAATAGGTAACTCTGCTTACTTTTTAATATTTAGATGTTGTCTACGGTTGAAATTCTAGCCAGAGGGATAGGGCAGATTTCTACTTGTGACTTTATGAGACACATACTTTTTTTTATTACGATCAAGTCTCGCTGAAAGCATCAGTTAAAGATAGCTCACCGAAATTAAGCAGCGTTGAGTCTGTTTTATACTTAATTGGGTCACCACTTAAGCAACGGCAAACATTGTAAGCAACCTGAGTCCTTTATCAAGATTACTTGATTCGGCATTAAAGGAACCGAAAAGGATTTATATAACGTGAAACAAACCAACCTTTGATTTGATTCAAGTGGTCCAGCTATACAAAAATTAAGCAATATAAAAATAATCATTAAATATAAATAAAACTATGCAAATTTTACTTTCTTAAAAATAGATCACTAAATAGAACAGCCTATTCTAGTAGTGACCACACCAAGCACGTTTGAATTAAGAGTGTTCCTTCTCTTATACTGCTTGCCTAACCAAGATTAAAGAGCCCACTTTCCCAAGGGTATTAGCGCTATGTGAACTGTAGCTTCATCCAAGATTTGAACTCGGGTCTATGAGTCCATTCCTGAGCTAAGTTACTATAAACATAAGTCATTAAATTAATGATTAATTAATATAAATATGATTACGTCTGCGATCGGTTTTCTGAAATTCACATTGACAGCGGAGTGATCTGTGAAGAATAGGTCTGCTCTGTATGTGCAAAGTACTACATACTTTGAAGTATCATGTTCTTAATGTTCTGGTATGCAAAAAAAGCATACTGGGTATGGTTTGCAGGCTACACTGCTGGTTGTGGGGTGCATTTTTGGGCTGAACTTGCCCAAAGGTGTCAAAATTAAGGTGACACAGAAAAAATAGAACCTACAAATTTTGTATTAAAACTATTAATTTTAACTATGGGGGTCTAGGGTTAGGGGTTAGGGTTAGGGTTAGGATTAGGGTTAGGGTTAGGGTTGTTGGGGTTGGGGTTTAGGGTTAGTTTAATGGGAAAATGAATAAATAATTTGGGTCCTGTTTTTCTGGGTCACCTTGTATATCGGGTACCCAGAAAAAACAGAACCCACAAATTTTGTAATAAAACTTTAATTTTAACTAGGGGGGGTTTAGGGTTAGGGGTTAGGGTTAAGCTTAAGGGTTAGTGTTGGGGTTGGGGTTTAAGGTTAGTTTAATGGGAAAATGAATAAATAATTTGGGTCCTGTTTTTTCTGGGTCACCCTAATTTTGACACCTTTATGCAAGTTCAGACCATTTTTGCTACTAGCGAATCCGATAGGTAACGGGTTAAGTACAGGAGTTAGACAACTGCGCGTGCTGTTTGACGTAATTATGAAAACAGTAGCGATTAAAATTGTGTTATGTTCATGTACAATACAAGTGTATTGTGATTGTGATCGAAAAATCCAATTTAGAGAAGATATAGCCCAGTAAAATAGATGGATGGATATATATATATATATATGGTGGCAGAGCGTCAACCTAGGAACCACAAGATTCCGGATTCGATACCGGCCCTCGCTAACTCAGCGTATGAGTAGTACAGGGATCTGCACGTTAAAGTAAGGAGCTGATGGTAGGTCTGGTGCCCCACCATAGACACAAAAACAATTTCCTTGGTTTAGCTCTAGTGAAGAGGGGATAAACTTCCTCGCTGACTGGCTGATACGGACTTTAGGCCACCCCGAGAAATTTATTTTTTACAACACACACACACACCACACAATACATACATATATATATATATATATATATATATATATATTTAAACAGTTAGATAGAAATGAATAGACTGAGAGAGATAAATATGAACAGATACAGATAGTGATATGAACAGACATTTAAAAGCCATATCAAAAATATATCGCTTGTGTATCTACTTCTCATATATATATATATATATATATATATATATATATATATATAACATGAGTGGGCGTGGTTGTGTGTGTGTGAGTGGGCGTGTTGTGTATGTGTGTGTGTGTGTGTGTGTGTGTGTTTGTCGCAATGAAAAGGGTTATACCAGTCATATAAATAGCTATAAATTTATTTCCATTGATATTAACCGGCTTCATCAGACAGTCTGAAGAAGCTGGTTAATATCGGTGGATATAATTTTATAGCTGTTAATATGACCGATATTTAAGCCTTTTCTTTGCCAAATGTATTGCTCTGTATTAAATTCTCAATCCTGTGCATTGACCTCTGAAGATGGACTATATCAATTTTAATATTTGGATATTAAAAATGGCCTTGCTTAGAATCATTCCCAAGACCAACTAACTCGTGTTATATATACAATTATAATCATGTCGCGCTATTAGCACGGATGTCCATGACAACTCTCTCCAGCCGTCCCTATCACTCATTGTTCTCGGGTGGTCCTCTGTGCTGCATGCATTATCCACACAGAGCTGGTCAATGTCCGACTTTGTGGCCGGCCCCACTGGCGTGCCCATGTGCAGGCTTCCACAGGAGGACGTCTCTTATGAGTTCGCCCTTGCTTCTCTAGCAGTTCTACGTGTCTAGTTCTCGGATGGTTTGGGTGATATGTGACCGCACAGATGATTTCTCGTTGGATGTTGTTTCCACGTTTTGTTTAGGATAGCACACAACATTCTTGTGCAGCTCTCATCTAGTTTATTCTCTAGGTATTTCGTAAGGGTCCAAGGCATGTAGCCGTACAGCAGCACTAACACGACAACAGTTTGGAAGAATTGTCTCTTTAGCTTGTCTGTGTGTTCAGATTTCCATATTACTGATATATATATATATATATATATATATATATATATATAATATATATATATATATATAAATCACCAAAAGTGATTAAAAAAAAATTCTCTTCGAATATTCTAAAAATTCTCCGTTTTTCCCCCAAGGAATTTTTTCATTCAGAATAAATTTCTTCTGATGAAGGTCGAATCTTCTCTGTGTGCGAATATTTTTCACACAGATGAACTGACCGAAACACATGTGTAATTGATATTGATTAAATTCATCTTTTATTATCCATTCTGTTCTTTCTTTTCTTTATTCATTCTTCTCATATATATTATATATATATATATATATATATATATATATAGATAGAGAGGAGAGAGAGAGAGAGAGAGGGGGGGGAGAGTGAGTGAGTGATTAAATAAGTGAGTTGTACAGGATTTTATATATAAGTAAGGTACCTATTCTTTCAGTGTGTGACTGTCTACATTAATGCGTATTTGTTTGAACACAAATTCAGTTAATTGCGAAAGTAACAGTAGCTTTTAGAATACGAATTTATTTTATATAATTTCTCCAGCTCGTAGATGCTTGTTTTTATATACACGTGTATGTCGAAATGCAATCATAACAAACGTCATATCTATAATTACCGTGATTTACGATCCCTGGCAGATTTAATACCCAATCAAGTGCCGTCCTTTCCCACGTGCTGTATGTGAATATCTAAATCCACTTACAAATACCCACACCTCCGAATATCTTTTTTTTTTTTTCAACAATCTACTGATCTGCCCCAAGGCCAGAGAGGTGGTGGGGCTTCGGCTCATATCGTTAAGCCGTCGGATTCTCTGGCCGGTTAGCTTTTTTTTCCTGAACTATTTAAAAATGCTCAACCACACGTAAATTTCTCCAAATTCGTCATACCTGTAAAATATGAAGTAATGAAAGTATCTATCTATTTAGTTTGTTCATGCCTATCTATCTATCTATCTATCTATCTATCTATCTATCATTCTGTTATGTTTTTATAAAATACAGTGCTATTTTTCTTATTTAATAAAAGCATAAAAAATAAGGTTGTTTTTGTCGGGCCAGAGGACTGGAACATCTAATGACATTTCAATCTTTTTCTATGGGTAACATTGATTTGATATACGAGGAAATTGATTTGATATACATTGATTTGATATACGAGGAAATTGAGTTACGAACGGAACGAGTACGTAAGTCAAGGTACCACTATATATATATATATATATATATATATATATATATATATATATATATTAGATAGATAGATAGATAGATAGATATGTACATGTTTTTATGATCGGAGGTGACAGGAAACTTTCTGTATCAGCACTGTTTAGATCCATATACATAAATAACACAAATCTGAACCACATTATATATAAATATTGACATTTTCTCGATTTGTTTAGCCTTACATTTGAACATATATCCCCGCATAAATTCATTAATCATTAACTAATTAATTTTCAAAATTAGGTATGACTTCAATTAAGCACATATCCTCCAAATATATATATATATATATATATATAATATATATATATATATATATTATATACATATATATATACATATATATATATATAATAATATATATATATATATATATATATATATATATATGATGTTCTCTCTAGTCGTTCTATAATAGTTGTAAACGATCAGACTTACTTCACTGGTAATTTCTTTATATAATGGTAAAAGCGCTTGTAAGACCAGACACAATTCAATGGAACGGATAATATAATAAGGATGCAAAAGTGTGCAATAGATTCTCCCCACCAACGCTTATCGGATTTTGAATTCAGTTTTTCCTTCTCTTTGACTGGCTGCCTTAATAAGGCTAAAGATACCTTACTATTTTGTGTATAACAACTGTAGAGCGAAGACATAGATTCATGCCTTTCCCAAGGGAATTGGCGCGAATAGAAATACAGACAGAATCTTAGTCTGTGATAATTTCCTTATACTGATATATTATAATAGAGATTTGTTGTTTTTCTTTCTGTAACCGGAACTACGCCCCTGCTTACATCACAATTTCCTCAGGAATTACGTACGTTTATTCAATGAGTATTTAATTTATAGTCAAAATCGTTAATACATAGAATAAATCTTATTTATCAACTCTATAAAAATCTGAATTAGATTTGCCTCACAACCGCCCATGTTATTGCATTTGCCTCATACCCCACTTGTATGGGCTGGACACAAAGGTCTCATTTTTACGTGGGCTCACTCACAAGCCGAAGCTTATGGGTGGTTGGTGCATAAAAATTGCGTCGATCCCGTCGGCATTCGCCCTTAAGGGGGCGCCTCAGGTGCTGGGCAATAAACCCAGCCCTGCCCTGCCCCTTTAAATCGAGGGGGCAGGTGTTGCCTGGGGGGATAGCGCCTCCTGGAATCGATGCTGTTAATTCACATTAACAAACACAGGCCCCGAAGGGCCCATGTTATTTGTGCGTTTACAAATTCTTCATTATTTTTTATTATATATTATTAAGAAATAAAGGTTTACATAATATATGGTGTGGTTAATTTGCATACTGGTTTTAACAAAACAGTGTTTAATAGATAATTACTTGGTCTTTATTATATTAAAACTTAAATACTTGTTCCTGGAAGGCATGTATTTTTGCTAGTATTTAATACATAGAATAAATCTTATTTATTAACAATAACTCTCTATGAAAATCTGAGTTAGATTTACCTCAAAACAGCCCATGTTATTAGTGCATTTAAAATCTTGCAAAGTGTTTTATATATCACTAAGAAATAAAAATTTACATAATATATGGTGTGGTTAATTTGCATACTGGTTTTAACAAAACCGAGTTTAATGAATACATAATTGGTGTTATTTATCTCTAATATTATCATTTTATTCTCAAACGCATTAAAATCAATCCTATTAATGATTTTATATAATAACCAATTAAAATATAATTAAAATGAGTGTAATCTTTTATATGCGTATTAATTTCGTTAGTCTTTCTAATTTAATGTATTTCATTACATTAAAACTTAAACACTTATGCCCGGAGGGTGCATAATCTTGCTAGATTATATATATAAAGTCGTCGGGACGGCCTAAAGTCGGTATCAGTCAGTCAGCGAGGGAGTCTATCCCCTTTTCAATGACCCTAGACCAAGGAGATTGTTTTTTGGCATGTAAGGTGGAGCGCCACACCTACCATCAGTTCCTTACTTTACCGCAAAGATCCCTGTGCTACTCATACGTTGAGTTAGCGAGGACCGGTATCGAACTAGGAACCTTGTGGTTTCTACCGAACGCTCTACCGACTGAGCTAAACTGGCCCCCTCTCTCTCTCTCTCTCTCTCTCTATATATATATATATATATATATATATATATACATGCACACACACAACACACACACACACATATATATATGTATATATATGTATATATATATAATTAGAATTTTACAAATATATATTGTTTCATCTTATTAAATTCGGAAAGATTCTTCTTCTTCTTCTTCTTCTTCTTCTTCTTCTTCTTATTATTATTATTATTATTATTATTATTATTATTATTATTATTAAAGAATAAGAATAAGAATAAGAATAAGAACAAGAACAAGAACAAGATGAACAAGAACATGAAGAACAAGAAGATGATATCTGAAAAACACTCGTTTTTGTCAGCATGTATTCGACAATATGACATTGATACACCAGGTAACTTCTTAACGTAGTCAAATACATTTTATTTTCAATTTTCAAAACTTAGACATTGTTCTAATGCTACGGGGATATTTTCCACTATTTTATCATCCATTATTTTTAATTTTATTTGAACAATCAAGTATGAAATGAGAAAAAATAAATACTTCTTTTTCCAACTTGTTTATAACGTCTAACGATCCTACCACGTACACATACTTCTCAATTCAAGTCGAATGCAGAACAGACAATTATCAAATAACAACGTTTTCGAAAAAGTCGATTGCCAAATACCAGCGTTTAATAAAATGGAAAAAAACAACACTTTTTAGCATTGTAAACATTGCCAAAGTCTGCGCAATGCGGGCAACACAAGGAAAAGTTCTCTATTAAGAAAGCGTGATCGTGTACTAGTTAGAGACATAGGAAATGGACTCGTCGACCCGAGTTCATTTCCTGGACGAAGTCACAGTTTACATAGTGCTAATACCCTTGGGAAATGTATGAATCCAACTATCCTCCCTCAAGCAATGAGTAAATAGTAGGGCAGACTGGGCTCTTTTGCCTTGGTTAGGCAACTAGTCTGGGAGAATAAAAAACTCTGAATTTAAACCTGGTCACTACTAGAATAGGCTCAGGCCTACTTAGGGATCTATTTCAACTTAAAAAAAAAATTAATTAAAAATTAGAAAAAAAAAATTCTATTCAGAAAACCTTAACATTTCTTTTAAAAAAATCAAAACAATAACAACAACAACAAAAAGACTTACACAATATTCCAAATGTTGCCACTTTGTTATGGTGGGTTGTACGATCGCCACATGTTTGGGCTGCCGTCCACGCCAAGCGTTCAGCTTGGAGTGCAGAAGTGTCTGACTGTTGTTTTGTTTTATTATTATTATCATTATTATTACTTAATACAGTGGGAGACATATTTGTTGCCGGGCTGGGAGCTAATAAGCCGGGCCAGGATTACTGTGTAACTATTGACGATTGCGTTAATCTAGTGATACGCTAATCTTACTTCTATTTCGCCGGCCACTGAGCTGATAGAGAGACAAGATAATTAATGTATATGTTGACTGGCTAAGCTGGAGTTTTCACTGGCTGTTGTAATTAGTTGAAGATATTAAAGCAAAGCACCTACTGACCAAACCCTTAATTCAACAACGACTTTAAAATGATACAATCGTAATGGATCCTTAAAAAATGTTTCCTTAGAAAAACATTTTGATTGAGATTATTGCGTATTGATCTACTGTGAGCGGGGGTGAGCTATTGTTTCGACATGTGAAAGGTTGTCTTCGTAAGTTTGTCTGTTTGAAAACCACAGATCGTTGATTAACATTTTTAGTTGTAATTCAACAAACCTGGATACTTTGTTGTTTAAACCTGTGTGTAAATATTCCAATGTGGATATATATATATATATAATATATATATATATATATATAAAGAAAAATAATATATATATATATTATATAAAATAAAAATATATATAAAGTAAAAATAGAATAAGGTTGTCGGGTTGGCCTAAAAATGGTATCAGCTAGACAGCGAGGGAGTCTACCACCCTTTTTACTTGCACTAGACCAAGGAGATTGTTATTTATCATCTGAGGCTGCGCACAACACCTATCATCAGCTCCCCACTTTACCGCACAGATCCCTGTGCTAATCATACGCTGAGTTGGCGAGGGCCTGTATCGAACCAAGAACTTCGAGGTTCTCGACTTAGCCAAACCGGCCCTAAATATATTTATTTATATATCACTATAAATTTATTTACCCAACCCCTTGCAGTTATTCAATTGAAGATTGAATTAATAGTTAGCAAGCGAGTCTCGCAGATCCATTGCTTCTGACTAGCAAGTTTTCTTTTCACTGAATTCTCTATACTCGAAATCTTGTTTTATATCATACCCGTGGAAAATGGGTTGGGTAAATACCTACTAATTAGTTTAAACAGGTTTGAATTCTTGGTTTAAAAGCCCAGTCTGCCCCGCTATTCGCCCATAGCTGAAGGGAGAATTAGATTCATACCTTTCGCAAGGGTATTAGCGTCACGTGAAATGCAAACAGCTTCGTCCAGGAATTGAACTCGGGTCGACGAGTCCATTTCCTACGACTCTAACCGTTAGACCACGCGCCTTGGGTAAATACATACTAATTATAATCCTGACTAAAGATGACAGGGATGTTCTACTCTACCTGGTTGCTAGAACAGAAGTGAGGGCCACCCGGATAGAATACAAATCACTTACTACCAATTGTTGAACTACCTTGCTAACGATCGCTTTATGGCTGACACACCCCTAAAAAAAAATATAAAAAGGATGTTTGTTATTCAAATGGCACGAGGAAATTTTCGCACGCTTCTTTTTCTTTGTTTTACGCGTTTTTATTCTTGTTGTGCAAGAATTTTCGGACATTAACATCTGCAGGAAAACACAAAGACTAAAATCCTAAACGACAATCGAAATTCGGTCAATATGCACGATGTTCATGCGAATTTCTTTCTTAGAAAAGAAAATACAGACTGATTAATTTGAGTAGAAGAGAAAATAACTAGATTCACAGGCAACTAACGCTATTGTCCTCTGGTTTGTAACGTGTAAAGTAAACAAAACTTAAATCCCTGCTTGTGAGTGATGGTAGATAGATAGATAGATAGATAGATAGATAGATAGAAAGGTTGATTAATAAGTGCATTGTCGGACATGGTTATTAACTGAATTTTGATCTAAATTTACCCAGTGTAATATATTACTTACGAAGATGTATTTGATTGACGGCATCGATAAAGAATGAGATCACAATGAAGAATAAATATATCATTCATTGCATTAAAGACAACAACAACAACAACAACAAAAAACACTCATTATCTCATTATTTGTAAATGCACTTAACTCAACAAAAACAACAACAACAACAACAACAACAACAGACAAAAGACTTATTTTTCATCGTTATACTACGAACTTATTGTCGAACCTACACACACCTCTTTTTCGTATTACTGTAAGTGAAAAATATACTGACATTTCTCTCAACTTATTAAGTTCTCAACAAAAAGCGTCAAATTGTCTAATGCGTATTAACAATAACATTATGTCATTTATATTTAATCACGGACAAGCGCGACTGTTGTTGTGTTTCCTGTGGCCGGAATCAGTAGCGTGAAACACAAAACGATTAATGTCTTTGTGTATTTCACAAAACGGAATGCCAAGAAGGAAAATAGCAGAGTGTGGAGATGTCTCTTTTCTGTTTAAAACACATGAAGTCTGTTTTACCAGAACCCGCATGGAGACCAATGTCCCTTGCTGCCTTCTCCAACAGATAAATAAAGACGTAGAAAATAACAAGAATAAACTGCTAAAAATAAATAAACCATAAACAAATTTTAAAAACCTTAGAAAAAAAAAAGAATAAAAAAATAAAATTAAATAAACTATACCGTAAACAATAAACAATAAACCACCAGGCCCACCATTAGAAAGAAATACAAAAGAAAGAATAAAGAAGTAAACCGTAAATTGAAAATAGAATCTCAATAAAATTTCCAAACAGCGGTCTTTAATCTTGAAAACTATAAACAACAAGATGACAATAAATAATGAATAGACCCAAATAAAATTACCAAACAACCCTTACTCAGAAGCCTGACCCCCCAAGTATTCTTCTTTAATCACAATCATAATCAACAAGTACACAATAAAGAGCAGGCAAAACCCTAATAGAATTCTCAAATAGCACATTTCTGTCCTCTGGATCATAAAATAAAACCCCCTCCCTACAAAGCACTGTACTACAATATGTAAGGGAGCACAAAAATCTCACCCAGCTACTGGGTTCGAAAGGACATACTCGGAAAACTGTTAATGAATATAAGGGTAGAAGGCTCTTTAACCTTCGTTAGGCAATCAGTCTAGGAGAAAGAAAACTATGATTTGTAGATCTGAATTTAAACCCGTTGAACCCCGCTTAATAAATTGACATTGTTTGGCACCCCGTTCCCGTGGAAGGGTTGGTAATCCTCAATATATATATACCTATGTATATGTGAAAATGGGAAATGAATCCGACAATATGAGGAAAAAAATGAGTAAAGAAAAGAAATGTAGATGGATAAAAATGAATTTTATCGATATCACTTTTAATCGATATCACTGACACATGTGTTTCGGTCTGTTTATCAAAATGTATACGGATTTACGTTATTATTATTATTAAAATAATCAGATGGAGTTGAAATGATGATGATAAAATAATAATAGGAAAAATGCATAAAATGTTCCTACACAGATTTTGCCAACCTTCATCAGAGTCTAATTTTTATTATTTTTTCATTTTTTATTTTTTATTTTTTCTGTGTACGGAACATTTTATGCATTTTCCTATAATTATCATCATCATCATTTCAACTCCATCTGATTATTTTAATAATAATAACAACGTAAATCCGTATACATTTTGATAAACAGACCGAAACACATGTGTCAGTGATATCGATTAAAAGTGATATCGATAAAATTCATTTTTATCCATCTACATTTCTTTTCTTTACTCATTTTTTCCTCACATATGTATATATGTGTGTAAGAGTGTGTGTATAAGTGTATGTGAGTACGTTTATGTGAATGTTTTGTTATTCGTTATTCTTGGTTTGCAAGAATCTGTAAAGTTCCTAAAATTTCAAGCTAACTTCATAAATCTGCATATTTTACAAGATTTATTTGAAGCTTGTCAAGAACGATAAGGGCCGCCATTACTCACATGTCATTCATATATATATATATATATATATATATATATATATATATATATATATATATATATATATAAAAGACAGGACATATATCAAATTGGAAGAATCAATCAAATGCAAATGATTTTTCGTTTGATGCAACTAGACACATCGCCCTCAGTATAATCTTCTGCTTAGCCTAGTCTATCAAATCATTCATAAAAGCAGAACTTGCTTTTATATCATTAAAAAGGAAATGCCCTTACTGTAGCATAGTTGTCATCATGCATGTTTAGCTTGTTGGCTGCTTGGATGGTTTTTACGGCATGTCAACCCCTGGGTTAATTTATGCCTAAGACGTTTTTGTTTAATTCATTCTTGTTAGGTATTCCTATTTCTAAACATGTTTTTAAACATTTTATGTGTTTAGCCCATAGATGGGACCCTAACAGGAACTATTCCGTGTTAGAGTAGACCCAACAGCAATGATAATGAAGGTGCACTCCACACTCCCTAAAGCTCCAGCTGTTAGTGTCCAGCATAAACCTATGTATAATTGTCTGTTCAAATATTAGACTGTTTATCAACACCTCTACACACAGTTTCTTTAGCCGGGTGTTGACAGGCTTGAATGAAGAAGAAGAAGAAGAAGAAGAAGAAGAAGAAGAAAGAAGAAGAAGAAGAAGATGGTGGTTGGTTGGTTAGTTAGTTGTTTTGTTTTACGGCATATCAACCCTTTTCGAGTCATTTAATGCCGACTCGAGTCATTTTGATAAACAAATGACTCAGATTGGTTATAGTACCTGCTATTGTAGAAGAAGAAGAAGAAGAAGAAGAAGAAGAAAAAAGAAGAAGAAAGCAAGAGAAAGAATCAGGATTAAAACAGTAACAAAAATACCAACAGCCATGTACAGGACAACAAAGAAGAAAGAAGAAGAAGAAGAAGAAGAAGAAGAAGAAGAAGAAGAAGAACAACAACAACAACAACAACAACAACAACAACAACAACAAGAGAAAGAATTAGGATTAAAACAGTACCAAAAATACCAACAGCCATGTTCAGGAGAACAAAAATAAAGCACGACACCCCCCCCCAAAAAAAAAAAATTACTAGTAAAAAAATATACAATAAACAGTAAAATATGACAAAAAGAAATGACAAAGGGAAAAAAAGTTGCTAGTGTCGAGAGCGTAGAAATACATTAATGCCCCTACAACATAAAAATATAAATTAATTCATTCTGACATGCGCAATTCGATAGACAAAAAAACGAAAATCGTGGGAGAATATTTATATGACAACGTGAATGAGATCGATATCTGGAAACTGCCGCCAAATAAACGCACAATGATCGAAATTCAGAGGCTTTCATTTCTAGTGAACGGTTTCTTAAAGAAAAAAAACCCAAATCTGAAGGCTGCATGATTATTACATTGTTACCAAAGAAATAAGTTGCATCTATAAGAATAGCAGAAAGGCATTTTCAATAAATATATATATATATATAAATATATCATGGAAATCTGATCTCTCAAAAACAACAATATTTTCAAGCTGTAACCGTGTTCGTACAACTGTATGGCTGCACCAACTGGACTGTAACGAAGCGCTTGTTGAAAAGGCTAAATAGGAACTGTACAGGAATGCTACGACCTGTCTTGAAAATATGCAGCAAGCAGCATCCCACAAAAGAGATGCTGTACGGTCACTTGCCCCCATCTGGGTTAGATGAACAAGAAATGCTTGAGATTGCCTGGAAAAAGTATTATATATAATAATATATATATATATATATATATATATATATATATATATATATATTTATAAAGCAAACATTTCCAAAGTTATCATGTTAGTACTACTGTATGGCTTAACCAACTTACTCTAACAGCATAAAGAGAAGACCTAGATGGAAACGTACAACAATGCTGTTGATTGTCTTGAAAAAATCCTGGAAGCAGCACTTCTCAAAAGACCAGAGTCATACGGTAAGATGAACAAGACACACTGGAGACTGCTGGAAAAACAAGGATGCGCTCATAAGCGATGAGCTGCTAAGTGCACATACACAAGAACTTACCAATGAGGCTCAGACAGCAAATACTTACATCAATCAGCACTGTACGGATCCTGGATGCTATGCATAGAACCTACCAGGAGCGATGACCGACAGAGCCGGTGGTGAGCGTGAGAGAGAGATTCCTGATGATGATATTTTACCCCCCCCATTCTAATACAGTAGATTTTTAACGACTAAGAACTCAAGCCGCTTCTGTGACGCTTCTATAATTAGATGTGCTAAGGCTCATTTGTTTCATCGTAGATCTGCTTCTGGTCTTCTCTTTAAGCGCACCATATTTAAAGCCTTGTGCCGTACCTGTGGGCTTCTATTGTGCACTAATTTAAGATGATATCGTATATAACGTTGTGACGCAATATTTAGCTACCTCGTCTCACAGACTGTTTGTACTGTAGTGCGTTTGATCCTCACTAGATGTCGTATACATTTATCTTAGTAAATATCAATAGTATAACTCACTGTAGAGCAAGGGTTAGCAACAACGTGATTTAATTCCTTTCTGAGCGCCTTTCTATCGTGGCCTTTTGTCAAACTTAGGTAATCATAATGTATAGGATATTTGTATGTATGCATGTTTGTGTATTTACCTAAACCCTCCGTCACGGGCTGGATGCGACGTATGGACAATTGCTGGATTTAATTCAGTTTTCCTTCTCCTAGACCGGTTGCCATACGTGCCTATTGCCCACGTGTGTCAAACATTCATTGGTAGATATGCATATGATATCAGCTACTTTTGAAAAATTAAACAGCTTTAACATGTGTAGGAAACGAGCGAGGAATATGTTTGCATTTATAAACGGCAGTTGTGTGCATATATGTATTTCCAGAATAAACTAAAAAAATTAAACAATTAGCGACAGAGTAAATATATATATATATATATATATATATATATATATATATATATATATTCATCATCATGTCGCGCAATTTGCAAGGATATCCATGAAAATCTCTCGCCAGCCTTCCCTATCATTCATCGACTCTGGGAGCTTCTCCACGCAGCAGCCAGTATCCCTACATAGTTGGTCAATGTAGGTCCCGGCTGGGCGGCCCACACTAGTGCGCCCATCTGCCGTCCTCCACAGTAGTACGTCGCTTATGAGCTCGTCCTTGCTTCTCCAGAAGTGTCCTGCATGTCTAGTCCGTCTTACTCGTATGGTTTGTGAGATGGAGGGCAGATGGCCATACAGTTGCTTTTTGTGGGGTGCTGCTTCCACGACTTATTCAGGACCACTCGCAGCATTCTCGTACAGCCCCCATCTAGCTTATTCTCAAGGCGCTTCGTTAGAGTCCAGGTGGTACAGCCATACAGCAGTACCGACACAACCACAGCCTGGAAGAATCGTCTCTTTAGCTTGTCGGGGAGATCGGATATATATATATATATACGCATTCATTATCACCAGAGTTTGCTTTTTGTTAAAAAATGATGAAAATTTTATTTATATCTGGGAAGATATGTAAAAATTAGAATTTGAATAGTAAGAGAAGGGAAAGTCATTGGTGGCGTTTGTGATTAAAACATAAATCAATTATGTAAGACCAAAACAATCAATTGATCTGCGAGACTAACTTTTGATTATTCCCCCCTCTACCCAGGTGACGCCGGGTAGCTGCTTCTAGTTTTAAATATGGAGAGAGGAGATGATGTTGCGGAGTAAGGAGAGTGTAGGAAAGAGAAGCTAGGGGGGAAGGAGTGAGTGGAGAAAAATAAATTGGAGACGAAGGTGGAGACGAGAAATATGGTGATTTGAGATTGTCAATATGAATGAAAATAGAAGAATTAAGTCAATGCTTTTACAAATCATTTTATTTCTCATGTAACTCCAAGAATATAATAAGGTTATTATTGCATTATTTTTCTTATGTATATGTCGTGTTGTTATTGATTAAATAGAAATTGAAAACGATTTATCTCCGAACATTATTTACAGTTTGAATTACAATAGGCCTAACCACTTTACGGAATAACGTCATCATCATCATGTTGCGCTCGTAGCACGGATATCCATGACAATATCTCGCTAACCGTCCCTATCATTCATTGCCCTCATGAGGTCCTCTGTGCAGTATCCGTGCAGAGCTGCTAAATGTATGTCTTTGCTAGACGGCCCGCACTGGCGTGACAGTCAGCCATTTTTTTTCTTTTCTTTTTTTAATGTCAACTATTGTTGAGCCGAAATCAATCAGTCAATGATGGCCAATCACACTGTCTATGTTCCTGTTTGCGGGATCTCATATTTATTTATTCGTTTGTTGATACTCTTAAAATTTCCCGTTGAGGTTTTAAAATTTCTTTATTTCCTTAAACTAAAAAGGCAAACAGATATTCGATTGTCTTCTCAAGTAAGAGATAATAAGTAGATACAATTGTATTTTCCGGATTATTGCTAGGGTATTGTAGGACTAAACACTCATTGAAAATTATTTTAAGACCCATAGTGTTGTATACCCTTTCTTACTCCTTACTCTAGTCGTCTTTTCTCTGCCCGGGCTTTGGTATTTCCTATCATCTTGACTTGGTCTGTCTCTTCTAAGGTCTTGACTTTCTTGGGGACTTCGGGGTCTGGTTTCTGTTAGGGATTTCTCCTTATCAGAAGCCCTGTGTCATTGTTAGTTTTTAGGTAATAAACACAAACTTCGATTTACTTTGATGTTACTTTATTTTCAATCCCCAACCCAGACATCTGCGGAGATCGACTTACATCCTATCGGGCTCGGCTCCTACCTGCTAACTGCCTGGGACTTACTTACTATCCTTAAACCGGAAGAGAGGGTCTTTTATGCCTTCCGGTTCTCACAATTTATCCCCGGAAGGCAAGGTGAGAGTGAGGTCAAGCGCCGTCACCCACTCTCAAGGCCATCAACTGCACTAATCGCCATTATGTTTCTATACTACCTTATATAAGTATTAGGGATCTAATAATTATGTAACAATAGCGGTTCATTTTAAATTTCAACAGACAGCACTCTCCTCATAGTATTAGCATATTAGATGCTGTGTAATATGTGCACAATTATTTTTTTTTCATTTAAATGTGCGTCTTTATGCTAGTTAGATACAGTATATAATTGATAGTTTGGTTTATTTGTTTAAAGGTATATTAACTCCATATGGGTTATTTTATACCGAAATGTGATTCATTTGTAAATGAAGAGAATGTCCCGATTGGAAATGAAAGGAAAGAAAAAAGAATACATGAAAAAATGATAAAAGGGAAAAAATAAAGAAAGAGAAGAAAAAGTCAGATGCGGAAACAGGTGATGAGGTCCTCTCAACCTAATGGATAATATCTCGATTACAAAAGTTAGGGATAGATAGATAGATAGATAGAGATAGGGATAGAGATAGATAGATAGATAGAGAGAGAGAGAGAGAGAGAGAGAGAAAGAGAGAGAGATAGATAGAGAGAGAGAGAGAGAGAGACCACAAGGGAAGGAGAGAGCATAGACTATGATATATAGATGGGTACATAGGAAAAGACCAAAATAAATAGATTGACAAACACACTGAGATAGATAGATAGATAGATAGATGTTTCTAATGCTTTTCCATTATCATCATCTCCTCTTTTTTATTTCCTCTTGGTTTTCTAAATCTTTTAATCTTTTCCCCCATTTCATTAACCTTCAGATAGATAGATAGATAGATGTGAACAGACCAAGAGATAAATAGATAGATAGATTGATAGATGTGAACAGACCAATAGATAGATAGATAGATAGATAGATAGATAGATAGATAGATGTGAACAGAGCAAGAGATAGATAGATAGATAGATTGATAGATGTGAACAGACCAAGAGATAGATAGATAGATAGATAGATGTGAACAGACCAAGAGATAGATAGATAGAAGATGTGAACAGACCAAGAGATAGATAGATAGATAGATAGATGTGAACAGACCAAGAGATAGATAGATAGATAGATAGATGTGAACAGACCTAGAGATAGATAGATAGATAGATAGATAGATAGATGTGAACAGACCAAGAGATAGATAGATAAATAGATAGATAGATGTGATCAGAATAAGAGATAGATAGATATAGATAGATTGATGTGAACAGAACTAGAAATAGATAGATAGATAGATAGATAGATTAGATGTGAACAGACCTAGACATAGATAGATAGATAGATGTGAACAGACCAAGTGATAGATAGATAGATAGATAGGTGTGAACAGACCTAGACATAGATAGATAGATAGATGTGAACAGACCAAGTGATAGATAGATAGATAGATGTGAACAGACTAAGATAGACGTATAAATATATATATATAATATATATATATATATATATATATATAGAGAGAGAGAGAGAGAGAGATAGAGAGAGAGATAGAGAGAGATAGAGAGACAGATAGAGAGACAGACCGACAGAGAGACAGAGACAGAGACAGAGACAGACAGAGTCAGAAAGAGAGAGAAGGAAGATAGATAGATAGATAGATAGATAGATAGATAGATATGAACAGTTTTAGATAGATAGATAGGAACAGACTGAGATAGATAAGACAACGAAAAGAAAATTACGAGAAACAAAGAAGGAGTGGAAGAAGAGTAGTAAGAAAAGAATCAGATGATGAATACACACACAAAAATAAAACAGATCAAAGAAAATATCTCGATTAGAAAGAATGAGAAAGAAGAAAATTTGAAATAAAATAAATAAATAAATAAATAAAACAGAAGGAAGACAATTTTTTTTATACGAGAACGCAGAAAAGGAATGGAGCAAAAATAACAGTAGTGCGATGGGGGGTGGGGGGAGAGATCTTACACGTGAGTGCAAATTGATTTTGAATTAAATTTTAACCCAGGGTAGTGGCTGCGTAGGATGTTGAATGTATTAAAAAAAAGAAAGAAAAAAGAATCAATGCTAAAAGCAGCAAAATCAGATCGTATCAGGGGTCTCAGATATAATTGCACACACATACAACTTAAAGGCATAGTAAGAAAGAGACTGAACAAAATACGTGAATGCAGTCACTGTTAGATACACAGGTTAAAAGACATTTCAATAAATACGCACTTGTTCAATGTCATACGTGCAGATACGCATACCAAAATGTGAACGACTAGATTTACCTTTCATATTTCTCTGAATTTCTGAGATGAAGCTTGATAATTACTATCATTTGGATTATTCGGACTATTGTCCTCATCTCTATTGTCATCCGTACAACGTTTTGGACACATAGCATAGTGGATAACAGCGTTGATTTTAGACAGTTCTAAATGACAGTTATATCTAGGCTGCAGGTTCAATCTTGGTAAAGGGTGACAGTAACATAGAATAATAATTAACACAGCTTAACGCCTGTACCCCAGCTATGGTTAGCGGAATGAGAACAGGATACCCCTGTGGATTGAATAAAGGGTTGGGTTCAAAGTTTCGTGATGGCTGCTGATTATGACAAGAAGGTTCCCAAGTTCGAAAAGAAGGTTCTCGAGTTCTAAGAGGCTCTCGAGTCCGAAAAGAAATACCTGAAGTAGGTCGGGGAGTACATCGGCCGAAACGTTATACAGATAACAATAAAGATGAGTACAATAGTCCGAATAATCCAAATAATACTTTTTATATTTTTCAGCCAGAAGCTTCAATGTATATACTTATGTGTATCAGTGTATATGGACATTTATTTCCAATGGAAACTCAAGCCCCAGCACCCATTTGATTTTCCGGACTATATAGCCCTTATGGCAAACCCCAAGCCTTTTTATCATATATGTGCTAGAATGTCGTGACTGAGGGTCTTAGTGTTTTAGGTATGACATTAAACTGCATTTAATGGAGAAATTCCAATCCTGAAGCTCTGGGGGTGGAATACCTCCTCATCACGATAACTACAAGGTTCACTCTGACCCGCTGTGGTAGTACCTGTTAGGGTCCCATCAATGGGTTAACTAGAAAAATGAGTTTAAAAAGCCAATGAAAACCTTCGGTGTATACATATATGTGTCCAAGTGATAATAGTCCATTCCATTGGCATTTCAGTCTCGGAAGATTAATATTAAAAATTTTTATTGTGCCCCTGAAGTTACAGCGCCTCCTGTGACTGTGAAGTCCGAGTGTTTGAAAAAACATTCTCGACCACAGATTCGCTTTGAAAGCTTGTCCCTGTAGATGATGATTGCCGGTGGCTTTGTTGCCGCTAAAAACTAACCAACCAACCAACCAACCAACCAATTGAAACCTTCTCGTGAATACATATATGTGTCAAATGTATATAGTACACTATTTATAACAGTATATTCCTCAAAAGTGTTATAATCGGCTCATCTAATAAAACATTGGAATATCATCAATTCGATCGTCACAGCGAATGATGTTGCAATAATGCAAAACAAATGCAAAACACCATGACAACTTGCCTAATACGTTTTTGGTCCTCCATGTGCCGGCAAAACATATTTTATCCAATACAGAGATAGATAAATCCGGGTAAACACACTAAGATAGATAAATATGTATATATGAAATGACAAAGACGAGCACAAGACATGGGATATTTTTAAGACCTCTTTATTCAACCCGAGTTAACCAACACACGTGGAGGGAGAATTAGTTTCCAAACAACAAACGCCACATTTGCATGTGTTCTGTTTTGCCAACCAGCTAAAACTAAAATATCTAACTTTACTTCCTGTATCTCAAATTTGATTGGCCTATAAGAGACTAGCTAACAAGGTCATCAAAAGGCTAAGCCCTGACAATTATCTTACAGTTATTTCCCATAATTCATAATGTCTATCTGTTGAATTCTACACTATCGTACATAATATATAGGAAACCTACCAATTATGCAATATTCTTTAAATTCTCAACTAAACATTCAAAAATGTCATATCGTGCCTTTCCACAATAGATGACAAAATATCAGTAAAATGGACAATTGCCCTAACTTTTTCTTAATCAACTCAAGAATCAGAAAAGGCAACAAAGCTGTCATATCCAGAGTCAATTATGTCAGTGTCCAATTTATAATTTACAAAACCAAAGTTTACTGTATCAAAGATTAATACACGTGTATTTGTAAGAGATCTAGGTTGTGCTAATTTTAGCTTGATACTCCTATTCTTAGAAAAGTCCATGACTTTTCTAAAAAGAAGTAAGCTCTAAGGAAGAGCACTATGCGAAACTTTAAGTAGGTTTATCTGACTCATTTAGGTCTATCTTTATCTTAGATCTTAGCCTGAAGAGCACTAAGCGAAACTTTCAGTAGGTTTAGCTGACTCATTAGGTCTATCTTTTCGATTGTTTTTGTTGAGTACTTTTTTAAAAGCATTTAAACGATGCCTAAACATGTCTATTTGAACCACACTAATAACCGTAGCTACAATCAACACCTTACCATCTGAAGGGTGCGTGAAACCCAGATTCACGGGATGTAATTTTTTTCTCAACGTATCCAGCAAGCCTTTCATTACTAAGTTGAGACCAACTCATTTATAGTACTAATTGAGATTAAAATACACACATATCTATATATGCACATCACATGTATAATGTTAGCAGACCATTATTAGTGCATTGATCCTCACAGTGCCCTCATACTTTTTGGCATAATTCCAGATTTAGTCTAAGCTCAGTAAATTACTATATATTTGTGTGTGTTTGTGCGCGTGCCCGAGTAAGTGCATGAATGAGTGCGCACTTGTAATTTATCTATATGTAAGTATCACTTAATGCAGTTTGACAGGTAGAGATCTCGGCTCCCGAAGTTCAGTCACTTATCAGAATACAATTTCAATAGTATTTCAAAAGCCTCGTGTTACAAAATACACATTCGATATCGGTTTTCTAAGTCTTTTAAAACTACAAGAAGACTTCCACGCAAACAGGTGCTTCAAATCACACAAGCACGTATCCATACTGCAACACCACACACAAACACACACACACACACACACACACCATATATATATATATACATATAATGTGGTGTGCGTGGTTGCAAATAGATACGTGCTGACGTGAGTATATATATATATATATATATATATATATATATATTATATATAATTGATCAGATATATTACCACGCATAAGTTTATTTTTACAGAATCGTCTTTTGTGCATTTTCAAGGACAAACATAAAAATGCCTTTAGGCATGCAATATCTTTCTATCATCTTTATTGATCGCCCCCTTACACTAATATAAGGATGGGAGAGAGAGAGAGAGAGAGAGAGAGAGAGAGAGAGAGAGAGAGAGAGAGAGATATGCACCAAAGTCATTTTCATCTCAAAATCTTTTGCCTCACACCCACTTTGTACTGACGTTGATGTTAAGAAGTACCAGGATGTTCATAAGGTCTTCGCTTTGTCTGTACTGCGTTGTTATTCAAAATTTCAGTCGCATTGTGGCCAAGATTTGATAAAAAGGTGTTAGTGAAAGTGGATTTGTTCTTCTGTGGGAAATGTTGATTGCTATTATTGTACTTAATTAGATAGATTCCCACAAAGAGGACATCCTTTTCAAACTCATTTATCTAATGATATATATATATTATATAATATATATATATATATATATATATATATATATATATGTATATATATATATATATATTATATGTTATATATATATATATATATATATATATACATATATATATTTATCTAATGATATATATATATATAATATATATGTATATATATATATAAAATAAAGTTAAACCTAATGAGTCAGATAGACCTACTAACAGTTTTCGCTTAGTAGCAAAGATTCATATATATATATATATATATATATATATATATATATATATATATATATATATATATATAATTTCAAATTTTTCATATTATATATAATTTTTTTCTTTGGACAAGTATTATAGTATCAACCGATTATTTTGGTTGGTACGACTATCTGTGTCTTTTCTTTTGTTCAATGTTTTTCCCCAGGTGGTTTGGTAGTATATTTTTACAATCCAATTATTTGCCTTGTTTTTTTTTACCGCAAGGGTTTACTAACAAGTTTGGTATATATATATATATATATATATATATGAAAAAGGAATGAATTACCGGTGAAAATATTGGGTTGGTCTCAATATTTGGTTGGTACATGTTTTACCCGGATAAGTCAGTGTTATAACAAATATAAAGTGTTCAATACGTAAGTAGAACGGATTTATTATTATAGTGTGTATAGAAATAACCTACTCGAGTTTCACCATAAGGATCTTCTGAAGATCCTTATAGCGACATTTTGAATGCTCTTATATATGTGAGGGAGGGGTCTTGGGGGTTGCGTGTATGACCATATATGTATACATATGAATGTATGTGTGTGCATACATATATGTGTGTGAATGTGAATGTGTGTGTGTCTTGGTACTGTGCGCGTGACTTTTAGATTTTTTAATGGGTCAAGAGTGGCTTGTTTGATGTAGGGTGGTCGGTGTTTGTTTATTTAGGTGGTAATGGCCCCCACATATTTGTCACCTCGACTTTTTATTACCAGGATAATGAGTCAAATTTCTGGTTAAATCCAAACAGGTGGAAACTTCTTATCTTTTTTGTCCATCTGTACTCGTGGTTTTCGATGACAGATTTAGTATCTTTTTGATTCTTTCGATAAGAGTAAATTTGGCGTCTCTGTCAAAGTCATGGTCATCTAGTCGGAAGTGTTGCTCGACTGGGATGAGCTTGCTGTGATCTGTATTTTTATGTGATATCTGTAATTATTGAGCCTAAAGTAAAATGCTCACTCAGACTTCCTGTTGCATACTCTTTCTTTAATTCTTAATTCTTACTTACTTCTTACTTCTAGTCATCTTTCTTTCTGGCCGGCTTGGTTCTATCTTCTAGCATCTTGACTTGGTCTGGTCTAGCGCTCTGGATCTCCTAAGGTCTGGTTTTCTATTGCTATGTCCTGCTGGCTGGTCATCCTGGATTCATTTCTTAGCTTGTTACCAAGACATTCATCACCACAAGAACATTTTACTTATACAAAACTTTTATTTCCCTTAACTATACATTTCATGTAACTAATATGACTAACATAGCACGCGTGAGTTTCCAGTTAGGCAGAGCATAAAATTGGCCGACTGCTCTGCTCGGGCACCTAAACTGCAAAACTGGGAACTCAAAAAGGTCCCACCTGACTTCACGTATTTTGGCGGGCTTCTGTAATTTTTCCATTGAAGACCCGGCCATGGTATGAAAAGGGTCATCCCCTCAGAATTACAAGGGACGACATAATCTTAGGCAACCGCATAGATATGTAACATTCTCAACGTACTGCTTCTTGCACTTAGTGCAATCGAAATTGGAGATTACGTTTTGCTTTTGCAGTTCGATTCGTGGTAGATTTTGAAGGTCTGTTTTGTTGTTGAGCTTGTAAATGTGTCTGTTGTTTTTATCTGTTTGCCACCATAGGTTTTTTTTTTGTACTACAGGGTCGGTAGACATTTTTGGAGTTAATTATGGGTCTCATGTTGACTTCCTATCATTTCTCTGAGATTATGAGGCCGACGATAGGTTTTTTGGTTGCTGGGTTTTAGTCTATCTGCTGTTTCTTTGTCGATTAGATTTTTTCGACCATATCGTTATTGAAATTTTTGACGATGTTCTGATGGTTTTCTCAAGGGGCACCTGGAAGTACAAGGTAGAATTCCTCGTTATTTACTGTTTTCCGGCTCTCTGAGATATTCCTCGATGCCCCAGATGACCGTTGCACCATCTTTGTCTGCTTGTGTAATAATTAGGTCCTCTCTCAGGAAAGTTCTATTAGAGCTTTTCGCGTTGTTTTTTGTGTAGGTTGTCATGTGGTGTAGGTTGTTTTTCTTGTTTTTTATGTCTTCTTGTATATATATATATATAATATATATACATATACATATATATATTATTTGGGAGAATATGTGCTTAATTGAAGTATACCTAATTTTGAAATTTATTAATTGATAATTACGTGTAATGGTTACGGTCCCCGCTGTCAGCTTGGCAGTCAGGGTTCGAATCACGCACAGAGCCGTCTTCCTGTCTATAGCTCTGCTGATGAAGGCCTAATAGGCCGAAATTGTACATACAAAAGATTGATTTTTCTCCGATTGCTTAGCCTTACATTTGAATAGGTATGCCCGCCTAATTAATTAATTATGATAAATTATTGATAAATTAGCTACGACTTCAATTAAGCACATATTCTTCAAAAAATTGTCGGATAAAAAAACCATATCAAAACACCCATGTTTGTTTATTTACTCTCATTATATATATTAATATATATAATAATTAGCCTACTTCTCTCTGTATAGTCTTTAGATTGAATTATTGAATTTATTTGTCCATGATTGGCTGTTCATTTTCTATCCACCTAAGTCACGTTGCTATCGTCTTGAAGGCAGGGAATTTAGTCTGCACACAGAAATTGATTCTGTTGATAACACTTGAGATCTTCTTGAATCATGCGATGACTTCAACGGATTCATGCCACGGAAGCATTTAATTATCTGTATTAATAAACGCACACAGGATCAGCAAGTCAGTAGTAGTAGCGTATGTGGCTAAACGTACTTGGTCTTCAACATAGTAGTTAGCGATTCTAACTCCAGTACGCTATTACATTCAATTCGGACTAATACCCCCCCTCACCCTCAGCCAAAGGAAAATTCTGAATTCAATCAAGTTGTATACCTGTAGTGGGATGAGCTCCGCCAGGCTACATGGACCTCAACGATCAAACCAAATTACGGGATCAGTACGAATCACGTACAGCTGCTGGTAATTATGAACTTTAGTTGGCCAAATTCCTAGCATAAAATTGAGCGTGCGCATTATCTCCCTTTACAAATTTGCTTGTATAGTTTTTCTTATGAGATTTTCTTAAACAATTGAATTAATAAAAATACATTTCATTCTTATCGACATATTTTTGTTTGTTTGTTTGAGAAATAAAAATTCTAGATGGTCTCAATTCTTCTCTGATTTCCAATTCATCTAGTCTCTTTTCTAAAACTTTGGGACCATTCCAAGAGCACCACCAGATTATTATTATTATTATGTATTATTATTATTATTAGTTTTTCACACCTGAGTAGCTGTAGTTTCACTGGAAGCTGAGTGAGCAAGTCTCCTCAGGTCTCCAGTACTCTTCTGAGCATTCTAGCGATTTTAAACAGTGCTGTTAGTTGGGATGTCCGATTCTTCCTCTGATTTCGAATTCACCCAAATCCTTTTTACAGAGCCATTCTGGAGACCATTTCCAAGGGCACCAATTACATTGGTATGACCTTCAACTTCATTGTCCATAGTTTTCTCCAGTTCTCTAGTAAAGTCCAAGTATTTGTCTATCTTTTCACTTTCTTTCATTTCACTCGCTGGTCGGCGGGGACGGCACAATCCACGAGATGACATGTTCCTCTCTTCTTGTCAATCAATACTATGTTCGGTTTCCTGGCCGGGATTAAGTTATCCGTCTGTACCTCGAAGTCCAGAGAATCTTATACGTTTCATTCACCAGGACATTTGTTAGGCTTGTGCATTATACCCATTTCAGTTGTATGGTGAAAGTTGAATTTCTTGCACACTTCCCAGTGGATTACCTTCCCCACCGAGTCGTGCCTAGTCGTGTACTCTCTTTGTGCTAGTTTACTTACATTTGCTTATTATATGATTAACTGTTTCGTCTCTGTCTCCACACATTCTGCACTTGCTATTCTGCTATGTCTTATCTATTTTTACCTTTATATAATTTGTTAATATAATTTGTTCTCATGGCATCGTCTTGTGTTGCGATTATAAGAGATTCGGTTTCTCTTTTGAGGTTACCTCTTCTTAGCCATGTCCATGACTTTGGATGTCTTTTCCCTTGAGTTTGACGCGTGAAGTACCCATGTAGTTGTTTTTATTGTTTGGTATTTTGTACATTTTTAAACATTCTATGATCCAGGTATGAGGGACCATGTCATAGGCTTTTCTGTAGTCGATCCATGCCATCTATTCGGGTACTTCTGTTTCCTTTAGGCATCTGTTCAGTTGTTGGGACATTTTTTGGGGGATAGAAGTGAATTTTTTGAACCAGAATCCATGTATGTCATCATTGCCTAGTGTTTCCCAGTTTGCTACTTTTTTCAGTGTTCACCTGAGTGTGATTATATGAATACATGCTACAAGTCCCTCCTCAAAGTCATTTTTAATATCACTTATTCATTTTGATGTTTTATTGTGTTCTCTTCTATTGCATTTGGGTATTCATCTGTGCTTGTTTTTGATCCACATTATTATTATTATTATTATTATTATTATTATTATTATTATTATTATTATTATTAATGATAATATATATTATATTATGAAAACAAAAAATAATGTAAGAATAATAAGTAGGGCAGCCAAGATTTCAGACCACCCTGTACCTATTCTTTTTACAATTCAATTGAAGTTAGTTTATTCATAGCTATAAACCTTGCACTGTTTAGAACGCTGCAGTGAAGCATAACAATATGAAACTGTTGCAATGTGCACGAAAATGCAGATAAAGATGCTGAGTGTTACAGATCTGCACACACATTTGTATCCCGCATTCGTCATGAGATTACGCATCCATTCATTGTCTCGCAAAGAAAACCCAATGGAATCAAAACTGAAATACTTTCACGCATGCGCAAAACTACTTATGCCTGGCAGTTATTAAAATAACTTCTCATTGGGAATTTAGTTTTGGTCTCTCTGGTATTACTTCAAAGAAATAATACTCGAAGAGGCGACAAGGGTGCAGTTAGAGACACAATCCAAAACATTGATGAACATACATATTATATATAATATATATATATATATATATATATATATATATATTATATATGCATTCAAATTTCAATTAATGTGTATATATATACTAGCAAATATATGCACCCTCCGGTGCAAGTATTTAATTTTAATGAAATAAATATCATGTTAAACTTAGAAAGGGTAATGGAACTAAATAAAGATGCCATAAAACGATTTGAAACAAGGGGGAATAACTAAAACTTGCTTTTTCTTCCCTCCCGTCTTTCATTGCTAAATTTCATTAATTTAACTATTTAGTTAAATTAGGAAGTAAAGAATAGAATTACTGTAATATTGTTAATGGATTTATTGGAGAGATTTTGCTCATTTCATTAAGATAAAACCAAAACAATTAGAAATCAATAAATACTGAGCACATATTTATTAAAAATCAAATTTTTAATATCAATATGCAAATTAGCCGTTTCCCTTCAACACTGCAAACCACTAATATTTTGTATATATAAAAATACAATCGCATGTTTAACAATATGTAGATATGGTCAACAGTATTAATAAATGTAAAAACATTTTATTAATAATTGAAGGTTTGAATAAAAATCAAATCATGCAGAATGTGATGTAAATAACTAAGGGAATTGTGACTCGATTAGTAATATAGTTTTCGTTACAGACAGAAAAACACCACAATCTCCATTATAATAAGATATATCCATAATTTTATAATATTTCATATTTGCTTTTTAAACTACTCATACATGCATGCCACATACAAGCACGCACGCAGACACACACATACACACAAACAACAATATATACATATATATGTGATGTTATACATCTATATTATGCATTTTTAATATACTTGAATAATATTTGTTATTTTCATATTTTTATAGATTCCTATAAAGATTTACATTTATTAATGATTGATTTTATAGTCAACCCGTCATAGTATTCTTTATCCTAGAGAAGGGGAAATCACGTTCATTGTAATATTTTATTTAAAATTGCGGAGTTATTCTTAAGATTTTTTACACAGTAATATAAAAACTATTTCTATAAAATACTTTCACTCATATATGTTTTCACGTATTACATATCGAATACTAATAAATTATATGGTTGCAAGTAATTATTTCTATTTACAGTCCGCGACACAATGAGGCCTATTTTCTGTTTACTCAATATGTTTTTTTACTGCTGAAAGAAAAGCATTCAAAGAGTTCTGTTCTTTCTTTAAATAGAGCTCGACGAAATCCTTCTTTGTGCATATAATGTATTTATATTACATACTCCCAATCAAATAATATGTATTAGAAAGGAATATTAATAATACTAATTTGTTTTCACACAATCATAAATGTTTTTAAGTAGCAAATAATAATCCTCAGTAAACCAATTATATCAGTGATTATTCTCAATACAAATCTCTTACTAATATAGGCATCAAGTATTCCTATCGAATACAAATAATTTTTAAACAGAAATATGTTTGTCCCATAGAGGACTCTAAACAGGTAATACGACTCCGGATCAGAGTTGAAACCTGGAGTAAATGGCAATAAAAAGTTCTCTACACTTCTCAGATCTCTAAAACTGGAGCCTTACATATATAATATATATATATATATACAACCCCTCCGCGCGAGCAGGATGTGACACGAGGTCAATTTCTTAAGCGAAGTTTAACAGGTTTGAATCAGAGTTTTTCTTCTCCTAGGAACTGGTTACCTAGCCATGGTTAAAGAGCCCAGTCTGCCCGGGCTATTTACCCAACTGAGGAGTAATTGGATTCATACATTTCCCAAGAGGTATTAGCGCAATGTGAAATTCAAACAGCTTCGTCCAGGAATTGAACTCGAGACGTCGACGAGATCCATTACCCCACGACAATCTAACCATTAGACCACGCGCCTCCTATCTATATGTATAGTTATATTGCATCTTATGTATTACTATCACTTTTAGCTTTAGTGCAGCATACAACACAATGATGCAAGTGATTGGATATCTAGAGACAACAAAATTCACTGTAATCCAATGCATGTGCTGCATTATGAGAAAGGATATTATCAGGAATTTATGCGAATGCACTTAATAATAACAGGGGCGAGAGCAGATGGGTTCCATATCTTTACTCAAGGTGTAGGGAGGACAAAAAATGTCTTTCCATCGATTGTGGGTGTGCCTTGCCACATAAAAGTCCTTTGATCATGTGATAATTCACCCCCTTCAAAATTAATATATTAATCTCCGTTCTTTGAAGGACAACAATTTCCATACCCTTCGTTTGGAAGAAAAAGAACCTATTTCTTCGCTCTTACGTAGAGCAGAAATAAAGAACAATTAGTCTCCCGCTGTCTCACCATTATTACACCATCTCCATGGAAACCCTAGACGACATTGTAAGTCTTGTACAACCATTCTGTTGTTTGTTCATGGGGAAACATTAATACAATTATCACGTTGTTCATGAGAATAATATGATATACATTAACTTTTGGGACATATGTATTCTGTATAGCGTTGTTATAGTTAAGTATTATTAAAAACATTCATAGATGAATTTGCTATGTGAGTTAGTTATCGTGCTTTTCTTTACCGAATCTTCAGTGTTAGTGTATTCTATAGATACACTAATATATTATTACTAAGTGGTACAATTTTATAATTATTTTTAAAGGATTATGGGAAGTGTAACGCAAAGAACCCGCCAAAGTATTTGAACCTCGGTTTTATTTTCCTACAACATACTATGCTAAGTGTGTGGTGAGTCTCTCTCTCCCTCTTTCCCTCTCTCACTCTCTATGTATCATTCATTTTCTCACTCTCTATTTTACACCCCCTAACATTTTCTCTCCTCTCTATAAGTGTGCATCACTATCATTCTACTTCATTACATTCCCGCCATTATCGTTCATTACTTATAAGTCTCATGTATCAAACTACACCTCTCTCTCTCTCTTTCTCTTTTCTTTCTTTCTTCTCTTTCTCTCTCTCTCTCTCTCTCTCTCTCTCTCTCTTCTCTCTCTCTCTCTCTGCATCATTCATTTTATCTCTCTTATTTGTGCGTCACTATATCATTCTCTTTCTTTCTCTTTCTCTCTCTCTCTCTCTCTCTCTCTCTCATCACTCTCTCTCTCTCTCCTAGAGACGTACTATTTCTCTCTAGTCTCGTATCTCTCTTTATTTGTGCATCCAGTCTATTCTTCTCTCTTTCCTCCCCCATTCCCCTCTCTCTCTCTTCATCACACAGTCCTCCTTCTCTCTATTTGTGCTCGCTATCATCTCTCTCTCTCTCATCTCTCTCTTTCTCTTCTCTCTCTCTCTCTCTCTCTCTGTCTCCTCCGTACACGGGTGGAGAGTATGCTATGAACAAATCACTTTATATCAATGACTGTTATTTTATTAGCAGTTCTTTTAGAATGTCTGTATCTTTCGCTAAAGCTTTTTATAAAGTCTATGAGAATAAAAAAAAGGAAACATTCTTTCTTCGTCTCGCTTCGACTTTTGTCTAAATAGTAACGAACAAAAAAAAACACGATCTGCCCAAACATGAAAAGACTGCCGAAACAAAACAAGAAACATTAAAAAAAAACGAAACTCCAAACATCTTTTTATCTACTTCCAAGCGATTTTATTCTAACATCACCGGCAGTTTGGATTTACCCAATAGAATCGGCCTTTTGTTTTTGGACATCCTACTGTTGCCTCGCCAACAAAATGCCGAAATTCAAGTTGAGAGTCACAGTTCAAGCCAAGGAAGCCCGAACGAACCAATATACAAAAAATGAACAAAGTTATAAGAAAAAAGAAGTTGAAAGAAGATCTAAAGTGGCAAGGATGAATTGAGAGTAGGTGGACCTTGTTTAATTTAACTTGTCTTTTACGTAAGAGCCACCGTTCATAGAAAGTTGAGCTAACATCTGTGAATAGTTCGCAATAAATCCTGTTATTTATTTCATTTTATTTATTTATTCATTTCATATAAACAGACAAGGATAAAGGGACAATACATCTGGTGCTGGAAATGGTTATATATACTAAATATATATATATATATATATATATTATATTAGTATATATTATATATATTATATATATATATTATTGGATAGATCAGTTACCCAGCTCATGCCTATAACATAATCAATTGTATTTGACATTTAAGCCATAATGCAAGCTTTTGTGTTTTTTGCATTCTCACATCAAATATATACATATATATATATATATATATATATATTATATATATATATATATATATATATATAAACATGCTGAGAGGTAAATAGATTAGCATATATAGATATATTACGTACAGAAATTAATAGCTAGATTACATACATATATAAGTAAAGAATAGATAGACACCATTAAAATAATATATAAGGGGAATTTTTAGATGGATAGGGAGGATAAAAATTTTAAGGAAATAAGATAGATAGATACAATACATACTTACGTTACATACATAACAGAAATGAGATAGATATGAAAGAATGCCGAAAAATTGATGATAAGATAGATATGGAAAAAACTGGCTTAGATAGATAGGTAGATACATACATACATAGATACATACGTACGTAGTACATTACATACGAAATAGGATAGATAGAGAGATAGGAGATGATGAACAGACTGAGAAGGACAAGTAGAGGAAAAGAGGGTAGAGAATGACATCACACATACATATAATACTTTGATTGGTCGTATGAAATAGACTCCGACACAGCGTATCAAATCCTGGATCTGAGAACTGTGTCATTTTTACATAGCATAATACTTCTTAGGGAAAGTATGCATCCAACTATTCTCCCTTGGCATAGAGGTTAAATAATAGGACTGACTGGACTCTTTAACCTTAAATTAAGCGAGAAAAACTACAATCAAAAACCTGGTAAACTACCCGCTTAAGAAATTGACCAATATGTCGCACCACTACTCATGGGGTGAGGAGATATATATTATATATATATTAATAGTATATAGATAGAGAGAGAGAGAAGAGAGAGAAGGTATGACGAGAGAGAGAGAAGACGAGAGAGAGAGAGGAGAGCAGGGAGAAAGAGACTATTCAGTTATTCTGGTTAGAGCAGATACGAAACAGATACTTCTTCTAAGTCTCAGCGAGTCAAAGTTAATCTATTCCATATTTCATCTCTATGCGACCAGAGATCTTATGCTTCTGGAGACCTTAAGCGAAACCTTCAGATGTCGCCAGTAATTACTCCCCAGTTTACATCTTTTCAAGTGACAGACATATTCTTATCTTACATCATCTTCTTGTTATTATTTTAAGGCGCAATTGCAATATTTCATAAAATACCAGTGGCTTGACATTCCACAACAATCAGAATTCCTTTTAAACATGGCATTATAAAAAAACAACAACAATTACCTAAGGATTTATCTTAGCCTGTCCATATATTTACCCATCTGACTAACTTTGTAATAACGGACAAAAAGAATGAAACATTGCTGAGATGTTCGCGTGTCACCATCAGCAAAGCATGTCAACCATCCCATAGCCAAATCTATTTCAGGAACCCGTACAAGGCTTGGTTTTAGAATTACACAGGACTTGCCACCTCTGCAGAGGGGTTAAGACCTTCCAATGGGGTCACCTGTTGCGTCGTTTGTGGTGCACCCCTGATACTTGAAGGTGCAACCTGGTCTGACTCGCTCTGTCTGTTTGTCTCCTCTGTTCCTTTTCTTGTTATACTTTATTTATTTCAGGAAAACACGGATGTATATTTCTGTATGTACACAATTTTTTAAAAAAATTCTCATACAATTTTAATCCAAACACAGACGAAAATACATCTGCCAAAAGGGGTTGCCTTTGATTAACTCCGGCTGACTAAATTCTGCTTTCCAAGAGTCTCCTGATCATGTGACTCTCTGGACCAATGAGAGTTCCGTTCCAGATTAACTTGGGTTCAAGACGCTTGTAATTTTCCAGTGTTACCTATAACCTACACTACACAATCTACAAAAATTATAAACTATACTCATGCATTCTATATAATAGTTTAATCTTAACAGGTTCTCGTAGAATACACTGTCATTTATGGGAAAAAGTGAAGAGTGTTTTTTACCGTCTTGTTTCTTCAAGATCGAACCAAATTGCGAGCGAAGAATGGAACTTACCTAAATAAGAAAGAAATTTTATAATATGAAACGATTAAATGTACTGAATAATAGTAGACTCTTTTTTATAATTTCATTATAGGTTTTGAAGGAATGGTTTCTATCCCTGAAAGAGAAAACTTTAACTAAAAACAAAGAAAAAATGTGGTTGTTTTTTTACAATTTTTTGTAGCATTGTTATTGTTGGTGGGATAGATAGTTTTTAGGACATTCTTAGTATAAGTAAAAATCTGAGTTAAAACACATTTTTTAAAATTCAATGCTGACTTTTTACCACAATTTATGTAAAAGATTCGGGTTGAAGTCTAGAAAGATAGATCCTACGTGAGCTAAACGAATCTTAGGTGTGTCCACTTTTTTTAGACTTTATCTTTTTTATAAGATTCAAATACATTCCTTTTTATATACTAGCAATATATGCCACCTCCGGTGCAAGTATTTATTTAATATAATAAAATATCAATATTAATTAGAAAGGCTATGAACTGGATAGGAATGCAGATAAAAAGATTCTGCACAGAGGGGGTATATCGAAAATAGAACACTTTGAAACTAACTATTCACATTTCCCATTATTCCTGTTTCATGTAAATTTCCTAATTTAATATTAGTTAAATAGGAAGTAAGGATATTACGTTTATTTCTTTTGAAATAAATTTCTTTTAAAGATTTTTCTACGAGATTTTTGTTTATTTCTCTTAAAATAAACAAAACAATTAGAATCAATAATAAAAGGACATTTTATTAAAATAAATTTTAAATATCAATATGATTAGCTTCTGTTCAAACTGTAAATCGCTATTTTTGTTGTTATATAAATACAATTGTTTTTTCAGTACGTTTAGATATGATCAACAGTATTAATAATGTAAAACAATTTTACTTAAATAACATGAAGGTTTAAAAGAATGAAATTATGGAGAATTTGACGTAAATAATAAGGATTGTGACCCTTTTGGGGAGGTAGTAAAATAGTTTCGGCTTTAGACAAAAATGCATTATCTCATTATATATATTATATATAATATTATATATATATATCATATAATTAAAGGATTCCTCCGTTGATTTTTCGACGTTGAAGGGTTATCACACACAAATATAATATTTATATATTATATGATTTTAAGTTTGATTTATAAATATGGTCTTGTTGGGTTGAGAAACACAACGACACACACACAACAACACACCATATATATATAATATATTTATATATATTATATATATATTTATGTGTGTGTGTGTGTGTGTGTGTGTGTCTTTCGACCCCAAAAAGATATTCTGAATAAATAAACTAATTCATGGATTATTTTATTTGGCCAATTAGGATATTGTATCCCAATATTAAGAATTTATTGAAAAAGAAAGAAAAAGAAACTATTTCAATTTGTATTTCTCAACGGGAACAACATTTCCGTATCGACTATACATCTATCAGATAATGGCAGAATAAAATCTCAGATGATAAACAGACTTGCTCTTCCATTTAATCTTGTACGTTTGCCCATATTATGCAGCGTACCTCGCTCGGAGAGACAAACACGGACAGAGTATATAAATATAAATTGCGAAGAACAAGCAATAGTCCGGGGCCTGATATCATCGCCACTGATAAAAAAATCCCATAAATTTTTAATAAAGGTTTAACCTTCAATGCACTGCAAAATTTGCCCAATCTCTGATTATCATTTACAAATTACAGTTATTTAAGTGAGTACGTTGCAATTTTTCAAAACAATGAAATTGAATTTCGTATGTTGTTAAAGCCATTTTCCTAGAAGTATGTTGGGCAAGATGAAAGTGAGGAGGATGATAATGCTGGCCGAATATAGGTTAAGTGGCCTATTGTTTTTTATTAGATATGGGCCGAAGAGCTGCTGAGCAGGGGGACTTATTGGAGTGAGTGTGGGGTGATAATCCACATCGAGCATTGTTTTACTATATCACACAGAGAAAACAACGATTAGAGCAATAAGTTTGGGTATACTCGCACAACTTATACAGTCTCTATAACGATATTGCGTTGTCGAGAGTTACCTAGGGTGTTGGTAGTTGACATATAGTAGTCGTCTACCGAGACTCGTAGTTTTTGAAAATCGGATGGAGAGAAACTGACAGATACCAAGCATGTTAATGTTTCATATACACACACAACACACACAAACATATATTATATATGTGTGTGTGTGTGTGTATAAATCTGATTAGATAATGGAGATTCGCTTCGGTTTTGTCTTAAAAATTACTCCGCTTAGTCAATTCCCAAAGTCATAAATAAATAATCACTCAAATTTGAACATGCAACATTAGACAGGTCCCATTGTTTTTTTTAAAGATTCAATAAATACATGCTGGTATTAATATATCTATATATATTTTGTTTTTATTTTAATACATTTAAGTTTACATCAAATTGTTTTATTTTTAAATCTTTATTGATTTGATGATTTTATTTTTTGGGTAAACTCGCTGACTTGATTAACTTTCACATCAGGCAATATGTTTAAAGTCTATTTTTTCCCCGGAGGGTGTTTTTATTTGCTATTATAATAATGACCTAGAATCTGTTCTTGAGTTTCATATAGATGAACATCATCAATAAAATTAAGATATTTGTCGTCTGATGATTGGAACACTTCATGAAACGTTCAAGGCAGACTTCAGTGTCGTATTCACAATTCTTTAGTTTTTATATTTTATATATAGAGTCCTTTTTGGTCGTACGCGAGACCCGAAATAAGCTCTTTTAAAAAGCTGGCTTGACGAAGAAATAACTGCTCGTCACGTCATCACGCACGACGCATGGTGCATACATTTTGGTCAGACCAGAAACGTAACGTAGTTTTCACCTCTTTTCTTCGCATACACTTCTGCATGTACTGGACAATTGGTGATATTGTTAGCCTGGGAAACTTGTTCTCTCATACTGTCTATATATTGTAGTCTTAAAGTAACGCTTATTCTATGGATGTTTGCATTGGGTTTTTAACTTTAAGTAACCCAATGCTTTATAAGAACGGAAGTTTATACACTTTCAACTACTTATAATTGTTTATTTGTTCTTGCACACAGTTACTGTTTTTAACCTAAGTAATATATATATTTGTCGAAAACAATGTAATTTCAAGTAACATTCTTTATACATAATTTACGTTATAATTGATATAAAGTATTTCTATAAATACGAATATTTTTAAATAGATCTATTTGCTCAATGAATGAAACCTTACAAGTCTTAACATTAGGTAAGAGTGGATGGGGAGTAATGGCATGAATGAGTAACAACCACCATCCTCCGATTTAGATGCAGTTTGGTGTTTATACTAAAGACAGTTAGCTCCAGTCGGTGAGGTCCCGGCTAAAACCAAAGCTCTCAGTTTCGATATGGTCCTCGCCAACTCGGCGTATGAGTGGACAGGTATCTGTGCGGTAAAGTAAGGAGCTGATTGTAGGTATGGCGATTCACTCAGATGTAAAATAATCTTCCTTGGTAGCGAAGTTAAAAGGGGATAGACTCCTGGCTGATACGCTTTAGACCGCCGACACTTTAGCTTGACTCCTCTTTTAGGGGCGTTTATACTCATCGGTAGAGCACTACGAATTGAAGGATTCCTGTTCGATACGGTCCCGCCAATCGCGAATAAGTAAGCACATATTGGGTTTCTGATCTGTGCAGTAAGTTTGGAGCTGACGGTGGAGTGGCGGCCCATCTAGCAAAAAACAATCTCCCTCGAGTTTTAGCTTCTAACGAAAAAGGGATGACTTTTCGCTGTCGGTTATACTGAATAGGACCACACGCCAATTACTTCCCCTGCAGGGAATACGTCTAGGCTTCTACCGACAGGCGGAATTGCAATCTGTAAGTAGACAGTTCCAGCTTCTCATATAGTGGGGGGGCTAACATTTTAATTTCTTATTCTCAATTAGAAAGAGATAGATTATTTAGTGTGGGTGGAATGCAGTAATAATGGTCTAGACATTACTGAAAATTTAAATGTGTTTTGTTTATCTGCGCCAGTCGCATAATTATATTGTATGTCCAGTGTTTTCTTTATATGCTCTTTGCATCGAGTAAACACAGTTAATTAAGATTCCGTTAACACTATGTTACAAAGGTTTAGTATTGCCTTTTATAAGTTTTGGTTGGTTTGTAAGATCAGTATACAAACTGTGCTATAAGACTTTTCGATCTTCGCTCACCTCACAGGACCGACCAAGCCGGAGTAAATTCTCAGCTGTCGTATTTCTTCTATCAAAGCGATGAATTCTTGCACTGGTCTTTTTCTATGTTTTTTGAATACATAAGTTGTGGTTGCGTTATTAAATTCTGTAGACACTATATAGTCTGCCCAAACGAGCAAGATACTATTTAATATTTGGCAGAAATAACAATTTGTTTTGGCAACAGAGATTTGATATACCTACACAGATATATGTATTCAAAACGATAGCAAAGACCAGTGCAAGAATTCTTATCTTGCTTTGATAAGAAGAAAATCGATGCAGCTAGAGATTACTCGGCTTTGGGTACAGTCTGTTGAGTGAAGCGAAGATCGAAGTCACAAAAGCAACAGTTTTGTATACTGATCTTACAGCAAACAAGAACATATAAGCATACTAAACCCTTGTAATAAGTGTTAGGACATTTAAATGAACTGGTCTTACTCGATGCAAGAAGCTTAAAGGAAAACACTGCAAAATAAATTGATGGGACCTGGCGCAGATACAAACACATCTAGATTTGGTCAGAATTGTCTAGTATCTGTTATTATGGCATTCCCAACTAATATCTTCATCTTTTCTATTGAGAATAGAAATTAAATGCTTAGCAGCTATATGAGGAGCTGGCTTTCTACTTACAGATTAATCCGCCCTGTCGGTAGGCCTAGACTGTATTCCCTGCAAGAGGGGTAATAAGTTGGCGAGTGCCTATTGGTCAGTAATACCGGGAAACAGGCGGAAGGAAGTCTATCCCCTTTTCGTAGAGTAACAGGGAGATTGTTTTTGCCTGAGATGGGGCCGCCACATCACGTCAGCTCAAATTAACTGACAGATCAGATACAATATGTGCTACTTATCGCTGAGTGGCGGACGGTATGAACCAGGAATACTTTTTCAATTCGTAGGTGGCTGCTCTACCGATGAGTATAAACTGGCCTAAAAGAAGGAGTCAAGTTAAAGTTGATCGGGCGGTTACAAGTCGGTCTCAGCCAGGGAGTCTATCCCTTTTAACTTGCGCTAAGACCAAGGGAGATTATTTTAGCATCTGAGGTGGATGCCCCTACCTACAATCAGCTCCTTAACTTTACCGACGATACCTTGCCACTCATACGCTGAGTTGGCGAGGGACCGATATCGACTGAGAGCCTTAGTGGTTTTTAGCCGACCGCTCTACGACTGAGCTAACCTGTTCTTAGTATAACACCAACTGCATTAATCTGGAGTGGTGGTCGTGACTCATTCATTGCATTACTCACAGGTCCACTCTTCTCTAAATGGTAGTATTTGTTCAGGTTTTCATTCATGAAGTCAAATAGATCTATTTAAAATAATTCGTCATTTTATAGAATACTTGATATATTAACTGTAAATTAGTTGATATTAAGAATTGTTACTTGAAATTGTAATTGTTTTGCGCAGATTATTATTATTATTACTTTAGTTAAAAACATGTAAACTGTGTGCACAATTCTCCAATTAGTAGTATTGAAAGTGTATCAACTCGGTTTCTTATAGCATTGGGCTTACTTAAGTAAAATACCACAAATGCAGAACATTGCAGTAGGAATAGCGTTTATTAGGACATACAATATGTTAATTTATAATTATGAGGAAAGGTTCCAGGCTATAAATTCACAATTGTCAAGTACATTGCAGAAGGTGTATGCGAAGACAAAGAGGTGAAAACCTACGTACTGTTTCTGGGGTCTGGGACAAAAAGGTATGCACCATGCGTGGTGCGGATGAGTGTGACGAGCACGTCTATTCGTCAAGCCAAGCTTTTGTAAGAGGCTGAAATTTCGGTCTCCGGCGTCACGTGACCAAAAGGGACTCTATTATAAAGGATATAAAAACCTAAAGGATATTGTCGATATACGGCACTGAAGTCTGTTGCTTGAGTTTCCAGAAGTGTTTCACAATCATCAGACGACAAATATATCTATATCTTTTATTTGAATGATTTGTTCATGCTATATGAAATTCAAGGAACAGAGTTCTACGTTTTCATTTATAACAGAAAATAAAACACCCTCCGGGGGTAAATAACTTTATGAATTATTGGGCCTGGGGGTGGGGAGTTAAATTCAATGTCAGCGAGTTTGTACCCAAAGTAGTAAATCATCAATTCAATAAAGGGGAAAATTAAAAAATAAAAAATTTGAATGTAAAACATTTAAAATATGTTTAAATAAAACAACTATATATAGATTAAAAAGTCCTGTATTTATTAAAACTCGTTTTAAAAAAACAATGAGGACTTGTCTAATGTGCATGTTCAAATTATGAGTGTATTTATTCTATTTATGACGTTTGGGTAACGTGACGTAAGCAAGTGAGGTAATTTTTTGTTACAGCAAAACGAAGCGAATCTCCATTATCAATAGTTATAACACACAC